>CM060947.1:253603545-253836045 GCA_030765055.1 Mantis religiosa | reverse complement strand
ATCATCTGGTTTCTTTTTTCAACATGAATATCATCATCTTCTTCCTCTTTATCATCTGGCAATAACGTATGTAATAACAATTCCACCGATTCTTTCCCACTTTCTGTCATCTCCCCATTACCCTTATCTAATGTGGTTAAGATTTCTGGCTTCTTAATTTTATCCATAGTAATTTTATACGGTTGTCCCCAGACATCTTGTTTTAAATTATTTTCAACGAACTCTTCCCAATGTTGTTTTCTGGTGTCTTCTAATAATTGTTTATACTTTTGTTTGGCCTCCGTATAATTCTTTAAGTTCTCTTCTCTTTCCGTATGTATGTTTGATTTTTGATATATTCTTCTTAATTTCCTTGCTAACGATCTCAGCTTCTGCAATATATCTGTCCATTTTATTTTATCCTTATTATTAGAAATTGTTATCTTTGGAACGGATTTTGATACTGCTACTTTTATTGCTTGTGTTAAATTTATTGCATCCAAATCCACTGATATTCCCGTATACTGTAAATTTAAATCCTTAAATACTTGCTTCATCTTATCCCAATTTGCTCTTTTATAATTATAACGTAATTCTATTTCATGTTCTTCTTGAATTACTTCCCTATTCAATATATAATCAAAATAAATCAAATTATGATCACTTGTGGTCTGACCCTGTGTGACCCACCAATTTCTAATCTTCTTCTCCGCTGTTGCTGACGCTAAAGTAATATCTATATTTTCTTCAGCACCTGCTCTATTTTGAAAGGTTGGTGGATTACCATCTTTATTTATTACATATAAATTTAATTCCGAGACATGTTCTTCCAGTTTCTCCCCTCTTTCATCTGGTCTTTTACTGAACCACCAAGTTGATTTTGCATTACAATCACATACATGCATGATTTCTTTATTTCTGAATTTATTATGAATATTTTGTAATTTATATAGAAAGGGTTCAATATCCAAACTAACATGCCGACATGACATTAAATTCTCCAACTGACTCGTATTATTCACGATAGACCACTAGGAGTTCTCATATGCTATGAGACACAAGTGCCGACTTACTATGCTGTAAGTACTCTAATTCCCAGACTTCATAGATAAACCACTATGTTATTTAGGTAAATTGATGGAAATAATCACTTCTTCCACACTAGCCGTGTGTAGGATAAGGTTTGAATGAGTACAGTCAAATCCCATGGCTGGGATTTGAACCACGGATCTCCCGCTCTCCTTGCGGTTGCTCTGAACCACTGAGCTACTAAGGCCAACATGCCGACATAACATTAAACTTGACATTGAACATAGCTTTCATTCTTTGGTGAGAACTATATTTTTCGTGGAGTAAAATTTTTTCTGTATTTTTTTTTTCATATGAACACATTTAAGAAATAAAAAGTACTTATAATTTCAATGTAAGGGGTAATTTAAAGCTAGAGGTTACATGCTTATTTATATATTTCTTGTCAGACACACACACATACATACATACAGAATGTTTCCGAATTACTTTTATAAATTTCGGTCATGTGTACCTCCCACCAAAAGAAGGCATAATATGAATATATGTCCCAAAATCTTTTTTTTTTTTTCCCTCGCTAAGAGGTGTTGAACACAGTGGTACACTTATAACACACAAAAATCCTAATAAATTCCCGAAATGCTTCTATGCATGCCTTGCTCGTCGAATCATGGAATGTCGCACCCTTTCAAAAACTCCGGGATGGTGGCAAATGGTTTTGCAGGTTTCCATGACACGTCAATGAAGCGTTTCTGCATCCGGTATGTCAGCTCTTGGTCTTCTTCAATCAATAGTCTGTAGTGCAACGGTTCTTGTCTCAGCAAGTTGACGATAAACAGTGAGAAAGGTTGGATGACTCGGTTGTGTGATAGAGCTATGCAGCCTCGAGTCCATTACCATATATAAAACTCATGTCTGCCTGTTCACGAAATGAATATCCAGTCATGGTGGAACCAATCACTTGCACTTAACCCACTACATGTATACAATTGAAACGTTGAAGATAGACTGATAACAGATGAGAAACGTAAACAGATCAACATTGAAACGCTTTGCCATCTACCTATGTAGTACAATAGGTCAAAACTTTCTATAGGTGCAAAGAGAAATGAAGTTTTGGGGTTGGACCCCGAACGCCGTTTTTCATTGTGACAGGAATAACGTGAAAACCAAGGATTATGGGAGATATGTTCATATGAACCTTCTTGCTTCTTTGGTTTGTGCAAACCATACCTGAAATTTCTAAAATATTTCTGAAACATTTGGGTATATATTCAAATACCGAGTGATTTATTTTCCACAGAAGTTTATTACTATAATGCAATGTTTACATGATATTTTTCAAAGTAGTCTCCTACTACTTCAAATCACTTTTTATAGTGTCTCTGCCAGTCCTTAAACACGTGTTGTAGACAATTCTTTGTCAGGTCCTTGAGATTCGCCTCACTTTTCTTGAACACTGCTTCAGAGTTTTGAAATTGAATACCCCTAAGCTTCGATTATCCCCGATGATGAGTTATGGCTGCATCATTATGATCCAGAAGGAAACCAAGCCAGCACAGTGTGGAAATCGCCAGGTTCTCCAACACCAAGAAAGGCAGAAGTTGCTGCGTCTACAGGGAAAGTGATAGTGATCACATTTTTTGATTGTAATGGAATGATTTACCAACATGCAGTTCTCCCTCACACTACTGTTACAGCAGCATACTACACGTCAGTACTAGCTACACTAAGGGAACACTTTGCAAAGAAACGACCAGAGCTTTCTCGGACTGGGTAGCGACTTCATGACAATGCACGGCCTCAAGTCGCAAATCAAGTAATGCAGTTTCTGGCTCGATTCAACATTACCTGTGTGCCACCTTGATTTTGCTGCCTGTGATTTTTTTTATTCCCATCACTAAAGGCAAAGCTTAAGGGTATTGGATTTGAGAACTCTGAAGCAGTACTCAAGAAAACTGAGGCGATTCTCAAGGACCTGACAAACAATGGTCTGCAGCACGTGTTCAAGAACTGACAGAGACGCTGTAAGAGGTGCATTGAAGTAGGAGGGTACTATTTTTAAAAATACCATGTAAAATTTGAATTGAAGTAATACATTTGTGAAAAAAAAATCAGTCTCAGTCTTTGTTGAACAATATATCAGTAATTTAGGTGATGATTTTGTTTACACTCAAATGGACTCACAGACATGTCAATTGAGGTCTACCCGAAAGTCCTAAGACCCCAGTCTCTGTTACCCGGGAGCGATGGAAAACTCCCGGGGTCATTCCTTGCGGCAATACATTGAGGCTAAAAAGCTCCCATCACCCATCGACAACAACGTCAAGACGGGTCGAAGTGGATACGCCACTTACGTGCGTCAACCCCGCAGGGAAGAGCAGCGAATAACATTTGTGGGGCTGCCTGGTGGTCTAGCACACCTACTAGCTCTGCAGGCTAGTACCCGGGACACTTTAGGCAACCCTCTGACACCTCCGGGCGGCTGTAGCCTCGCTGGAGGTACCCAATTTCTCGCGGGTAACGCAAACACACTGCCCCCTCGAGTCCAACCCAATCCGAAGAACTCCCATTCAGGGAGCGGCTGGAATGTTCGGGCCGAGGTTACTCTGTTATCGTCAGAGGATCCATGAGTGCTAAGGGTCCGCAGCGCTCGCACTAAAGCAGCTGAAAGGGACGGATTCCCTCCCCTACGGGAGGACATATAGACAAGTATGGTTTCGAAAATTGTAAGTTGCCACAGACGGTGTATCTTGCATGCGAGAGCCCCTAGTGGTCTATCGGGGAAATATATGAGTCAAATGGAGAATTTAATGTCAGGACGGCACGTTGTCCATGATAGCCCAAAGGCTAAGAGCGACTGGACGGAAACCAGGAGATCTGTGGTTCAAATCCCGACCATGGCATTGACTCTATCAAAATCCTTAGCCTATATACGGCTAGTGTGAAGAAATGATTAACTTCCATCAATTAACTAAAATAATAAGAGTTAAATGATGAAGCCTGGGACTTAAGTACTTACCATAGTAAGTCGCCACAAACGGTGTATCTCGGATGCGAGAGCCCCTAGTGGTCTACCGGGGAAATATACAAGTCAACTGTAGAATTTAATGTCAGGACGGCACGTTGGCCATAGTAGCTCAAAGAATAAGAGTGACTGGACGGAAACCAGGAGATCCGTGGCTCAAATCCCGGCCATGCATTGAATTTTTCATGTTGACTATGTATCAACATCCTTAGCCTATATACGGCTAGTGTGGAGAAATGATTAATTTCCATCAATTAACTAAAATTGTATTTGTTTGTTACCATGGGAACTAAAAACGTGCATTTCGGTAGAAGAGACAGGTGAATAGCGATATAAATGTATAGTGTCTGCTTCAAACCTTGTTTTGCTTCCACACTAGAAACCAGTGCTGGATCAAAAAGATTAAAAAGGACAAATCCTGAAGGCTCAGTGCAGTTATGTGCGTTATGCAAGAAAAAATCAAATAACAGAATTTATTATTGGAATAACAATGACTTAATTATGATGGTGAAGCTACCAGGTAAAACCTTTTATTTAGTTAAATTGTGAATGTGATGCATTTAACAATAATTATAAAAAAATAAAATTTAAAATGTAAATAAAGCATATGTTTACTTCATAACTAACAAATTATAAAACAAAAGAACGGTTCCATTCTGGAATTCTATGTTAAGCTTATTAGTTTGTTAAAAGACCAAAAAGACTCCGTTCGTGAATTCCTGGAATAAAATAATGAAATGGTAAGTAATTCGCGGAAATCAAAAGAACACGGGTGAAAATAAAATGGAATCGTATTAATGAATTTTTAAAGGACCTAAAGAGAATTTAATATGGACTGTGCTTGTTTCCTGATTCAAAAGGAATTGAGTAATTAAGTAATGGACTCTACATATCTAATAGAATGACACTTATTTTTAATCCCACTAAGTTCTGTTGTAAAATGTTGAATGAGTTATAAGTTTTACATTTTCGGAATGAGATTCTTCACAAAACGTATCAAATGAGGGATTAACAAGGTAATTTTGTATAAAAGGAAATGTTTCCGTTGTAAAAAACAAGGGAGTGTCGGGTAGTAGAGGGGGAAAGAGCACAATGGAATGGGTTGCCTAGCGATAAAAAAGCACCTCAGCTAAAGGAAGCGATTTCACATGTTTTTCAGCATTTTCGTATTCCTGTTCTACGGAACCGATGCACTTTAAGTTAGGCACAAGCTCACGATCTCTATGGGCAGTAGCTGTAGGCGGAATTGTGCCAGTTAGTAGCTGTCATGGCTAGCGCTAGCAGCAGATGCCAGTCAGCAGAGGCAAGAGTTTTTTAGCCACGTTTCCGCGAATTATAGCGAATTCTTCATTTTTACGAGAATATTTTTTAGCGATAAATGAGAAATGTTAGTCTTCATAGCAAAATTTACATTTATTTCAAATTACATAAATATAATGGAAATTAATTATTATTTTTCACTGGCCGTGTGTAGGCTAAATTGTGGAAACGTAGAGTCAGAATGAAAAATTCAATGCCATAGCCGGGATTTGAACCACGGATCTTCTGGTTTCCGTCCAGCCGCTCTACCACTGAGCTACTATGGCCAACGTGCCGATATGACATTAAATTCTCCAACTGACTCGTTCAAATCCCGGCTATGGCATTGAACTTTTCATTCTGATTCTACGTTTCCACAATTTAGCCTACACACGGCCAGTGTGAAAGAACAATTAATTTCCATTAATTAACCTAATAGTGGTTAACTATAAAGCCCGGGCCTTAAAGTACTTACATGTTGTAAGTCGCCATTAAGGTAGTTGTCTCATGTGTTTATGAGAACTCCTAAGAGGTTTACCGGGAAAATACGAGTCAGTTGGAGAATTTAATATCATATCGGCACGTTGGCCATAGTAGCTCAGTGGTAGAGCGGCTGGACGGAAATCAGAAGATCTGTGGTTCAAATCCCGGCTATGGCATTGAATTTTTCAGTCTGACTCTACGTTTCTACATAAATATAAATTTAATTTAATTTGCATTCAGTTCTTCATAGCACGAAGGTGCAAGTTATGAAAAAATGTTTACAAATTTAATGAAAGCCAGATAAAATTTAACACTTAACAAAGCCAATACAGTGACATCGTCATGCGCATTGAAATAACAGCCCGCCCCGGTAGCGTAAATGGTGACATGTCTGTCTCAAGTTCAAGAGATCCTGAGTTCGAATCTCGGTCAGGGTGAGTTACCTGGATAAGCGATTTTTCCGGGGTTTTCCCTTATGTATGGACCCTGGGTCCATTTGAGCATCATTTCACACATTCCATTCATCGTCCGATATGACATAAAAAGTTGTAGGATGTAAATTAAAAAATGATAAATAACAGCTAAGCGGTGCAACAATAAACTGACACCACAGCATCGGGCTGGTCTGTAATACTAAGAACTGTTTGTCGTATGTTAATTGGGCGCGCCGTGGCTCAGTGGTTAGACCGCTTGGCTCTCACCAAGGCGGCCCGGCTTCGATCCCAGGCGACCGCAAGGTGAGATTTGTGGTGGACAACACGGCGCTGGTGCGGGTTTTCTCCGGGATCTCCGGTTTCCCCCGCCATCTCATTCCACCGGTGCTCCATTTTCATCTCATATTATCAGTGTCATCGCCTGCGGTGCCGTGTGTAGTAAAAGCGGGAGTTAAACACTACACATTTCATTTCCAGCTTTATGGTAATCTGCACGATGGAGGATATATGATGGTGAATGGAATCGGTGAAATGATGCTCAAATGAGCCCAGGGCCATAGAGCTTACAGTTACCCGACATTTGTATTTCAGGAAAAGGGAAACCCTGGAAAAGCCTTATCAAGGCTTCCTGACCGAGATTCGAACTCGGGTCCTCATGAACGTGAGGCAGACACACCACCATCTACGCTACCGAGGCGGGCTCTATGGATGTGAAGAAATATTTAAGTGCTTACGAAGATACCTTAAGTGGATACGTTTCTTGTTTTATTGGCGTTTTTTCGTAAACAATACCCTTAGAGGGTTCAAAGAGCCTCGAAATTCCTAGTAAAATGTTTGGGTTTGATGCAATAGCTACTGTGCGGTGGCTAAAGTAGACGGCTGCATAAGAGTAGAATCCGTTGCTACGACAACATGACTATACTTCTGCTGGTGCCACGTCTATTAAAACAATAATTGCTGACTCACCTCTCGGCCCACCCCTCGATCACAGACAGACGTTAACCTCATTGGTGTTTCAATTCACACACAGCTGCCCCTCTTAGGAGGGGGAGAGACGCCTACCTAATACTTTTATACATGTGTTTAATAATGGAGCGGATTACTCGGCTGTTGGGGGCTGCTTCATACATCATGTCTTGGGCTACTGTAGCAGAAGCTTATGCTTAGGGCACTCAATACCTTCTCTACTTATACCGATAAAAGGGTACATACACCTAAACTTTCCATCTTCAAGTTTAAAAAAAGTCTAATATGTTACAATTACCTGAAAACCTCTGCATTGTTTTTTGAACGAGCTCTCTCCTGAATAACTCAAGATAGAAAAGTCCGTTGAACATTCAGCTATCTGAAAAGTGGATCCATTGTTTAAAAATTCAGTACCAAAGCATTGAATTACCATGGCAATATACTTCAAATTTTGTCTAAAAACGATTTGAGTGTCTTGCAACAATCAGGTATCATTGACTTCTCTTATGAATAATACCCAATTATGAACCCAAGTTCACTGACTTCCAGAAACACTTAAAAAGATCAATCTGTACCTTTCGTGGAAGCAGTTTTATCAAGAACTTGTCTAAAGATTCTAGTGGCTAATGAAAGTTATACGTTCTTTTAATTGTAAGAGAAAAACACAATTTTACAACACAAAATCGCAGGGTTTTTTAACGGGCAATTTATATCACATAACTTCATTTTCATTTCCAATTTTTTTTATTTGGTTTATTTATTTTTTGGAAAGTGAACCACTCCGAGATAATATTTGTTAACTGTTTCAATTTTCCAATACCTTCATATAATAAAAAATAATTCCCTGACACGACAGTTCTAAGAAGGCCAAGGCCTGCCAACCTGACTGCTGGCCTCACGCCCAATTATGCACGGCAGAGGTGGGTGATAATCCAACCGATACGGGGAGGAGATGTGCTTAGCATCTCGGCATCCCCCAGCCGTGACCAGGGCCGCTTACCTAGCGTAAGCTCTTCACTTCCTCACGATGCTGAGTGGGCACCGGTCCTATACCCGGGACTAATCCACACCCCATGGGCGGCATCGAACCTGGGAGGCTTTCCGTGGCCAGGCACCAAAGCATGCTACCTGCGTCCACTACGCCACGGCGCAGGACAATACCTTCCCATACTTATATCAAATATCAAGCCTATATTCATTCTTTATCTCTTGGGCAAGCAGAAATTAATTTCAGTTTCATCGCCTAAAAAATGAAATGAAATGTGTAGTGTTTAACGTCCACTTTTACTACATACGGCAACACAGGCGAGGACACTGATGATACATGAGATGAAGATGGAGCACCGGTGGAATGAGATGGCGGGGAAAACCGGAGATCCTGGAGAAAACCCGCCCCAGCACCGTGTTGTCCACCACAAACCTCACTTTGCGGTCGCCTGGGATTGAACCCGGGGCACCTTTGTGATAGCCAAGCGGTCCAACCACTGCACCACGGCGCGGCCCTTTCATAGCCTAGACAAATAGTTTTAAAACATTTGACTATCACTTAAAGTCTAGTGTATTCTCATGTAATTCCAATAAGATAATATTTATCTTGTAGCAGATAGAGCAATAAGTGTTTGTACAAGACATGTATACAAAGCATCAGATTTGCACTTAAAGTATACTGTATTCCCTTGTAACTAAATTAAGATAATGTTTATCTTGAAGTAGATAGAGCAATAAGTGTTTGTACAAGGGTAGAGAAAGTCATGTATACAAAACATTTGACTATCACTTAAAGTCTACTGTATTCCCTTGTAACTACAATAAGGTAATGTTTATCTTGAAGTATATAGAGCCATAAGGGTTTGTATAAGAGTAGAGAAAGTCATGTATATAAAACATTTGACTATCACTTAAAGTCTACTCTATTCCCTTGTAACTACAATAAGATAACGTTTATCTTGAAGTAGATAGAGCAATAAGTGTTTGTACAAGGGTAGAGAAAGTCATGTATACAAAACATTTGTCTATCACTTAAAGTCTACTGTATTCCCTTGTAACTACAATAAGGTAATGTTTATCTTGAAGTATATAGAGCCGTAAGTGTTTGTATAAGGGTAGAGAAAGTCATGTATATAAAACATTTGACTATCACTTAAAGTCTACTGTATTCCCTTGTAACTACAGTAAGATAATGTTTATCGTGAAGTAGATAGAGTAATCAGTGTTTGTACAAGGGTAGAGAAAGTCATGTATACAAAACATTTGACTATCACTTAAAGTCTACTGTATTCCCTTGTAACTACAATAAGGTAATTTTTATCTTGAAGTATATAGAGCCATAAGTGTTTGTATAAGAGTAGAGAAAGCCATGTATATAAAACATTTGACTATCACTTAAAGTCTACTGTATTCCCTTGTAACTACAATAAGATAACGTTTATCTTGAAGTAGATAGAGCAATAAGTGTTTGTACAAGGGTAGAGAAAGTCATGTATACAAAACATTTGACTATCACGTAAAGTCTACTGTATTCCCTTGTAACTACAATAAGGTAATGTTTATCTTGAAGTATATAGAGCGATAAGTGTTTGTATAAGAGTAGAGAAAGTCATGTATATAAAACATTTGACTATCACTTAAAGTCTACTGTATTCCCTTGTAACTACAGTAAGATAATGTTTATCGTGAAGTAGATAGAGTAATCAGTGTTTTTCTGCAAGAGTAGAGAAGGCCATGTTAATGCTATTTAAAGTATTTTTGAATACTGTAGTTGATATAGATAAATTAGCATAATTGCGTCTTAAGTCACGCTATTCTCGTATTTATATGGAGTGTAAATGTTATATGAACTACATAGGTATATCATATTGATGTCATTACCCCGATATCCTTATAAAAATAAACTTACTGTCACATCATTGAAACTCAGAGCCCCAGAGGCAAATTTGTTAATTAATTAGTAGCGAAAACAAAAGAATAGCTAAATCTACACCACTGAGGCCTTTGTACTTGCTAATTGATTTGAGAAAAGGTCAGTGTGCTTATTTATCACCAGAGTTCTCCACTGTCTACTAATTACTGAAACTGCAGCTGTCCAATCGAAAACAGATGCTCAACTTGATTTCTGCAGAGTTGTTGTACCTGAGGGGGTGAATGGTGATTAATGGTGATATGTCAGAAACCGGAAGCGGAGATGCTTGCGTAATTAAAAGGGTCAAAACAGCATCTGTTAGGCTTATAGCATCTTATTGTTCATGTACGTGACCGGCCCTATTACTTGGGGAGTTCGCCATGACATCAAAACGTATTGCGTGAAGTCACTAGCCGGTTTACTGCAATTAGAAAACAAAAGAAGGGTACAGCGTTGGAGATGTTAAAATTTGGTTACAGATGTTTCATAAAGAAATAAGGAGAAATACTAAAGTAGCGTGAGATACAACAAAATGGTGGAAGACATGTGGGCGCGAAAGGGATGGAATAGTGTAGAAGCACACTTGAAAGATATTCCGAAGCCGTCTAAGGCAAAATGAAACCAGTATGTCAACTGAAGCACTCAGATTCAGAAGTTGTTAAGTCAATGTTTTTGAGAAATCTTGTTATGCACGATAAGAACCCCGAATACCAGTTCTGTAATAGTTCTAAGAGATTTGTGGATCAGAAGATGTTTTGGCCGAACATATTATGACCCCGGCCTGTTGAATGAGCATCAATTTCAGAAACAGTAGTTGTTAAATCAGCCTTTTCGAGAGAGACACGCGACTGGACATTGAAGATCTGAATGTCAGACCTTCGGTCTCAACCTGGGTCCTCTACTGGCAGTGGAGTGTTTTGTAAGGAAGGATAATACCACTAGGGAACACGTTTTTTTGTACCCGAAACAAAATAGGCTAATTCTTATGCAAAATGACTCGCTGATTCCAAAAATGCCTCTGAAAATGCTGTATCACGTAACGTTTTTGAGATATTCTTATTCTTTTATATAAAATTACAGATACCACCTCATATTGACTTAATTTAAAATAATAGCCATTTTATTATTAAATAATATTTTATAGCTGTAAATAATATGAATACTATTCGAAATAACTAGAACAAACTTTCCATTACGTAAGATTTATCAGTAAAATTAATTTTAGAGTCTACTATAAAAATCGTATTTACATGGGTGTGCCCAACTCAAAATAAATTAAGTTGACATAAACTACTGATGCAGGATTTCCTAACTTATCATGAAGACCTAAATGCATCTTATTTTGTTTCTCAGAAAGAACTAATTGATCTTATTCGTGATTTGAAACAAGGTAAAAAGGAGTCAGAATTACTGGGTTCCAGGCTACAGGAGTGGAATTTCCTGGCAAAAGAGAATAAAATAACATTTTATCGATCTCGACACAAACAGTATTCATAGCATTTCACAACGAAAGACAACATGTGTTTCTGTGTTAATGTTAATGCTTTAATGAAGGAATTGTGTATGGAGCATTGTGTCGAAGATTGGCGCCTCTTTATTGACTCTTCTAAAGACAGCTTAAAGGCAGTGTTGCTTCATAACGGCAATTTACTATCTTCAATACCTTTATTTCATGCCATAGGAATGAAGGAGACATACGATTCCATGTCCATCATTTTAGATGCTATTAGTTATCAAAACCATGGCTGGGAAATTTGCAGTGACCTCAAGGTAGTTGCATCGCTAACGGGACTGCTGGGAGGTTTCTCAAAATATTGCTGTTTTTTGTGCTTATGGGACGGTAGGGAAACTGACAAGAATTTTATAGTGAAAGAATGGGGGAAAAGGGAAGACTATACCCCTGGAGCAAGCAATGTTAAGTATGTGCCTCTAGTAGACCCAAACAAAGTTCTTCTCCCCTCACTTCACATAAAGCTCGGGTTAATGAAGAATTTTGTTAAATGTTTGGACAAAATTGGAAGTGCATTTGAGTATTTAAGAAGTATCTTTCCCAAAATAAGTGAATCTAAATTGAAGGAAGGTATATTTGTCGGTCCTCAAATAAGACTACTTCTTAAAGACAGTGTTTTTGAATCAAAGCTTAAACGTGTTGAACTGGCAGTGGTGGAAGGCTTCCTGGGCAATAACAAAGAAGAAAATTATGAAACTTTAGTCTTAGAACTATTAAGGAGCTACAAAGAATTGGGTTGCCGTATGTCACTTAAAATCCACGTTTTGCACTCTCACGTTGATAGTCTCCCCACAAACCTAGGAGCTGTAGTAAATGATGAGCAAGGTGAGCGTTTTCACCAGGACATTTCTGAGATGGAAAGACGTTACCAGGGTCGCTGGGATTCAGCCATGTTGGGAGACTATTATTGGTTCCTCAAACGGGAGAGTGCATGTCAATACAAAACAAATCAACAGTGAAACACTTCTGAAATAATTCAGGTATGTGATTTTCATCATTATCTTGTGTTTATTTATTTTAATAATAATTAATAATTATTATTTTCAATGCTATTTGGCAATAAAGTACCTCTTATTTTCAATTAATCAAATATGAGTTATCACATCGCATTTCTGTAAGTTTTCATAAAAAATTATGAATACGTAGAAAACGTTACGTGATACAGCATTTTGAGGGGCATTTTTGGAATCAGCAGATCAGTTTACATAAGAATTTGCCTATTTTGTTTCGGATATATGAAAATAATTTTTTTTTTGTTCCCCAGTGTATGCGGCAGAAGATGAGGTTGGAGTTATATATAAGCCATCTGATATGTTATTTTATGTGTCTATAAGAGCAGCCTCGGGCGTTTGTAGCGCTCTCCAGGATCGATGTCGTACTCACCTAGACCGCGGATGAGAGAGTTGAAGTTGTGGGAGAGGTTTTCACAGAAGGAATGTGAAAGGGTGTGGATGTAATCTGTTATTGTGGGGTTACGTAGGTCACGTCGTATAACAAGGGCACACCAATCACACTTCACACGATATTATAATTAACAGGGAATCCTAAAGTTTCACTTAGATTCACTAAAAATACGGCACGAGGCCAAAAAGTTTCATTTGCACTAAATAACACTAATTTGCCTGAATAACACAGTCAAATGCACGAAAAGGATGAAATATTGTTCACCAGGCACTATTATACTAGAATTATACAAAGCTGGCAATGCGATTCGATGCAAATTGATAATTCTGTAACAACATTTACAAACTAGTAATTGAGAAGTTGTTTATTCGTTGCTATTCAATCCGATGCGCCAGGTTGTCGTACGCATGTCCAGCGTTTTCGAGTTAGATGTTGTTAAGTCAAGTAGTTGCCGCATTAGCTGTTTGGTGGTGCAACTACACTCTGCCATCCAAGCTCTTTGATATCAGCTCTTGATGGATTTTAGATTATACATATCGACAGACATTTTTAGACATTCCTCAAGTGTGCTTTAGTAAGTTTATCTGTACTTTGCAATACCACGGCACTCTTCCATGCCTATTGACAGAAAGTTTGGCAATATTGACAAGATGAAAGGATTACTGGAAAAAGGCTTTGTCCCTCCCACATGGATGTAACTGATAAAAGATTCACTACACAAGAAGCCCATTGATGTATTCTATGTCAAACTTTCACTGGTTTTCATGACGGGGAACATGATGGCCCTCCAGTTGTTGAAGTTTTTGATTTCAAAGATACTTTCGACCATGTCCTGGTAAGCAGTATTCCTAAATTCACTTTAATCCGGGGTGTGTATTTCCAAAGAGGATGTGTACCAGAAGTTCGTCACACAATGTGTTCCTTACTTTATCGTCTCCAGTCTCTTTTGAGGAGAGTAGTGAGGTTGCAAGATGAAACAGGTATATTAGCGAGCAAAGAATTCCACTTGGGGCGACGGTTTGAAGCAAATGGTGTTTAGCTCAGGGTAAAGCAATAAGGTTTCTCTCCGGGTATGCGTGGATGTGTATGAGAAGGATGGTTTTAATGACACTGGAATGCCCATTTCAAACTAGTTTATTGACTGCTTCTTTTATCAGGACATTAAACTTGAAGTTGCCGACCAAGGGTTACCAATATATCACTGTTTAAAGTTACTAATGGCGGAGTGCTTATTACTCGATAATACTTAATTAGTTACGTATAAACCGACAAATATCTTCTCTCATCACTTCTGGTCTGTCCTCGACCAAGACAGGAAAAGAGGACTGCCCTAATCGTCTCCAATCAACGAACTGTCTTAATGGCTTGCCAGCCACGAACTGCCCTCAACATCTGCGCGTGGGTGTATAGCTTTCACTTTCTGGAAGCCCATTATTCAACCAAAGATTCCCTTTGTGACTATTTTGTGATGCCGTTATGAATTTTCCAATGAATACCCTATTCAAAGTCAAGTGCTATGCTTTAGAAATCTGTTAAGTACACTGTTTCTTACGTTTCTTTTGTTAAAACAACTATTCACCCCAACTGCTATTCGACTCAAATGCACCTACACATGTTGTAACAAATAACCAACATTCCTTTGAAATCCATCATGATTCTTTAGTTATTTCAATCCTTTAATGTCGGTATCAAAGGCTTACACAAGGCATGTGATAGTGCGAAAAACACACCAGATAAGCTTCGGTGGATTTCACTGATGGGACATGTTACTCTGCCAGAAGCTACCACATTTTATGACACAATAACATATGGAATTAAGGTAGAAGATAATGTAGTAGATATTGAATTGATGTAAAACAAGTCCTGGAGCTTTTCTGGCGACTTTCTTCTCGGGCAGCCAATCATCTTTTCCCCTGATGGCTGCCCGAGAAGAAAGTGAGCGATGGAATTAATGTTTTGATGCCAACTTTGTATGTCAAACCATGAAGTGCATGCTGGATTAGTCCATAGTAGAGATGTATTAGTGAAAACAAAGTAATAGTTTATCCATGACTACATATTATAATATTGTATAATGGAGAAACTAACATTAAGAATCAGAAACTGTTAAACGACTGTACTGGAATATTGGAAATTCTATGTTGCAATTGTACAATATTATCAAAAATACATGTGTTTTCCCATTTAACCTATTACAGAGGAATTAAAAATAGACAACAGGTGTCTCTAAATCAATAAATAAATTCATAAAATATTATTTCATTTTTAATGACATGGTAAATCAATTGTCGGCTGCTGCAGTGGTGAGCTATGTGTTAGATCATACGCATAACAGTTGACTGATGTAGACTAATAAATGATGTATTTGAAGTAAGTTGGCTATGCTCCGGTCACCACAACGGTCCCGCTCTGCCTTAGCTCTGGCTTCGCTCTGGCTTCACTCTGGCTTGGCTCCGGTCCCCACTCCGGTCCCGCTCTGCCTTAGCTCTGGCTTCACTCTGGCTTGGCTCCGGTCACCACTCCGGTCCCGCCCTGCCTTAACTCTGGCTTCGCTCTGGCTTCACTCAGGCTTGGCTCCGGTCACCACTCCGGTCCCGCTCTGCCTTAGCTCTGGCTTCGCTCTGGCTTCACTCTGGCTTGGCTCCGGTCACCACTCCGGTCCTGCTCTGCCTTAGCTCTGGCTTCGCTCTGGCCTCACTCTGGCTTGGCTCCGGTCATCACTCCGGTCCCGCTCTGCCTTAGCTCTGACTTCGCTCTGGCTTCACTCTGGCTTGGCTCCGGTCACCACTCCGGTCCCGCACTGCCTTAGCTCTGACTTCGCTCTGGCTACACTCTGGCTTGGCTCCGGTCACCACTCCGGTCCCGCTCTGCCTTAGCTCTGACTTCGCTCTGGCTTCACTCTGGCTTGGCTCCGGTCACCACTCCGGTCCCGCTCTGCCTTAGCTCTGATTTCGCTCTGGCTACACTCTGGCTTGGCTCCGGTCACCACTCCGGTCCCACTCTGCCTTAGCTCTGGCTTCGCTCTGGCTTCACTCTAGCTTGGCTCCGGTGACCACTCCGGTCCCGCTCTGCCTTAGCTATGACTTCGCTCTGGCTTTACTCTGGCTTGGCTCCGGTCGCCACTCCGGTCCCGCTCTGCCTTAGCTCTGACTTCACTCTGGCTACGCTCTGGCTTGGCTCCGGTCTCCACTCCGGTTCCGCTCTGCCTTAGCTCTGGCTTCGCTCTGGCTTCGCTCTGGCTTCACTCTGGCTTGGCTCCGGTCACCACTCCGGTCCCGCTCTGCCTTAGCTCTGGCTTCGCTCTGGCTTCACTCTGGCTTGGCTCCGGTCACCCCTCCGGTCCCGCTCTGCCTTAACTCTGGCTTCGCTCTGGCTTCACTCTGGCTTGGCTCCGGTCACCACTGCGGTCCCGCTCTGCCTTAGCTCTGGCTTCGCTCTGGCTTCACTCTGGCTTGGCTCCGGTCACCACTCTGGTCCCGCTCTGCCTTAGCTCTGACTTCGCTCTGGCTTCACTCTGGCTTGGCTCCGGTCACCACTCCGGTCCCACTCTGCCTTAACTCTGGCTTCGCTCTGGCTTCACTCTGGCTTGGCTCCGGTCACCACACCGGTCCCGCTCTGCCTTAGCTCTGACTTCGCTCTGGCTTCACTCTGGCTTGGCTCTGGTCACCACTCCGGTCCCGCTCTGCCTAAGCTCTGACTTCGCTCTGGCTTCACTCTGGCTTGGCTCCGGTCACCAGTCCGGTCCCGCTCTGCCTTAGCTCTGATTTCGCTCTGGCTTCACTCTGGCTTGGCTCTGGTCACCACTCCGGTCCCGCTCTGCCTTAGCTCTGGCTTCGCTCTGGTTTCACACTGGCTTGGCTCCGGTCACCACTCCGGTCCCACTCTGCCTTAGCTCTGGCTTCGCTCTGGCTTGGCTCCGGTCACCACTCCGGTCCCGCTCTGCCTCAACTCTGGCTTCGCCCTGGCTTCACTCTGGCTTGGCTCCGGTCGCCACTCTGGTCCCGCTCTGCCTTAGCTCTGGCTTCGCTCTGGCTTCACTCTGGCTTGGCTTCGGTCACCACTCCGGTCCCGCTCTTCCTTAACTCTGGCTTCGCTCTGGCTTCATTCTGGCTTGGCTCCGGTCACCACTCCGGTCCCGCTCTGCCTTAGCTCTGACTTCGCTCTGGCTTCACTCTGGCTTGGCTCCGGTCACCACTCCGGACCCGCTCTGCCTTAACTCTGGCTTGGCTCCGGTCACCACTCCGGTCCCGCTCTGCCTTAGCTCTGACTTCGCTCTGGCTTCACTCTGGCTTGGCTCCGGTCACCACTCCGGTCCCGCTCTGCCTTAGCTCTGACTTCACTCTGGCTACGCTCTGGCTTGGCTCCGGTCTCCACTCCGGTCCCGCTCTGCCTTAGCTCTGGCTTCGCTCTGGCTTCACTCTGGCTTGGCTCCGGTCACCACTCCGGTCCCGCTCTGCCTTAGCTCTGGCTTCGCTCTGGCTTCACTCTGGCTTGGCTCCGGTCACCACTCCGGTCCCGCTCTGCCTTAACTCTGGCTTCGCTCTGGCTTCACTCTGGCTTGGCTCCGGTCACCACTGCGGTCCCGCTCTGCCTTAGCACTGGCTTCGCTCTGGCTTCACTCTGGCTTGGCTCCGGGCACCACTCCGGTCCCGCTCTGCCTTAGCTCTGACTTCGCTCTGGCTTCACTCTGGCTTGGCTCCGGTCGCCACTCCGGTCCCGCTCTGCCTTAGCTCTGACTTCACTCTGGCTACACTCTGGCTTGGCTCCGGTCACCACTCCGTTCCCACTCTGCCTTAACTCTGGCTTCGCTCTGGCTTCACTCTGGCTTGGCTCCGGTCATCACACCGGTCCCGCTCTGCCTTAGCTCTGACTTCGCTCTGGCTTCACTCTGGCTTGGCTCTGGTCACCACTCCGGTCCCGCTCTGCCTTAGCTCTGACTTCGCTCTGGCTTCACTCTGGCTTGGCTCCGGTCACCAGTCCGGTCCCGCTCTGCCTTAGCTCTGACTTCGCTCTGGCTTCACTCTGGCTTGGCTCTGGTCACCACTCCGGTCCCGCTCTGCCTTAGCTCTGGCTTCGCTCTGGTTTCACACTGGCTTGGCTCCGGTCACCACTCCGGTCCCACTCTGCCTTAGCTCTGGCTTCGCTCTGGCTTGGCTCCGGTCACCACTCCGGTTCCGCTCTGCCTCAACTCTGGCTTCGCCCTGGCTTCACTCTGGCTTGGCTCCGGTCGCCACTCCGGTCCCGCTCTGCCTTAGCTCTGGCTTCGCTCTGGCTTCACTCTGGCTTGGCTCCGGTCACCACTCCGGTCCCGCTCTTCCTTAACTCTGGCTTCGCTCTGGCTTCATTCTGGCTTGGCTCCGGTCACCACTCCGGTCCCGCTCTGCCTTAGCTCTGACTTCGCTGTGGCTTCACTCTGGCTTGGCTCCGGTCACCACTCCGGACCCACTCTGCCTTAACTCTGGCTTGGCTCCGGTCACCACTCCGGTCCCGCTCTGCCTTAGCTCTGACTTCGCTCTGGCTTCACTCTGGCTTGGCTACGGTCACCACTCCGGTCCCGCTCTGCCTTTGCTCTGACTCCGCTCTGGCTACACTCTGGCTTGGCTCCGGTCACCACTCCGGTCCCACTCTGCCTTAGCTCTGGCTTCGCTCTGGCTTCACTCTAGCTTGGCTCCGGTCGCCACTCCGGTCCCGCTCTGCCTTAGCTCTGACTTCACTCTGGCTACACTCTGGCTTGGCTCCGGTCACCACTCCGGTCCCGCTCTGCCTTAACTCTGGCTTCGCTCTGGCTTCACTCTGGCTTGGCTCCGGTCACCACACCAGTCCCGCTCTGCCTTAGCTCTGGCTTCGCTCTGGCTTCACTCTAGCTTGGCTCCGGTCGCCACTCCGGTCCCCCTCTGCCTTAGCTCTGACTTCACTCTGGCTACACTCTGGCTTGGCTCCGGTCACCACTCCGGTCCCGCTCTGCCTTAACTCTGGCTTCGCTCTGGCTTCACTCTGGCTTGGCTCCGGTCACCACACCAGTCCCGCTCTGCCTTAGCTCTGACTTCGCTCTGGCTTCACTCTGGCTTGGCTCCGGTCACCACTCCGGTCCCGCTCTGCCTTAGCTCTGGCTTCGCTCTGGTTTCACGCTGGCTTGGCTCCGGTCACCACTCCGGTCCCGCTCTGCATTAGCTCTGGCTTCGCTCTGGCTTCATTCTGGCTTGGCTCCGGTCACCACTCCGGTCCCGCTCTGCCTTAGCTCTGGCTTCGCTCTGGCTTCACTCTGGCTTGGCTCCGGCCACCAATCCGGTCCCGCTCTGCCTTAACTCTGGCTTCGCTCTGGCTTCACTCTGGCTTGGCTCCGGTCACCACTCCGGTCCCGCTCTGCCTTAGCTCTGACTTCGCTTTGGCTTCACTCTGGCTTGGCTCCGGTCACCACTCCGGTCCCGCTCTGCCTTAGCTCTGGCTTGGCTCCGGTCACCACTCCGGTCCCGCTCTGGCTTGGCTCTGGTCACCACTCCGGTCCCGCTCTGCCTTAGCTCTGGCTTCGCTCTGGCTTGGCTCCGGTCACCACTCTGATCCCGCTCTGCCTTAGCTCTGGCTTGGCTCTGGCTTGGCTCCGGTCACCACTCCGGTCCCGCTCTGCCTTAGCTCTGCCTTAGCTCTGGCTTGGCTCCGGTCACCACTCCGGTCCCGCTCTGCCTTAGCTCTGGCTTGGCTCTGGCTTGGCTCCGGTCTCCACTCCGGTCCCGCTCTGCCTTAGCTCTGGCTTGGCTCCGGTCATAACTCCGGTCCCGCTCTGCCTTAGCTCTGGCTTGGCTCTGGCTTGGCTCTGGTCACCACTCCGGTCCCGCTCTGCCTTAGCTCTGGCTTCGCTCTGGCTTGGCTCCGGTCACCACTCCGGTCCCGCTCTGCCTTAGCTCTGGCTTGGCTCTGGCTTGGCTCCGGTCACCACTCCGGTCCCGCTCTGCCTTAGCTCTGCCTTAGCTCTGGCTTGGCTCCGGTCACCACTCCGGTCCCGCTCTGCCTTAGCTCTGGCTTGGCTCTGGCTTGGCTCCGGTCACCACTCCGGTCCCGCTCTGCTTTAGCTCTGCCTTAGCTCTGGCTAGGCTCCGGTCACCACTCCGGTCCCGCTCTGCCTTAGCTCTGGCTTCGCTCTGGCTTGGCTCCGGTCACCACTCCGGTCCCGCTCTGCCTTAGCTCTGGCTTCGCTCTGGCTTGGCTCTAGTCACCACTCCGGTTCCGCTCTGCCTTAGCTCTGTCTTCGCTCTGGCTTGGCTCCGGTCACCACTCCGGTCCCGCTCTGCCTTAGCTCTGGCTTCGCTCTGGCTTGGCTCCGGTCACCACTCCGGTCCCCCTCTGCCTTAGCTCTGGCTTCGCTCTGGCTTGGCTCTGGTCACCACTCCGGTCCCGCTCTGCCTTAGCTCTGGCTTCGCTCTGGCTTGGCTCCGGTCACCACTCCGGTCCCGCTCTGCCTTAGCTCTGGCTTCGCTCTGGCTTCACTCTGGCTTTGCTCCGGTCACCACTCCGGTCCCGCTCTGCCTTAGCTCTGACTTCGCTCTGGCTTCACTCTGGCTTGGCTCTGGTCACCACTCCGGTCCCGCTCTGCCTTAGTTCTGGCTTGGCTCCGGTCATCACTCCGGTCCCGCTCTGCCTTAGCTCTGGCTTCGCTCTGGCTTCACTCTGGCTTGGCTCCGGACACCACTCCGGTCCCGCTCTGCCTTAGCTCTGGCTTCGCTCTGGATTCACTCTGGCTTGGCTCCGGTCACCACTCTGATCCCGCTCTGCCTTAGCTCTGGCTTCGCTCTGGCTTCACTCTGGCTTGGCTCCGGTCACCACTCTGGTCCCGCTCTGCCTTAGCTCTGGCTTCGCTCTGGCTTCACTCTGGTTTGGCTCCGGTCACCACTCCGGTCCCGCTCTGCCTTAGCTCTGCCTTAGCTCTGGCTTCGCTCTGGCTTCACTCTGGCTTGGCTCCGGTCACCAATCCGGTCCCGCTCTGCCTTAGCTCTGGCTTCGCTCTGGCTTCACTCTGGTTTGGCTCCGGTCACCAATCCGGTCCCGCTCTGCCTTAGCTCTGCCTTAGCTCTGGCTTCGCTCTGGCTTCACTCTGGCTTGGCTCCGGTCACCACTCCGGTCCCGCTCTGCCTTAGCTCTGGCTTCGCTCTGGTTTCACGCTGGCTTGGCTCCGGTCACCACTCTGATCCCGCTCTGCCTTAGCTCTGGCTTCGCTCTGGATTCACTCTGGCTTGGCTCCGGTCACCACTCTGATCCCGCTCTGCCTTAGCTCTGGCTTCGCTCTGGCTTCACTCTGGCTTGGCTCCGGTCACCACACCGGTTCCGCTCTGGCTTTTCTCGGCTCCCCTCTTGCTTTGCTGTCGCTTTGCTCTGGTTTTGCTCTCTCCTTTCTCTGTTTCCGCTCTGGCTTTGCTTTGGCTTTATTGTGAATTTAGTTTAATTTAGTTTATTTAACTTAGAATATGGTCAAACACGGATGTGGACCTTATTTGGGCGTTTGGTGCTAGATCTCTCACCACTCAGAGACACCCAATCGAGAGATTTGGCTTGGGACACTGGGATCGCGAATCTCGTACCTACCGCAGTAGGTCTCTTTAAGATACCCAGCATTATTGGAAATTAATTGTTCTTTTACACTGGCCGTGTGTAGGCTAAATTGTGGAAACGTAGAGTCAGACTGAAAATTCAATGCCATAGCCGGGATATGAACCACGGATCTTCTGGTTTCCGTCCAGCCGCACTACCATTGTGCTACTAATTGACCTAATAGTGGTTTACTATAATGCCCGGGCCTTAAAGTACTTACAGCATAGTAAGTCGTCATTAAGGTAGTTGTCTCATGTGTTTATGAGAACTCCTAGTGGTTTAGCGGGAAAAACATGAGTCAGTTGTACCTAATAGTGGTCCGAACTATAAAGCCCGGGCCTTAAAGCACTTACAGCATAGTAAGTCGTCATTAAGGTAGTTGTCTCATGTGTTTATGAGAACTCCTAGTGGTTTACCGGGAAAAACACGAGTCAGTTGTACTTAATAGTTTTCCAAACTGTAAAGCCCGGTCCTTAAAGTACTTACAGCATAGTAAGTCGCCATTAAGGTAGTTGTCTCATGTGTTTATGAGAACTCCTAGTGGTTTACCGGGAAAAACATGAGTCAGTTGTACCTAATAGTGGTCCGAACTATAATGCTGGGGCCTTAAAGTACTTACAGCATAGTAAGTCGCCTTTAAGGTAGTTGTCTCATGTGTTTATGAGAACTCCTAGTGGTTTACCGGGAAAAACATGAGTCAGTTGTACCTAATAGTGGTCCGAACTATAAAGCCCGGGGACTTAAAGTACTTACAGCATAGTAAGTCGCCTTTAAGGTAGTTGTCTCATGTGTTTATGAGAACTGCTAGGTGGTTTACCGGGAAAAACACGAGTCAGTTGTATCTAATAGTGATCCGAACTATGAAGCCCGGGCCTTAAAGTACTTGCAGCATAGTAAGTCGTCATTAAGATAGTTGTCTCATGTGTTTATGAGAACTGCTAGGTGGTTTACCGGGAAAAACACGAGTCAGTTGTATCTAATAGTGATCCGAACTATGAAGCCCGGGCCTTAAAGTACTTGCAGCATAGTAAGTCGTCATTAAGGTAGTTGTCTCATGTGTTTATGAGAACTCCTAGTGGTTTACCGTGAAAAACACGAGTCAGTTGTACCTAATAGTGGTCCGAACTATAAAGCCCGGGCCTTAAAGTACTTGCAGCATAGTAAGTCGTCATTAAGGTAGTTGTCTCATGTGTTTATGAGAACTACTAGTGGTTTAGCGGGAAAAACACGCGTCAGTTGTACCTAATAGTGATCCGAACTATGAAGCCCGGGTCTTAAAATACTTACAGCATAGCAAGTCGTCATTAAGGTAGTTGTCTCATGTGTTTATGAGAACTCCTAGTGGTTTACCGGGAAAAACACGAGTCAGTTGTACCTAATAGTGGTCCAAACTATAAAGCCCGGGTCTTAAAGTACTTACATGTAGTAAGTCGTCATTAAGGTAGTTTTCTCATGTGTTTATGAGAACTCCTAGTGGTTTACCGGGAAAAACACGGGTCAATTGGAGAATTTAATGTCATATCGGCACTTTGGCCATAGTAGCACAATGGTAGTGCGGCTGGACGGAAACCAGAAGATCCGGGGTTCAAATCACGGCTATGGCATTGAATTTTTCATTCTGCCTCTACGTTTCTACCCAACATTAGTTAACCTAAATAGAGTTCTATTCCTAAAGCGCATTGCAATAACCATACTGCACGAACAACATAGAAAAACAGGGGAGGAATCGAACTGCTACAACATCCGGCATACAGCCCTGATCTCGCTCCACCAGTTTATCATATATTTCGATCCATGGCAAATTTTCTACGTTGGAGAAAATTTGACAATAGTGAAGCAGAGCAACTGAGTGACTCCGAATACTTCACATCAAAAACCAGAGACTGGTACCATCGTCGGATCATAAACCTCTCTCAACGATGGCTCAAGAGGATTCAACGTCTACCAAGGTTACTAGTTTAAACGTGTCATTAACATCTGAAGCATGATTACTACTACGTGACTTCTTAAATTCTAAAAATGTATTTCCTTTTTGTAGTTTTTGATTATTACAGTTGCACGATTTCCGAAAGCAACATATCAGTATTTTTCCTTAAATAAAGCAAGTTTGGGTTTTTTGACTCCCATTAGACATATTTCACTCAATCAAACAGAAATAATAATATTCAAAAGGGCAGCGTTGTGAAAATGGATTGTCATGAAGCTTCATATTTCTCTCGCCCAGGGCGCCACTGACAGCTGACTCAGCAAGCAGGCAACATATTATGTCAATACAATAAAATATTTATGCAAATGACTTCTTTCTGAACGTTTCACTACACGAGCTTTAAAGAGATATATTCATTATAAATGTTTGTAATAAATCAGTGAAGAAAGTACAATCACGACACAAAAGGAATAATCCTATGTATTACCCACATCTACTCTAGTACAAACACTTGTTAATCTACATCATCTTGTTGCAGTTACAAGGGAACACAGTAGACTTTATGTGCTTTTATAGTATTTTATATACATGACCTTCTTTACTCTTGTACGAACACTAATTGCTCTATCTACTTCAAGTTAAACATTTTCTCATTTTAATTACAAGGGAATGCAGTAGACTTTAAGTGATAGTCAAATGTTTTATATACATGACTTTCTCTACTCTTGTACAAACACTTATTGCTCTATCTACTTCAAGATAAATATTATCTTATTGTAATTACAAGAGAATACAGTGGACTTTAAGTGATAGTCAAATGTTTTATATAAATGGCTTTCTCTACTCTTGTACAAACACTTATTGCTCTATCTACTTCAAGATAAACATTATCTTATTGTAATTACAAGGGAATACAGTAGACTTTCAGTGAGAGTCAAATGTTTTATATACATGACTTTCTCTACTCTTGTACGAACACCTATTGCATTATCTACTTTAAGATAAAGAATATCTTATTATAGTTACATTGAATACAGTAGACTTTAAGTGATACTCAAATGTTTTATATACATGACTTTCTCTACTCTTGTACGAACACTTATTGCTCTAACTACTTCAAGATATACATTGTTTTATTTTAGTTACAAGGGAATACAGTAGACTTTAAGTCATATTCAAATGTTTATACACATGACTTTCTCTACTTTTGTAAAAACACTTATTTCTCTATCTACTTCAAGGTAAACTTTACCTTATTGTAATTACACGGGAATACAGTAGACGTTAAGTGATGGTCAAATGTTTTATATACATGACTTTCTCTACTCTTGTACAAACATTAGTTGCTCTATTTACTTCAAGATAAGCATTATCTTATTGTAGTTACAACTTTAAGTGATAGTCAAATGTTATATGTATGTATATATATATATATATATATATATATATATATATATATATTACTTTCTCTACTCTTGTCAAAACATTTATTGCTCTTCCTAACTCAAATTGTGCAGAAGTAAATGTAAGATTTGCTTATGGCTTGAGAAACACTGGCAAGGGAATTGAGGGAGGTAAGACATTATCTCCTCTTCTCAATTTACCGCCCCCTAGCCAAGTTTAACAAAATAAATAATAATACAATAGAGCAAGTGACCATGGAGGCTAGGAAGAGGAGAAAGAGCAAAAAACGAAAGAGGAAGGATGCTGATAATGAAAGAGATACGAGATCTGGATCTTGGGAAATTCTGAGGTGTAGTTCCAACATAGCAATACTTTAATACTGTTCTTCCTCTGTTTTGTTTTTGTTAAACTTTCGGTGTGCTTATCTATAAAACTACAGCAGCTACAAATCAACATTATTTCTGGAAATAAAGCAATACCTAAACTGTTTTTAAAGGCTGAAAGATATGTGAAAATTTGAATTACAAAATCTTGAGTATTTTTAGAAGTAAATTCAACGCATTTTAAAAAATACATATGCTTTATTAAAAGAACAAAATAAGATCTATCATCTTTAAGGATTTGTGAAAATGTTGTAAAATACCAAGTAAAGGTTTCAAATTGATGCGTTCAGTTCTTGAGCTAAGCTCAAAAGAAAACTCATTTTAACATTAGTGGGACAGGCTGTTCCGTCTCACCTTAAAAAGATTGCACCCCTGTCGATTTGAAAAGGTTGAGTCGTAGAACAAAGAGTATTATTGGGTATGTAAACTTTGCAATTTGATCATAAACCTTGTGTATGTTTTTCTATTGACGCTGTTTGTTGCTAGGTAACAATAAATCTCGAAGAACAAGTGAAGATCGGGGTCATCACTGTACAGCATATAAAACAGATGCTCCTTTTTAGAATTTTCAAGTATTAATACGATGAGCCGTAGAAGAATTCAGAAAGGGGGAAGTGGCAATGTCAGGTGAGAAGTATTTGGTTGTGCTGTAGGAAAGGATTATTGGAATTTTCCAGCTTTTGAAGGTCTCACGTTACGAGCATGTACTTTGTAAGGACTCAAATCATGAGGGTGGCTTGACAAACCTCCCCTGACCACTCCCTGCCTCCCTACCTGTCCGTGCTCACTGACGTGGAACAGACCACGCGACTACCCCAGGTGAGTCAAGCCTGGCGATCGCCAGATATTGCACCGTAGTCACAAGCTGGGAAAAGGTGACCTTCTCTACTATTGCAAAAAAACGCTTGTTCCTCTGTCTACTTCAAGATGAACACAATATCATTGTAGTTACAAGGGAATCAGTAGACTTTAAGTGATAGTCTTATGCTTTGTATACATGACTTTCTCTACTCTTGTAAAACACTTATTGCCCTATCTACTTCAAGTTAAACATTATCTTATTGTTGTTACAAGGAAATACAGCAGACTTCAAGTAATAGTCAAATGTTTGATATATATGACTTTCTCTACTCTTGTAAAACACTTATTTTGCTCTATCTACTTCAAGTTAAACATTATCATGACTTCCTCTAGTCCTGTAAAACGCTTATTGCTCTATCTACTTCAAGATAAGTGCTCTCTTATTTTAATTACAAGGGAATATGCTAGACTTTAAGTGATAGTCAAATGTTTTATACACCTGACTTTCTGTACTCTTGTACAAAAACTTATTGCTCTATCTACTTCAAGATAAGCATTATCTTCTTGTAGTTACAAGGAAGTACAGTAGACTTTAAGTTTTAGTCAAATACTTTAAATAATGGCTTTCTCTACTCTTCTACAAATACTTATTACTCCATCTTCTTCAAGATAAACATAATCTTATTGTAGTTGCAACGAAATACAATAGACTTTAAGAGATAGTCAAATGTTTTATATGCATGTCCTTCTCTACTCTTGTACAAATACTTATTGCTCTGTCTACCTCAAGATAATAATTTTATTGCTGTAGTTACAAGGGATTACAGCAGATTCTAAGTGATATTCAAATGTTTTGAAGGTGGCTGTCCAGTATCACTACCCTTTGTGCTCCCGTTTGATAAATGTATAAGGATAGGAAATTTCTGACAAATAACTAGGAATATCTCAGAAATGGTTCATTCTAGAACAAAATATATAAGATACAAAATGTTTGTTTTAACAAGATCTACATTTTAGTGTAGTAAGATTTTGTCTATCTCTTACAATTTACCAGTTAATAAAAAGTCATACAGAAAAAAGATCCCTACAAAGGACATTCCCAGAAAGTTTAGGATGTAATTCTCATTTGTCATGGAAAAAGTTAAAATATATAACTAAAATGACAATCTTGATAGATATTTTAAAGAAGAAATGAAAATATTTCAAGACTGTTACACGTAAGATTTTGTTTTGGGTGGGTGTTTATATATAATTTTCATTTGACCACTTAATACTTTGGCATGTTTGCTATCCTCATAATCACAGCGAAGGGGTCTTTAAACCATGTATTTAAAATATAGATATATTTGTTTAATTCTTGGAACGGATGCGATAACTTAAGCAAGTAAGAGTAAAGTTGAAGGGCTGCTGGACCAACTCTGTGGTGTGCTGGTAGCGTATGTGATTCATATCCATGGTATCCAGAGCTCCAATCTCGGCTCTTTTATTTATCGTAAGCTACGCCTGTGTCAGTTATAAAGGATTAAAAGTATTAATGCCGGTATTGATACAAAGGGGACCTCAAATCGTGTATTTCAGCTAAAATATTAAATTAAAGTTAATGATGTCGCAGATATTGGTAGAAACTAACGTATGAGGCAGGCAACTTAGGATTCATTTTCGAATTGGGCAATTATTTGACCATAAATGGTAAATAGACAATTCTCTAGGGAAGGGTAAGGCATGGCGTTTCTACCCCTAAGCTGACAGCGATTCATCCAGTAAGTAAGTTATTTGGTATGACGTCACAAAACGAGGTGCTTTTAAATTATTTATAGCTGCTGTTCAAGGCGGGGCGAGAAATCGGATGTCTCGTAAACTTGGGCAAAAACAACAGACGTGCAAATTTCCTGACGCAGCTGGGGCGAGGCACCCCAGATCACGCGAACGACATGTGGTACATAACAAGAGTAGGCTGCGACCGGATAATTTACATGTTGCACTCACATTGCTTTCACAGTTCAAAATCTTTACTAACACAGGAATGCTTTGCTTTTTCATTGTAAATAAAATAAAAACTTGTAATAAGGAAAACTGTGCTCATACATCACCAATAATGGATTAAGTGCGTGGTTTGAAATGCTTCCCACCAAATAAAGAGACAAGGCAATTTTTCAGAATTGTTTCAACATAGTCTCCTTGTAACTCTACACACTTCTCCCAGCGATGTTCCCATCTCAGTAAGCCGTCCAAATAGTACTCGGCGTTTTTCAGCAGTCTCCTTGTAACTCTACACACATCTCCTAGCGATACTCCCATCTCTGTAACCCGTCCAAATAGTACTCGGCGTTTTTCAACGTAGTCTCCTTGTAACTCTCCACACTTCTCCCAGCGATGCTCCCATCTCTGTAACCCGTCCAAATAGTACTCGGCGTTTTTCAACATAGTCTCCTTGTAACTCTACACACATCTCCTAGCGATACTCCCATCTCTGTAACCCGTCCTAATAGTACTCGACGTTTTTCAACGTAGTCTCCTTGTAACTCTCCACACTTTTCCCAGCGATGCTCCCATCTCTGTAACCCGTCCAAATAGTACTCGGCGTTTTTCAACATAGTCTCCTTGTAACTCTACACACTTCTCCCAGCGATGCTCCCATCTCTGTAACACGTCCAAATAGTACTCGGCGTGTTTCAACATAGTCTCCTTGTAACTGTACACACTTCTCCCAGCGATGCTCCCATCTCTGTAACACGTTCAAATAGTACTCGGCGTGTTTCAACATAGTCTCCTTGTAACTCTACACACTTCTCCCAGCGATGCTCCCATCTCTGTAACACGTCCAAATAGTACTCGGCGTGTTTCAACATAGTCTCCTTGTAACTGTACACACTTCTCCCAGCGATGCTCCCATCTCTGTAACACGTTCAAATAGTACTCGGCGTGTTTCAACATAGTCTCCTTGTAACCCTACACACTTCTCCCAGCGATGCTCCCATCTCTGTAGCCCGTCCAAATAGTATTCGGCGTTTTTCAACATAGTTTCCTTGTAACTCTACACACTTCTCCCAGCAATGCTCCCATCTCTGTAACCCGTCCAAATAGTACTCGGCGTTTTTCAACATAGTTTCCTTGTAACTCTACACACTTCTCCCAGCGATGCTCCCATCTCTGTAATACGTCCAAATAGTACTCGGTGTGTTACAACATAGTCTCCTTGTAACTCTACACACTTCTCCCAGCGATGCTCCCATCTCTGTAACACGTCCAAATAGTACTCGGCGTTGTTCAACATAGTCTCCTTCTAACTTTACACACTTCTCCCAGCGATGCTCCCATCTCTGTAACACGTCCAAATAGTACTCGGCGTGTTTCAACATAGTCTGCTTGTAACTCTACACACTTCTCCCAGCGATACTCCCATCTCTGTAACACGTCCAAATAGTACTCGGCGTTGTTCAACATAGTCTCCTTGTAACTCTACACACTTCTCCCAGCGATGTTCCCATCTCTGTAACACGTCCAAATAGTACTCGGCGTGTTTCAACATAGTCTCCTTGTAACTCTACACACTTCTCCCAGCGATGCTCCCATCTCTGTAACACGTCCAAATAGTACTCGGCGTGTTTCAACATAGTCTCCTTGTAACTCTACACACTTCTCCCAGCCATGTTCCCATCTCTGTAACACGTCCAAATAGTACTCGGCGTGTTTCAACATAGTCTCCTTGTAACTCTACACAGTTCTCCCAGCCATGTTCCCATCTCTGTAACACGTCCAAATAGTACTCGGCGTGTTTCAACATAGTCTCCTTGTAACTCTACACACTTCTCCCAGCCATGTTCCCATCTCTGTAACACGTCCAAATAGTACTCGGCGTGTTTCAACATAGTCTCCTTGTAACTCTACACACTTCTCCCAGCCATGTTCCCATCTCTGTAACACGTTCAAATAGTACTCGGCGTTTTTCAACATAGTCTCCTTGTAACTCTACACAGTTCTCCCAGCCATGTTCCCATCTCTGTAACACGTCCAAATAGTACTCGGCGTGTTTCAACATAGTCTCCTTGTAACTCTACACACTTCTCCCAGCCATGTTCCCATCTCTGTAACCCGTCCAAATAGTACTCGGCGTTTAGCTCTGCAAAATAATTGTTCACGAAAGTGGTTGTTTCTTCATTTCACGGAGGGTCCAGAATCTGAGCTACTTCACTTAAAAACAACTGCTTCCTAGAAAAACGTGAAGTCGCCTAGACATGTTTGTTATTGGATAACTGCACCATTACTTAGGTATATATTTGTATATTTTTGTATATATAAGGAAACTGTTTAACGTACTTGTGTAACCTTTTACCTACGGCATTTCGGAAAAAAGCTCGGTATTGTATTGTCAGCAAAAGCACTGTTGTGGAGCTGCTGCAAAGCCACAGCTGGGCACGTGGACAGAAAGGAAAGAGACGAAGTGGCGTGTGGGCAGGAGAGCTGGACGTTTGCCAAGAGCAAGAAAGAGAGAGAGAAAGGCTCTGGAATGTTCCGTCTTTCTCTTGCCGCTGCGATTGTTGTCAGAAGGTTTACGGCATTCCAGAAACAATGACTGGGAAATGAAATGAAATGTGTAGTGTTTAACATCCGCTTTTACTACGTACGGCACTGCAGGCGGTGACACGGATGATACATGAGAAGAAAATGGAGCACCGGTGGAATGAGATGGCGGGGGAAACCAGATTTCCCGGAGAAGCCCCGTCCCAGCGCCGTGTTGTCCACCACAAATCGGTACAAATAGCAGCAAAGTGTGAGAAAGTGTTAGTTGTGTAGTGGATTGAGTTGTGTCATGGTTATTGCTACAGTCCACGTTTGAATTGTACCTCAGTGATTTCTTTTGTTTACGTGCAGCGTAGCACCGAGTCGACCTTGAAGACAGTTCATTGTTAATGGCATGCTTGTTTGCTGCTGCAAGGGATGTACACACCTTCTGTTTACTGCAGTAAAGCGTGATTTAAATTTCTTCAAACAGTACTTTTGATTCTACCAACCCACGAAGTCACAGTATATTGGCAAAATGCATAAAATATGCACTAATGGCTAAATTGTGCAAAATATTTATTTTTGTTTATACTTTTTACATAAAAATCAACTGTTGCCTACTTATAATTTATCCGTCGCACTCACAACGTTTCCATTTTACACAGCTCTTCTTGCTGACTCGACACAAGACCAATTTTTCGGATAAAATACCATGTTTTTAAGCTAATTTAAAGGCAAATCAAAGCGAATCTCTTGGAATGTGCTTAGAATTCCTCCTCATTCGCAATTAAAGCTTACAGAACTGATATACTGTAAAAGATAGAAAAATCATAAATGTCAATAAAGAATAAAATTTATGTTATTTTAACTGTTTTGTGAAAGCAACCACTTCCGAGATATTCCTTGTTACTCTCGTATTTTCCACTATTTAGATACACTTTACTTAAATGGAAGGTTCTTATTCAGTTTTCCCCAAGAATATTATTTTAAAGATAATACAGGCAATCAGCAGTGAAAGCATAGTTATATCGTTTAAGTACACTATGCTACCAAATTTTCATTATAACTGCCAGTAGTGCACATGAGTTGGTTGTGAGTGCACACCTCGAATTGTTGGGATATCTTTCCCATTATAACCTACTTACTTTACCTAAAATGGTGAGTCGTTACTTATTTTTTAACCAATGTTTCGTGGTACCATACGGAATAATATCAAACCAAATGTTCACTTAACAAAATGGATATAAATTAAAAAAAAAACAAGCACTTTTATAAACTGGAACCAACAGATACGCAATTCTTATGTACGTATTATACTGTTCAGATGTTTAGTGTGCAGTAGATTGTGTTTTATTCACAGTCCGGTGTTTTTATTACATCAGATAATTTATGCTTGCTGAAAGGTGACCTATGAATGCAGCGCTTTGATCTCCCCCCTTCTGTTTGAATCAGGAAGTGCTGGGGACTGTTGAGAATTACTTGCCTGATGAAGCCTTTAACTGTCACCGGATAATCGGCTTACACTTGGCTGTCTCAAAAATATCATGCACCACACTCACATGACCTTCCCTACTCTTGTACGGACACTTAGTACTCTATCTACTTCTAGATAAACTTTATCTCATTTTAGTTACAAGGGAGTACAGTAGACTTTAAGTAATAGTCAAATGTTTTAGATACATGAATTTCTCTACTCTTGTACAAAGACTATCTACTTCAAGATAAACATTATCCTACGGTAGATTTTAAGTGATAGTCAAATGTTTTATATACATGACCTTCTCTACTCCTGTACAAACACTTATTGCTCTATCTACTCCAAGATAAGCATTATCTTATTGTACTTACAAGGAAATACAGTAGAAAGGGTAGAGCCAGAATGAAAAATTCAATGCCATAGCCGCGATTTGAACCACGGATCTTCTGGTTTCCGTCCAGCCGCAATACCATTGTGCTACTATGACCAACGTGACCACATGGCATTAAATTCTCCAACTGACTCGTGTTTCTCCCGGTAAACCACTAGGAGTTCTCATAAACACATGAGACAACTACCTTGATGGCTACTTACTATGCTGTAAGTACTTTAAGGCCCGGGCTTTATAGTTCGGACCACTATTAGGTACAATTAATGAAATTAATTGTTCTTTCACACTAGCCGTGTGTAGGACGCACTATGAAAGGGTAGAGCCAGAATGAAAAATTCAATGCCATAGCCGGGATTTGAACCACGGATCTTCTGGTTTCCGTCCAGCCGCACTACCATTGTGCTACTATGGCCAACGTGCCGACATGGCATTAAATTCTCCGACTGACTCGTGTTTCTCCCGGTAAACCACTAGGAGTTCTCATAAACACATGAGACAACTACCTTGATGGCTACTTACTATGCTGTAAGTACTTTAAGGCCCGGGCTTTATAGTTCGGACCACTATTAGGTACAATTAATGGAAATTAATTGTTCTTTCACACTAGCCGTGTGTAGGACGCACTATGAAAGGGTAGAGCCAGAATGAAAAATTCAATGCCATAGCCGGGATTTGAACCACGGATCTTCTGGTTTCCGTCCAGCCGCACTACCATTGTGCTACTATGGCCAACGTGCCGACATGGCATTAAATTCTCCAACTGACTCGTGTTTCTCCCGGTAAACCACTAGGAGTTCTCATAAACACATGAGACAACTACCTTGATGGCTACTTACTATGCTGTAAGTACTTTAAGGCCCGGGCTTTATAGTTCGGACCACTATTAGGTACAATTAATGGAAATTAATTGTTCTTTCACACTAGCGGTGTGTAGGACGCACTATGAAAGGGTAGAGCCAGAATGAAAAATTCAATGCCATAGCCGGGATTTGAACCACGGATCTTCTGGTTTCCGTCCAGCCGCACTACCATTGTGCTACTATGGCCAACGTGCCGACATGGCATTAAATTCTCCGACTGACTCGTGTTTCTCCCGGTAAACCACTAGGAGTTCTCATAAACACATGAGACAACTACCTTGATGGCTACTTACTATGCTGTAAGTACTTTAAGGCCCGGGCTTTATAGTTCGGACCACTATTAGGTACAATTAATGGAAATTAATTGTTCTTTCACACTAGCCGTGTGTAGGACGCACTATGAAAGGGTAGAGCCAGAATGAAAAATTCAATGCCATAGCCGGGATTTGAACCACGGATCTTCTGGTTTCCGTCCAGCCGCACTACCATTGTGCTACTATGGCCAACGTGCCGACATGGCATTAAATTCTCCAACTGACTCGTGTTTCTCCCGGTAAACCACTAGGAGTTCTCATAAACACATGAGACAACTACCTTGATGGCTACTTACTATGCTGTAAGTACTTTAAGGCCCGGGCTTTATAGTTCGGACCACTATTAGGTACAATTAATGGAAATTAATTGTTCTTTCACACTAGCGGTGTGTAGGACGCACTATGAAAGGGTAGAGCCAGAATGAAAAATTCAATGCCATAGCCGGGATTTGAACCACGGATCTTCTGGTTTCCGTCCAGCCGCACTACCATTGTGCTACTATGGCCAACGTGCCGACATGGCATTAAATTCTCCAACTGACTCGTGTTTCTCCCGGTAAACCACTAGGAGTTCTCATAAACACATGAGACAACTAGACTACACACGGCTAGTGTGAAAGAACAATTAATTTCCATTAATTGTACCTAATAGTGGTCCGAACTATAAAGCCCGGGCCTTAAAGTACTTGCAGCATAGTAAGTAGCCATCAAGGTAGTTGTCTCATGTGTTTATGAGAACTCCTAGTGGTTTACCGGGAGAAACACGAGTCAGTTGGAGAATTTAATGCCATGTCGGCACGTTGGCCATAGTAGCACAATGGTAGTGCGGCTGGACGGAAACCAGAAGATCCGTGGTTCAAATCCCGGCTATGGCATTGAATTTTTCATTCTGGCTCTACCCTTTCATAGTGCGTCCTACACACCGCTAGTGTGAAAGAACAATTAATTTCCATTAATTGTACCTAATAGTGGTCCGAACTATAAAGCCCGGGCCTTAAAGTACTTACAGCATAGTAAGTAGCCATCAAGGTAGTTGTCTCATGTGTTTATGAGAACTCCTAGTGGTTTACCGGGAGAAACACGAGTCAGTTGGAGAATTTAATGCCATGTCGGCACGTTGGCCATAGTAGCACAATGGTAGTGCGGCTGGACGGAAACCAGAAGATCCGTGGTTCAAATCCCGGCTATGGCATTGAATTTTTCATTCTGGCTCTACCCTTTCATAGTGCGTCCTACACACGGCTAGTGTGAAAGAACAATTAATTTCCATTAATTGTACCTAATAGTGGTCCGAACTATAAAGCCCGGGCCTTAAAGTACTTACAGCATAGTAAGTAGCCATCAAGGTAGTTGTCTCATGTGTTTATGAGAACTCCTAGTGGTTTACCGGGAGAAACACGAGTCAGTTGGAGAATTTAATGCCATGTCGGCACGTTGGCCATAGTAGCACAATGGTAGTGCGGCTGGACGGAAACCAGAAGATCCGTGGTTCAAATCCCGGCTATGGCATTGAATTTTTCATTCTGGCTCTACCCTTTCATAGTGCGTCCTACACACGGCTAGTGTGAAAGAACAATTAATTTCCAAATACAGTAGACTTTAAGTGATAGTCAAATGTTTTATACACGTGATTTTCTCTACCCTTGTAGAAACACTTGTTGCTCTATCTACTCCAAGATAAACACTATCTTACTTTAGTTATAAGGGAGTACAGTAGACTTTAAGTGATAGTCAGATGTTTTATACACATGACTTACTCTACCCTTGTAGAAACAATTATTGCTCTATCTACTTCAAGATAAAAATTATCTTATTGTAGTTACAAGGGAATACAGTACCTAAGTGATAGTCCAATGTCTATATACACGAATTTTTCTACTCTTGTACAAACACGTACTGCTCAATCTACTTTAAGATAAACATTATCTTATTGTAGTTGCAAGAGAATGTAGTAGACTTTGAGTGATAGTCAAATGTTTTATACACATGACTTTCTCTATTCATGGACAAACACTTATTGCTCTATTTACTTCAAGATAAACATTATCTTATTGTGGTTACAAGAGAATACAGTAGACTTCAAGTGATAGTCAAATGCTTTAAAACTGGTTGTCTAGGTGACGAGATTCTCTTGTATGTCTAGGAGATAAAAAATGAATAACTTTTTTCCGTTTAAGAAAATTAAAGCAATTGGAGGGTCCTGACAAATAACCAGGAATATATTTGAAATTTTCTGGTATATAATAACATTTTATTTTACACATTATCTCAAATTGTGATCTTAACAAAATGGATAGTTCTCTGTAGCAAACTAGTTTAATCTCTTACATTTTATCTGTTTTGTAAAGGTCGTTAGGAATTTAGAGGAATTCTGTGCACATTCACAAACAATTGAAAACATAGGTTTCATTTGAAATTATAAGATATTTAAAGTCTAGTAGTTTAATCAAAATATTTTGTTGATTTTTAAGAGAATCAAAATTTTCGAAAGGTGACTTGGCTGGTAATTGGCGTTTCACTTATGATGTTCACAACCTGTCACGACTGTCTTTTCTTATTTATCAATTATCTGAGAAATTCAATACAATAACCAAATAAATGGTAATGAAGCTTCAAACGAAGATTATTTTTGGGATGAGATAGTAACAACAAGATTTAAAGTTTAATAAGTTGGTAGCAGGTTGGATGTTCTTTGTTTTTACCTCGAGATACAAACTGGGTTAAAACTAAACGAGCGAAACTTATACCGCCGTCGTGTACAGGCAACGTCGTAAATAACGGACATTAAAGTGAAGCTAAGAAACTGTTGGTGCACTTTTTAAGGCTCGCCAGAAAATTATGTTGGTGAGCGACCAAAAACCATGTTCTGTATGGGATTGAAAATTTACAAACAAACTTCTTAAGCAGGAAACACTCCCCTAGCTTCATTCTACAGAATTTCTCAAAAAGTTAGCTTTTTTCTTTTGTACGTGGTCATATTTTGGCTGTCACATACCTATCGTAACGAACTTCAACCAAAATACATGTTTTGATATCTCTGCATATAAAACAGCATACTGTGGTATAACTAAAAATCAAAAACTTGGTTAAATACCAAAGAAATTTATGTATTTCAAAATATCATATATATTAAACGAAAAGCGTATCACCAACTAGAACTTCTCTGTACATGCAAACATTTTGTAAAAAGTCACAAGTGTAAAATGGTTCAATGATAAAAGAAATGTAATTATTGGATATACAGAAAGAGGTACATTAACGAGGCGTGACTTTCAAAGCGAGGGAAGCTCGAAATTATAATTTTAATTAAAATAAGAGAATAATGACTAAAAGAACTAAGGCTACTCTTTAGTACTCTTTCTATTGTACAGTCACACGTAAGTCCAGGGGCGAGGCGTGACTTTCAAAGCGAGGGAAACTGCAAATAGTAATTTTCATTAAAATAATAGAGAATGACTCAAAGAACTAAGGCTACTCTTTAGTGCCCACATAGGTCCAGTGGCCAGGCGTGACTTTTAAAGCGAGAGAAGCTCTAAATATTAATTTTCATTACAATAAGGTAGAGTAATAGCTCAAATAACTAAGGCTACTCTTCAGTACTCCTTCTATTGTACAGTCACACGTAGGTCCAGTGGCCAGAGAAGCTCTAAATATTAATTTTCATTACATTAAAGTACAGTAATAGCTCAAATAACCAAGGCTAAACTTCAGTACTCTTTCTATTGTACAGTCACACGTAGGTCCAGTGGCGAGGCGTGACTTTCAAAGCGAGGAAGGCTCCAAATAATAATTTTCATTATAATAATAGAGAATGACTCTAAGAACTAAGGCTACTCTTTAGTATCCTTTCTATTGTACAGTCACATGTAGGTCCAGTGGCGAGGCATGACTTTCCAAGCGAGAGAAGCTCCAAATAGTAATTTTCATTAAAATAATAGAGAACGACTCAAAGAACTAAGGCTACTCTTTAGTACCCTTTCTATTGTACAGTCGCACGTAGGTCCAGTGGCGAGGTATGCCTTTCAAAGCGAGAGAAGCTCCAAATAGTAATTTTCATTAAAATAATGGAGAACGACTCAAAGAACTAAGGCTACTCTTTAGTACCCTTTCTATTGTACAGTCACACGTAGGTCCAGTGGTGAGGCATGACTTTCGAAGCGAGAAAAGCTCCAAATCGTAATTTTCATTAAAATAATAGAGAATAAATAAAAGAACTAAGGCTACTTCTTAGTACACTTTCTATTGTACAGTCACAGGTAGGTCCAGTGGCGTGGCGTGACTTTCAAAGCGTGAGAAGCTCTAAATATTAATTTTCATTAAAATAAGGTAGAATAATAACTCAAATAACTAAGGCTACTCTTCAGTACCCTTTCTATTGTACAGTCACACGTAGGTCCAGTGGCGTGGCGTGACTTTCAAAGCGAGGGAAGCTCTAAATATTAATTTTCATTAAAATAAGGTAGAATAATAACTAAAATAACTAAGGCTACTCTTCAGTACCCTTTCTATTGTACAGTCACACGTAGGTTCCGTGGCGAGGCGTGACTTTCAAAGCGAGAGAAGCTCCAAATCGTAATTTTCATTAAAATAATAGAGAATAAATAAAAGAACTAAGGCTACTTCTTAGTACACTTTCTATTGTACAGTCACAGGTAGGTCCAGTGGTGTGGCGTGACTTTCAAAGCGAGGGAAGCTCTAAATATTAATTTTCATTAAAATAAGGTAGAATAATAACTCAAATAACTAAGGCTACTCTTCAGTACCCTTTCTATTGTACAGTCACACGTAGGTCCAGTGGCGTGGCGTGACTTTCAAAGCGAGGGAAGCTCTAAATATTAATTTTCATTAAAATAAGGTAGAATAATAACTAAAATAACTAAGGCTACTCTTCAGTACCCTTTCTATTGTACAGTCACACGTAGGTTCCGTGGCGAGGCGTGACTTTCAAAGCGAGAGAAGCTCCAAATCGTAATTTTCATTAAAATAATAGAGAATAAATAAAAGAACTAAGGCTACTTCTTAGTACACTTTCTATTGTACAGTCACAGGTAGGTCCAGTGGCGTGGCGTGACTTTCAAAGCGAGGGAAGCTCTAAATATTAATTTTCATTAAAATAAGGTAGAATAATAACTCAAATAACTAAGGCTACTCTTCAGTACCCTTTCTATTGTACAGACACACGTAGGTTCCGTGGCGAGGCGTGACTTTCAAAGCGAGAGAAGCTCCAAATCGTAATTTTCATTAAAATAATAGAGAATAAATAAAAGAACTAAGGCTACTTCTTAGTACACTTTCTATTGTACAGTCACAGGTAGGTCCAGTGGCGTGGCGTGACTTTCAAAGCGAGAGAAGCTCTAAATATTAATTTTCAATAAAATAAGGTAGAATAATAACTCAAATAACTAAGGCTACTCTTCAGTACCCTTTCTATTGTACAGTCACACGTAGGTCCAGTGGCGTGGCGTGACTTTCAAAGCGAGGGAAGCTCTAAATATTAATTTTCATTAAAATAAGGTAGAATAATGACTCAAAGAACTAAGGCTACTCTTCAGTACCCTTTCTATTGTACAGTCACACGTAGGTTCCGTGGCGAGGCGTGACTTTCAAAGCGAGAGAAGCTCCAAATCGTAATTTTCATTAAAATAATAGAGAATAAATAAAAGAACTAAGGCTACTTCTTAGTACACTTTCTATTGTACAGTCACAGGTAGGTCCAGTGGCGTGGCGTGACTTTCAAAGCGAGAGAAGCTCTAAATATTAATTTTCATTAAAATAAGGTAGAATAATAACTCAAATAACTAAGGCTACTCTTCAGTACCCTTTCTATTGTACAGTCACACGTAGGTCCAGTGGCGAGGCGTGACTTTCAAAGCGAGAGAAGCTCCAAATCGTAATTTTCATTAAAATAATAGAGAATAACTAAAAGAACTAAGGCTACTTTTTAGTTCACTTTCTATTGTACAGTCACAGGTAGGTCCAGTGGCGTGGCGTGACTTTCAAAGCGAGAGAAGCTCCAAATACTAACTTTCATTAAAATAGGGTAGAATAATAACTCAAATAACTAAGGTTACTCTTCAGTAATCTTTCTATTGTACAGTCACACGTAGACCCAGTTGTTTAGTTGTTGAGAGGTTTTAACCAAGTAGTCCAGGACGCGCAGGTCCAAAGATTCTGGCCTCCTTCAACCAGGGAGTTACCGAGCTGTCCCAAAAGGGCTCACGGTGCCTCCGTGGGGCTTTCCATAGGGCAAGACTTTGAGACTAACAAGCCCCCCATCTGGTCCGAAAACACAAGACGGGATGGAAGTGGATACGCCACTTACGCGCGCCAACACCAAAATGGGTAGGCTACCGATGTGACCTTGGTGGGGTCGCCTGGTGATCTAGCACGCCTTCTACTAGCTATGCTGTCTAGTACGCGGAAATATTAATGGCTTCCCTCAACCCCGTTCGGAGACGTACCCGATCTCTCATGGGTGTCGAGAACCACTGCCCCCTCGAGTCCAACCCAATCCGAACAACTTCCAATCAGGAAGAGGCTTGAATGTTCGGCCCGAGGTTCCTCTAATAACGTCAACTGAAGAGGACGGATCCCCACACCTACGGAGACGTAGGTCCAGTAGCGAGACATGACTTTTAAAGCGATAGAAGCTCCAAATAATAATTTTCATAAAATAAGAGAGAATGATGTCTCAAGGAACTAGGGCCACTTTTCAGCACACTTTCTATTGTACAGTCATACGTAGGTCCAGTAGCGAGGCGTCACATTGAAAGCGACAGAAGGTCCAGATAATAGTTTTCATAAAATAGGAGAGAATATGACACAAAGAACTAAGGCTACTCTTCAGTACTCTTTCTGTTGTACAGTCACACGTAGGTACAGTAGCGAGGCGTCACTTTCAAAGGGAGAAAAGCTCCAAATAAACATTTTCATTAAAATAAGGGAGAATAGTAACACATAACTAAGGCTACTCTATAGTACTCTTTTTATTGTACAGTCACACGTAGGTACAGTAGCGAGGCATGACTTAGAAAGCGAGAGAAACTTCAAATAATATTTTTCATTAAATAAAGAGAGAAAAATGACCCAAGGAAATACGGTTCCTCTTTAGTACTCTCTCTATTATAGTCACACGTAGGTACAGTAACGAGGCGTGACCTTCAAAGCGAGGGAAGCTCCAAATAATAATTTTCATTAAAATAAGAGAGAATAGTAACTCACATATCTAATGCTACTCTCTTTAGTACTCTTTTCTATTGTACACTCACACGTAGGTACAGTAACGAGGCGTGACTTTGAAAGCGAGGGAAGCTCCAAATAATACATTTCATTAAAATAAGAGAGAATAATGACTCAAAGAACTAAGGCTACTCTTCAGTACTCTTTCTGTTGTACAGTCACACGTAGGTACAGTAGCGAGGCGTGACTTTCAAAGCGAGGGAAGCTCCAAATAATAATTTTCCTTAAAATAAGAGAGAATAGTAACTCACATATCTAATGCTACTCTTTAGTACTCTTTTCTATTGTACACTCATACGTAGGTACAGTAACGAGGCGTGACTTTGAAAGCGAGGGAAGCTCCAAATAATACATTTCATTAAAATAAAAGAGAATGACTCAAAGAACTAAGGCTACTCTTCAGTACTCTTTCTGCTGTACAGTCACACGTAGGTACAGTAACGAGGCGTGACTTTGAAAGCGAGGGAAGCTCCAAGTAATACATTTCATTAAAATAAGAGAGAATAATGGCTCAAAGAACTAAGGCTACTCTTCAGTACTCTTTCTGTTGTACAGTCATACGTAGGTACAGTAACGTGGCGTGACTTTGAAAGCGAGGGAAGCTCCAAATAATAAATTTCATTAAAGTAAAGGAGAATAATGGCTCAAAGAACTAAGGCTACTCTTCAGTACTCTTTCTATTGTACAGTCATACGTAGGTGCAGTAGCGAGGCGTGACTTTGAAAGTGAGGGAAGCTCCAAATAATAAATTTCATTAAAGTAAAGGAGAATAATGGCTCAAAGAACTAAGGCTACTCTTCAGTACTCTTTTCTATTGTACACTCACACGTAGGTACAGTAACGAGGCGTGACTTTGAAAGCGAGGGAAGCTCCAAATAATAAATTTCATTAAAATAAAGGAGAATAATGGCTCAAAGAACTAAGGCTACTCTTCAGTACCCTTTTCTATTGTACACTCACACGTAGGTACAGTAACGAGGCGTGACTTTGAATGCGAGGAAAGCTCCAAATAATAAATTTCATTAAAATAAAGGAGAATAATGGCTCAAAGAACTAAGGCTACTCTTCAGTACTCTTTCTGTTGTACAGTCATACGTAGATACAGTAGCGAGGCGTGACTTTTAAATCGAGAAAGCTCCTAATAATAATTTTTATAAAATAAGGGAGAATAATGACTCAAATTCTAATTTTTCTATTGTACACTTACACGTAGGCCCCGTGTCAATCTTTGACTTTAGATTATCTATCTTATAAGTGTTTGAAACCGGCGTTTACTAATACCGTGGATTTATGTACAGAATTTCCTTGGAATGTCTTCAGAAGTCCTCTTCATCCTGAATAACTATTCTATAAGCGGTAAACACTTGTATACTCTCACATCACCTCTCCCTAGCCCGGCGGCATCCACTGAGGAGTGAGGGGTGTCATATTCATCCATTTGTAGAGGCTTGAGCTGCCGACACGGGTTCTTCCAGGTGCGTGTAGCTTTATCACTTACCTTAATTAAATTTGTTTCTCAGCTTCCATACCAGGATCAAGCCAATTTTTGCTCCCAGCAGTGTAATTTAATTACTATATTTCGAAAATGCACTCGCCGATGTACTCAGTTCTTCTTACATCTCGACGAGAATACTGCAAATTGTGAAAATTTTTATAATATAATTTATTCGCCAGCAAAGGCATGTTTTAATATCTGTGTATCGGTATTTAATGAAAAAAAAATATTTTTTTTTAAATTTAAAAAACTATAAGGTTATGTTTTTACAAATACTATTGTAATCGAAATCCAATTTTTCATTCTGAATAACTTTTGTGTAACTGCTAATTGTAAACATAGATAAAATACTACTCCACAGGAAAGTAGATTCTTTTAAAATACACAACATATATCAACTTCCTTTCTTTGTAGAGTTAACCACTTCCGACTTATTTCTTATTATTTTGCCGAATTCTCTAATAGTTGACAATCTGGACTGGCAGAGCATTGTTTTGATAACGGCCATAGAGACAACTTTTGGGAGACGACAATTTTGGCAACAAATGCAACAGTTCCTGAGAGGGGAGAGGTAAGGAGGCTATGGCCATTTCCTCAGAGAGCACGCTTAATCGCCAAATACAATATCAGTACCATTTACAAGCCTCCTCCGAAGATTAAACATCTGTTGAGACCGGTTAAAGACAAACAGGACCTTTAAGTTCCGGGAGTGTACCGCAATCCCTGCGAATGTGAGACACCGTAAATAGGAAAAACTGGAAGGACCATCGCTACCAGAATCAACCAACATGAACGGAGCATTCGTTTAATGCAAACTGAGAAGTATGGACTGGCAGAGCATTGTTTTAAAAACTACCATAGAGCCAGCTTTCGGGAGACGACAATCTTGGCAAAATGTAACAATTACTGGGAGTGGAGAGTAAAGGAGGCCTTGGCTATATCATCCAAGAGGAGCAGGCGTAATCGTGATGTTCGATTTCAGTTCAGCTCCTGTTGTAAACCGGCCTTAAAAATGGAAATCCGCCGATTTAGGAAGCACAGACCAATACAGCTTGATAAGATCTATAGTTACGTTTCTTTGGCCCAATTAATTTTCTATACTCACGCGATCTCCTGATCTGGCATTTTATTTACTAAAAGCAGTATTTTGTTCATTAATGCCAACTATGATGGTGTTTTGTCTATTCATATTTGTGTGATATCCAGTGACTCATTTGTGGTTATAACTTTTAATAAACATCCTAATGATGAGAGAAATGCACACTCCAAAACGTCTTTTTCTAATCGTCTTTACACCTGGCTTGCTTCCCGAGAACAACTTAATCATATTCGTCGCCAGGAAAGCTTCAGTTCTTATTTTGCAATAGGGCAATGCTTATCTTGAAGTAGATAGATGAACAAGTGTTTTTACAAGAGTAGAGAATGTCATGCATATAAAACATTTGCCTATCACTTAAAGTCTACTGTATTCCCTTGTAACTACAATATGATAATGTTTATCTTTACGTAGATAGAGCAATAAGTATTTGTACAAGAGTAGAGAAAGTCAAGTATATAAAACATTTGCCTATCACTTAAAGTCTACTGTATTCCCTTGTAACTACAATAAGATAATGTATATCTTGAAGTAGATAGAGCAATAAGTATTTGTACAAGAGTAGAGAAAGTCAAGTATATAAAACATTTGCCTTTCGCTTAAAGTCTACTGTATTCCCTTGTAACTACAATATGATAATATTTATCTTTAAGTAGATAGAGCAATAAGTATTTGTATAAGAGTAGAGAAAGTCAAGTATATAAAACATTTGCCTATCACTTACAGTCTACTGTATTCCCTTGTAACTACAATAAGATAATGTATATCTTGAAGTAGATAGAGCAATAAGTATTTGTACAAGAGTAGAGAAAGTCAAGTATATAAAACATTTGCCTTTCACTTAAAGTCTACTGTATTCCCTTGTAACTACAATAAGACAATGTTTATCCTGAAGTAGATAGAGCAATAAGTGTTTGTACAAGAGTAGAGAAAGTCATGTATATAAAACATTTGCCTTTCACTTAAAGTCTACTGTATTCCCTTGTAACTACAATATGATAATGTATATCTTGAAGTAGATAGAGCAATAAGTATTTGTACAAGAGTAGAGAAAGTCAAGTATATAAAACATTTGCCTTTCGCTTAAAGTCTACTGTATTCCCTTGTAACTACAATATGATAATGTTTATCTTTAAGTAGATAGAGCAATAAGTATTTGTACAAGAGTAGAGAAAGTCATGTATATAAAACATTTGCCTTTCGCTTAAAGTCTACTGTATTCCCTTGTAACTACAATATGATAATGTTTATCTTTAAGTAGATAGAGCAATAAGTGTTTGTACAAGAGTAGAGAAATCATGTATATAAAACATTTGCCTTTCACTTAAAGTCTACTGTATTCCCTTGTAACTACAATAAGACAATGTTTATCCTGAAGTAGATAGAGCAATAAGTATTTGTACAAGAGTAGAGAAAGTCAAGTATATAAAACATTTGCCTTTCGCTTAAAGTCTACTGTATTCCCTTGTAACTACAATATGATAATGTTTATCTTTAAGTAGATAGAGCAATAAGTATTTGTATAAGAGTAGAGAAAGTCAGGTATATAAAACATTTGCCTATCACTTAAAGTCTACTGTATTCCCTTGTAACTACAATAAGATAATGTATATCTTGAAGTAGATAGAGCAATAAGTATTTGTACAAGAGTAGAGAAAGTCAAGTATATAAAACATTTGCCTATCACTTAAAGTCTACTGTATTCCCTTGTAACTACAATAAGATAATGTATATCTTGAAGTAGATAGAGCAATAAGTATTTGTACAAGAGTAGAGAAAGTCAAGTATATAAAACATTTGCCTTTCACTTAAAGTCTACTGTATTCCCTTGTAACTACAATAAGATAATATTTATCCTGAAGTAGATAGAGCAATAAGTGTTTGTACAAGAGTAGAGAAAATTATGTATATAAAACATTTTACTATCACTTTAAGTCTATTGTATTCCTTTTTAACTTCAATAAGGTAATGCTTTTAATAGATAGAGGTTCAAATCCCGGCCATGACTTTCAATTTTTCATGTTGACTCTATATATTAAAAACCTTAGCCTATATATGGCTAGTGTGGAGAAATTATTGATTCCCATCAATTAACTAAAATAATAAGAGATAAATGATGAAGCCTGGGACTTATGTACTTACGAGAGTAATTTGCCGCAAATGGTGGATCACGGATGTGAGAGCCCCTAGTGGTTTACCGGGGAAAAATACGAATCAAATCGAGAACTTGATGTCAGGATGGCACGTTGGCCGTGGTAGCTCAAAGGTTAAGAGCAACTGGACGGAAACCAGGAGATCGTGGTTCAAATCCCGGCCATGGCATTGAATTTTTCATATTGACTCTATCTATTAAAATCCTTAGCCTATATGCAACCAGAGTGAAGAAATGGTTAATTTCCATCAATTAAATAAGGTAATGCTCATCTTGAAGTAGATGGAGCAATAAGTGTTTGTACAAGGGTAGAGAGAGTCATGTATATAAAACATTTGACTATCACTTAAAGTCTACTGTATTCCCTTGTAACTACAATAAGATAATGTTTATCTTGAAGTAGATAGAGCAATAAGTGTTTGTACAAGGGTAGATAAAGTCATGTATATAAAACATTTGACTATCACTTAAAGTCTACTGTATTCCCTTGTAACTACAGTAAGACAATGTTTATCTTGAAGTAGATCGGGCAATAAGTGTTGGTACAATAGTAGAGAAAGTCATGTATATTAAAAACATTTGACTATCACTTAAAGTAGCTAAAACCTTGTAGCTAAAACCTTGATGTAGAAAGATCAACAAATGTTTGTAATATATTTTTGTGAAAATAATGAAAACAGCTATTAACCTATGATACCCTCGATTGCAACGATTATTTCCAACTTTCGCCACCATGGCGCTGCAGATACATGATAATTTAGAGGTAGCTGCAGTATGAGATTAAAATGTTATGAGCTGTTTAGAGCGTTAAACAACGTTACAGCATAATGTGGTTTGTGTACGGGAAGCAAATTATACGCGTTTTTAATACGCGTTATCGCCTATTTCTATTGTTGTGCAATAATCTAATTTTTATTTACCGGGAGGTCGATGTCGTGTACGCGATCTGACAACGTATTGATTGATTAACGAAATATTGAAATCGACTGACAGGCGTAAAGACATTGTGGTGAAATGAAATTCCATCCACCCGCGCAACAAATGTTTCAGTGTTTTTTTTTATTCATCCCCTCCACCACCGCCACCCGATTTTTAAACGCAATTGGCGTGTTTCCGCGGCTAAAAGTGAACAAACGCTACAGCTGGTTTTTGTGGAGGGCAGATGTTAAAAATAACAACAAAGTAAAAATTAATTAAACGGCACGTTAGTCTAGCGTTACATTTGTCCACGATATAAATAGATAGATAAACTAGCTCTTAGTAAATAATAAACCGTATTTCATTTGAAGACACTTCACTATCTCACCCACTGTTGGCTGCTACAGTGATGAACTTTGTTGCCATATGAGTGACAGTTGACTGATGTAAACTATTAAATGATGTATGTGAAGCAAGTTGTACAATTAATAATATATAATAATAATTATTATAATTATTACATTAAGTAATAACAATGGCAAGTGTAAGTAGAGAACTCCTACTAGCCTTATGAGATCAGCAGTTAAGGAAGTAGCTTTAGTAGAATTAGGAAAGACAAGATGCAATGGAGTAATAATGGAAAGTATAATAAAATTTTGGTGTCGGTGTTTGGCCAAAGAAAAGGAAAAATTATGAAATTATGCATGAGACAGCAAAAAATATTAGAGAACTCAAATAGTTGGTGGGCAGATATATGAGGAATTAGGGAAAAATAGGAATGGGAGATATATGGAGATTAGAGGAAAGGAATACAAGCGATGTGGGTAAATAAGTAAAATGCAGAATAGAAGATATAGAAAGACAGGAAATATGGGGAAGTCTAGAAAATATGAAATCATTTCAAATTTACAAGCAAATAAAAGGAAATTAAGGATGAGAAGCATATGTAGATTAGTGTAATAGGCAACAGAGAGAGAAGGGTTAGCTTGGATGGGAATAGGAACAATATTTCTAAGAGGGATACCAGGTAGGGAAAAGGGAATCTGTGAATTGTGTGGTGCAAAAGAAAGCACAGAACGCTATATAACAGAATGCGAGGAGATTGCAAAGTGGAGAGAAATGGTTTGGGAGGAAATATGTGAGAAAGTAGAGAAGAGGATAGTAGCTATAAAAATGTTAACAGGCAAGGAGGAAAAGAAGGGTAAAAGTATTAGTGAGTTCTTGCAGAATGTAAAAGAAAACTGGGCCAGAAATGTAAAGAATATAAGAAAGGAAGATGAGGGTGAAAAATGGGGCTAATTAAGCAACAAGGAGGCACGGAGTGTAAGAGCTGCCTGGCAGAGCAGAAGACCAGGGTGTCATGTAAGCCAAGGTAGCAACAAGGTAAAGACAAATAAATGTAAAGAATATAAGAAAGGAAGATGGGGAGGAATGGGTCTAATTAAGCAACAAGGAGCCTTGGAGGTTAAGAGCTACCTGGCAGAGCAGAAGACCAGGGTGTCATGTAAGATAAGGTAGCAACAAGGTAAAGACAAATAAATGTAAAGAATGTAAGAAAGGAAGATGTGGGAAGAATGGGACTAATTAAGCAACAAGGATGCATGAAGGTTAAGAGCTACCTGGCAGAGCAGAAGACCAGGGTGTCATGTAAGCCAAGGCAGCAACAAGGTAAAGAAAAATAAATGTAAAGAATATAAGAAAGCAGGATGAGGCGAAAGAATGGGACTAATTAAGTAACAAGGAGGAATGGAGGTTAAGAGCTACCTGACAGGGCAGAAGACCAGGGTGTCATGTAAGCCAAGGTAGCAACAAGGTAAAGACAAATAAATGTAAAGAATATAAGAAAGGAAGATGAGGGGGAAGAATGGGACTAATTAAGCAACAAGGATGCATGGAGGTTAAGAGCTACCTGGCAGAGCAGAAGATCAGGGTGTCATGTAAGCCAAAGTAGCAACAAGGAAATGACAAATAAATGTAAAGAATATAAGAAATGAAGATGGGGGAAGAATGGGACTAATTAAGCAACAAGGAGGCATGGAGTTTAAGAGCTACCTGGCAGAGCAGAAGACCAGGGTGTCACATAAGCCAAGGTAGCAACAAGGAAAGACAAATAAATGTAAAGAATATAAGAAAGGAAGATGGGGGAAGAATGGGACTAATTAGGTAACAAGAATGCATGGAGGTTAGGAGCTACCTGACAGAGTAGAAGACCAGGGTGTCATGTAAGCCAAAGTAGCAACAAGGAAATGACAAATAAATGTAAATAATATAAGAAAGGAAGATGGGGGAAGAATGGGACTAATTAACTAACAAGGAGACATGGAGTTTAAGAGCTACCTGGCAGAGCAGAAGAAAGGGTGTCAGGTAAGCCAAGGTAGCAACAAGGAAAGACAAATAAATGTAGCCAAAATTTGTAAATTGTAAAATTTAGGAATGTGCATAATAAAATCTTATCTTGAATCTTGAAATATTTGTACTCCTCAACCCCACTACCAAATGCAACTCGAAAAGAAGTACAGAATTATCTACGAGCATATTCTTAACTACAGGAGACATTCACGTGGCAGCTTCAATATGCATCGTCAGAGGTCTTGGTGCTCGGCAACCGTAGCTCTGCTGCTTCACATGACCGGTAGATGGCAATTGCAATCTACGTGCGGTACATATATCTTAGAGCACTCACTATATTCACATAACTGTTTCCTTATTTTTCTCTATTATGGATATTGAATTGAGGATTTGCTAAAATTCATTTTTAGCCTAAAATTTGAGGAGTTTTTGCAAAACTTCTGCGTGTACATGAAAATTTGAAAAACCTGTTAACGTCTGAATTGGTAACCGATTAACCGTAAAACATTGTAAAAGTGAATTTTCTTTTGTATAGAATAAACCATTTCCAATATTCCTTGTTACTTAGTTTAATTTTCAAATACTTATTATCTCAAATAACCTGCAACAGTTTTTTTTTCACACAAGCCTTCACCTAGACAACCAGCTTTAAGACATTATGGCTATCACTTAAAGTCTACTGTATTCCCTTGTAACTACAATAAGATAATGTTTATCTTGAAGTAGATAGAGCAATAAGCTTTTGTACAAGAGTAGAGAAAGTCATGTATATAAAACATTTGACTATCACTTAAAGTCCACTGTACTCCCTTGTAACTACAATAAGATAATGTTTATCTTGAAGTAGATAGAGCAATAAGTGTACAAGAGTAGAGAAAGTCATGTATATAAAACATTAGACTATCACTTAAAGTCTACTGTATTCCCTTGTAGCTACAATAAGATAATGTTTATCTTGAAGTAGATAGAGCAATAAGTGTTTGTACAAGAGTAGAGAAAGTCATGTATATAAAACATTTCGACTATCACTTAAAGTCTACTGTATTCCCTTGTAACTACAATAAGATAATGTTTATCTTGAAGTAGATAGAGCAATAAGTGTTTGTACAAGAATAGAGAAAGTCATATAATAAAACATTTGACTATCACTTAAAGTCTACTGTATTTCCTTGTAACTACAATAAGATAATGTTTATCTTGAAGTAGATAGAACAATAAGTGTTTGTACAAGAGTAGAGAAAGTCATGTAATAAAACATTTTACTATCACTTAAAGTCTATTGTATTCCCTTGTAACTACAATAAGATAATGTTTATCCTGAAGCAGATAGAGCAATAAGTGTTTGTACAAGAGTAGAGAAAGTCATGTATATAAAACATTTGACTATTACTTAAAGTTTACTGTATTCTCTTGTAACTACAATAAGATAATGTTTATCTTGAAGTAGATAGAGCAATAAGTGTTTGTACAAGAGTAGAGAAAGTCATGTATATAAAACATTTGACTATTACTTAAAGTTTACTGTATTCTCTTGTAACTACAATAAGGTAATGTTTATCTTGAAGTAGATAGAGCAATAAGTGTTTGTACAAGAGTAGAGAAAGTCATGTATATAAAACATTTGACTATTACTTAAAGTTTACTGTATTCTCTTGTAACTACAATAAGATAATGTTTATCTTGAAGTAGATAGAGCAATAAGTGTTTGTACAAGAGTAGAGAAAGTCATGTATATAAAACATTTGACTATTACTTAAAGTTTACTGTATTCTCTTGTAACTACAATAAGGTAATGTTTATCTTGAAGTAGATAGAGCAATAAGTGTTTGTACAAGAGTAGAGAAAGTCATGTATATAAAACATTTGACTATTACTTAAAGTTTACTGTATTCCCTTGTAACTACAATAAGATAATGTTTATCTTGAAGTAGATAGAGCAATAAGTGTTTGTACAAGAGTAGAGAAAGTCATGTATATAAAACATTTGACTATTACTTAAAGTTTACTGTATTCTCTTGTAACTACAATAAGATAATGTTTATCTTGAAGTAGATAGAGCAATAAGTGTTTGTACAAGAGTAGAGAAAGTCATGTATATAAAACATTTGACTATTACTTAAAGTTTACTGTATTCCCTTGTAACTACAATAAGATAATGTTTATCTTGAAGTAGATAGAGCAATAAGTGTTTGTACAAGGGTAGAGAAAGTCATGTATATAAAACATTTGACTATTACTTAAAGTTTACTGTATTCTCTTGTAACTACAATAAGATAATGTTTATCTTGAATCAGTAAGCGTTTGGACAAGAGTAGAGAAGGTCATGTGAAGGCTCCACATCCAGAATTTTCGCTTTTCTTTTAGTAAAATGGAAGTGTCGTTGGTGACTGAAGTAAACCACAAAACTAATCTGTTAAAATTGTATGGTTAATGTTTTTAGGTCTTGACCTGTCCAATACTGGCAAACTGAACCATTCCAATCGGAATGTGAAACATTTTGGCACACTTGCCCGCAGATTCGTCGTAAAATCTGTGACGTGGCTGTTATTTTCGTATCAGGAGTCGTGCCGCCGGGTTCATTTTAACGGATATTTACTGTTCCAATAGAAAGCTAACGTTTGCCTGCCCTCGAGGTTTGTACAAATGTGAATGTTTGCAGCACTGTATTCTTTATGTCCATTTAACGCCGGCTTCCATTGTCTTCGGGCTCCGTGTTCGAAAATTGTTTTGATTGGCTGTGCGCCATTATGTGCTAAACGAACCGGGGAAAACATTGGCGGACCGGAAAATGTTCGGGATAATGCCCCGCTTTGAAAAAGGTGACGAATGAACCGCATCACGTGACTATATTGTTGCAGTGGCGTTTCTGGATGTGTCGTGAGAGAACTCGTTCTTTGACGTAACCCCACAACAAAAAGTCGACAAATATATGTGTGCAGGGACAAGTGCTATCTTGTATTAAAATAACGTTTCGGTCCAATATTTTTTTTTCTCTGGAATACGAATTGTTTATAGGCTTGCTTCGGTTGTATTCTATCATTTAGTGTTTTTACTTACTCCTTGAAACTGGTATATCATTTTTTTTATGAAATGACAAGGTGCGTTCAAGATATGGCACCTATTTTTTCAGGACTGGAACCAAATAGGATATTCTGTTGTTTTTAAATATACGTGGACTCTTTGAGAATACTTAACAGATGGCAGCACTGTACAGTGTCCGTAAAATAAGGTCTCCAAGACGCTGGAGCCGGGAGGAACGCTATTACTCGAGATCCGGCAACACTGGCATGTAGCTTGGTTCCATACCTTCAAATCCCCACCTTAACGGACCCGTTACAATCATTATTCTTGGCTGGGCAGCCGTTTGCAAAGGAGCTTCCTATCACTTCCGCCGCCAAGTGCGAGTTGCGTGCAGTGATCTGTTCTTTGAGTGCCAGGTACATTTCCTCCCCCCTGAAATTCATCGTCAGTTATGCGAAGTCTATGGCCACACTATATGGACGTCGAAAACGTGCGAAAGTGGGTCAGAGAGTTCAAAGACGGACGTACAGACGTCCATGACGAACAGCGTTCTGGTCGGCCTTCGGGTTCAGCTCAAACAATTGCAAAAGTGGAGCAAGAAATGCTTAAAGTTCGGAGTGCGACAGTTGACGAGCTATGCGAACTTATCCCTGAAGTCACTAAGACTACGATTGACAAGATTTTGACCGAACATTAGCATAATTGCAAGGCGTGTGCGAGGTGGGTCCCCAAAATGCTCTTTACCCAGTTCGGATGGGACATTCTCACCTATCCCACATACAGTTCAGACTTAGCACTTACTGATTATCATCTGTTTCCTGAATTGAAGTCACAACTGGGGGGAACACATTTGCAGACCGACGATGATTTGAAAAACGAGGCTGAGCGCTAACTGCGCAACTTGGCGGGAGAGTGCTGTGACAAGGGTATACAAAAAATGTCACAGCGCATGCCGAAGTGCATCGATGGCAATGATGATTATGTTGAAAAATAGGTGTAAGCTCCGCCTTTCCATCAATGAAACATTCATTGACAATAAACATGCTTTCTATATTGAATAAAATCGGAGACCTCATTTTACGGACACTTCTCGTCAAACACTAGGGGCAGTGACGAGAGTTAGGACTGCTTTTGATAGTTAAAATGGTGACGTTTTCATTGCAAGAACAGCGTCTGATCACTCGTCTTCTTCATTTGGTAGTGTGACACCTATTGAAATTCATCGACAGTTGAGTGAGGCATGTAGTGATGGTACCATGGATTTGTTTAATGTGCGTTCCTGCGTGCGACAGCTCAATGAAGGCAGAACATCGTGTAACAACAAACCAAGACAGCTTAGTGAGGCATGTGGTGATGGTACCATGGATGTGTCTAATGTACGTTCCTGGGTGCGACAGTTCAATGAAGGCAGAACATCGTGTAACAACAAACCAAGACAGTTGAGTGAGGCATGTGGTGATGGTACCATGGATGTGTCTAATGTGCGTTCCCGGGTGTGACAGTTCAATGAAGACAGAACATCGTGTGACAACAAACCAAGACAGTTAAGTGAGGCATGTGGTGATGGTAACATGGATGTGTCTAATGTACGTTCCTAAGTGCGACAGTTCAATGAAGACAGAACATCGTGTAACAACAAACCAAGACAGTTAAGTGAGGCATGTGGTGATGGTAACATGGATGTGTCTAATGTACGTTCCTAAGTGCGACAGTTCAATGAAGACAGAACATCGTGTAACAACAAACCAAGACAGTTAAGTGAGGCATGTGGTGATGGTAACATGGATGTGTCTAATGTACGTTCCCGGGTGTGACAGTTCTATGAAGACAGAACATCGTGTGACAACAAACCAAGACAGTTAAGTGAGGCATGTGGTGATGGTAACATGGATGTGTCTAATGTACGTTCCTAAGTGCGAGAGTTCAATGAAGGCAGAACATCGTGTGACAACAAACCAAGACAGTTAAGTGAGGCATGTGGTGATGGTAACATGGATGTGTCTAATGTACGTTCCTGGGTGCGACAGTTCAATGAAGGCAGAACATCGTGTAACAACAAACCAAGACAGCTTAGTGAGGCATGTGGTGATGGTACCATGGATGTGTCTAATGTGCGTTCCTGGGTGTGACAGTTCAATGAAGACAGTACATCGTGTGATTAAAAAACCAAGAGAGTCACGGCTCCTCATCGGCCTGTCTGACGACATGATCCAGCGAGTGGAGAACGTTGTTTTGGAGGATCGCAGATTGAGCTTTTTCAGATCTTCTTGCAGGAATATGTGCACAGATCCCACGGAAATACCAATTTGGGAGGCGATGTCTAGCAACTGTCTTAATTGCTTAGGAATTATCTTGCTGCTTCTTAATATGGATTATACCATGTCAACTGTGTACTAGTTTCCAATTTTGCGTAACCAGAGCCACTGGGTTTTAACGGACGCCATCTTGGAATCTGTATTATGGTCTGAGTATTGGAGTTGGTGTCGCTTAAGCTCTCCATAATAGACGTCACCTAGCAACGAGTTTTAAAACATATGACTATCATTCGACTAGGGCAAATTACGTTCTGTGTTCAGAAAATAACATTAGTATATCTGTGTAAATAATGTGTAGGCTAAGGGCTTTTTTTAATTTACGTCCTCCAACGTTAGGTCATATCGGACGATGAATGGAATGGGTGAAATGACGCTTAAATGAGCCGAGGGTCTATAGAGCTTAGAAATACCCCACATTCGTCTTTTAGGATAAGGGAAAACCCCAAAAAACCTTATCCAGGTAACTCACCCTGACCGAGATTCGAACTGGGGAACTCACGAACGTGAGGCAGACACGCTACCACCACGCTACCGAGGCGGGCTGTGTAGGCTAAGTTTTGAATTTGTAGAGCCAGACTGAAAAATTCAATGCCATAGACAGGATTTGAACCACGGATGTCCGGCTCTCTGTGTGGTTGCTCTAACCAACTGAGCTACCATGGCCAACGTGTCGACATGGCATTAAATTCTCAAACTGACTCGTATGTTTCCTGGGAGACCATGAGGGGATTCTCTATGCTATGAGACACGCATCGTTTGTGGCGACTTACTATGCAGTAAGTACTTAAGTCCCAGGCTTCATAGTTAAACCACAATGTTATTCAGGTAAATTTATGGAAATTTCTCCTACACTAGCCGTGTGTAGGATAATGTTTGAATTAGTAGAGCCAGACTGAAAAATTCAATTCCATAGCTAGGTTTTTAACTATGGCTCTCCCGCTCTCCATTTGTGCTGGACAACACGGCGCTGGGGCGGGTTTTCTCCGGGACCTCCGGTTTCCCCCGCCATCTGATTACACCGGTGATCGATCTTAATCTCATGTATCATCAGTGTCACCGCCTACGGTGCCGTATGTAGTAAAAGCGGGCGTTAAACACTACACATTTCATTTTCCTTCTCTCCGGTGCGGTTGCTCTAAACCATTGAGGCCCGCCTCGGTAGCGTAGATGGTAGCATGTCTGCCTTACGCTCAAGAGGTCCCGAGTTCGAATCTAGGTCTGGGTGAGTTACATGGATAGGTTTTACCGGGGTTTTCCCTTATCCTGAAAGACGAATGTCAGGTAGCTCTAAGCTCCATGGATCCTGGACACGTTTGAGCTTTATTTCACCAATTTCATTCACCTTCCGATATGACTTAACGTTGGAGGACGTGAAATTAAAAAAAAATTGAGCTACTATGGCCAACATGGCGACATGACATTAAATTCTCCAACTGACTCGTATGTTTCCTGGTAGACCAATAGGTGGTTCTCATATGCTATGAGACACACACTTTTAGTGCCGACTTACTATGCTGTAATTACTTAAGTCCCAGGCTTCATAGTTAAACCACTATGTTATTGAGGTAAATTTATGGAAATCATCAGTTCTACCACACTAGCCTTGTGCAGGCTAAGGTTTGAATGAGTAGAGTCAAATCCCATAGCTGGGATTTGAACCTCGGATCTCCAGCTCTCCGGACGGTTTGTCTAACCAACTGAGCTACTATGGCCAAAGTGCCGACATGAGATTAAATTCTGAAAGTGACTTATGTTTCCCGGTAGACCTCTAGAAGTTCTCATATGCTATGAGACACACACTTTTAGTGACGACTTACTATGCTGTAAGTACTTATGTCCCAGGCTTCATAGTTAAACCAAAATGTTATTCAGATAAAAATATGTAAATATCATTTTTTCCACACTACCCGTGTGTAGGTTAAGGTTTGTATGAGTAGATCCAGACTGAATCGTGATCTACCGGAAAACATTAGTCAGCCGGCATGTCGGCCATGGTAGCTCAGTGGTTTAGAACAACCGCACGGAGAGTAGGAGATCCGTGGTTGATATCCCAGCTGTGTCATTGAACTTTACAGTCTGGCTCTACCCATTCAAGTATATCTGTGTTATAAACAAGGAAATATTGTGACAACAAGTTCATAGTAAAATTGTGGTAATTTTATTTCAATAATACAAACGTCACATTTTATTTTTCCCCATGAAGCTGTCAAAGGAGCTTTGAAAAGTGTTTTTTGCTAAAACAGTGAGTCAGATTAAGAGCACAGAGTCAATCCGATTATATTTAGGAATTAGCTTCCTTCTTTCATTTTATTTATAAAATGAAGTGAAAATAAATGAACGTTCATTTTGAAATGGATTACATTTTCATAGACCTGCAGAACTTTTGTCAAGATTTCTGCGCCGCTTCGGGCGACCGTTTGTGTTACTGTAATTGTGTACAGGTGTAAAAACTTTTAAATACATTTAACTGTAAATTGGCAGCCGTTCGTCGTACCTCTTTCGAAATGAAAAATCATCTTTATTAGGAAAGATGTAACGTCTACCTAAAACGTTAAGGAGAGATGTATATTTTGGTGTAATTTGCTTGGTTTGTTGCTAGTAAGATCGCCTTTGTTGCCTACCACTACAGCCTGCATCCGTTTACCGGCAACCTATCCGGCAGAATCAGCAGACTCGATCACCAGAGCTAGGAAAGGGAAACCTGTAATACAGCAAGCGTCAGATAAGCCTACCGCTACGGCCTACATCCCGTTTACCGGCAACCTATTCGGCAGAATCAGTAGCCTCGATCACCAAAGCTAGGAAACGGAAACCTGTAATACAGCAAGCGTCAGCTAAGTCTACCGCTACAGTCTACATCCCGTTTACCGGCAATCTATTCGGCAGAATCAGTAGTCTCGATCACCAAAGCTAGGAAAGGGAAACCTGTAATACAACAAGCGTCAGATAAGCCTACCGCTACAAGCCTACATCCCGTTTACCGACAACCTATCCGGCAGAATTAGCAGCCTCGATCACCAGAGCTAGGAAAGGGAAACCTGTAATACAGCAAGCGTCAAATAAGCCTACCGTTACAGCCTACATCCCGTTTACCGACAACCTATCCGGCAGAATTAGTAGCCTCAATCACCAGAGCTAGGAAAGGGAAACCTGTAATACAGCAAGCGTCAGATAAGCCTACCGTTACAGTCTACATCCCGTTTACCGACAACCTATCCGGCAGAATCAGTAGCCTCGATCACCACAGCTAGGAAAGGGAATCCTGTAATACATCAAGCGTCAGATAAGCCTACAGCTACAGCCTACATCCCGTTTACCGACAATCTATCCGGCAGAATCAGCAGCCTCGATCACCAGAGCTAGTAAAGGGAAACCTGTAATACAGCAAGCGTCAGATAAGCATACAGCTACAGCCTACATCCCGTTTACCGACAATCTATCCGGCAGTATCAGCAGCCTCAATTACCAGAGCTAGGAAAGGGAAAGCTGTAATACAGCAAGCGTCAGATAAGCCTACCACTACAGCCTGCATCCCGTTAACCGACAACCTATCCGGCAGAATCAGCAGACTCGATCACCAGAGCTAGGAAAGGGAAATCTGTAATACAGCAAGCGTCAGATAAGCCTACTGCTACGGCCTACATCCCGTTTACCAGCAACCTATCCGGCAGAATCAGCAGTCTCGATCACCAGAGCTAGGAAAGGGAAACCTGTAATACAACAAGCGTCAGATAAGCCTACCTCTACAGCCTATATCCCGTTTACCGACAACCTATCCGGCAGAATCAGCAGTCTCGATCACCAGAGCTAGGAAAGGGAAACCTGTAATACAACAAGCGTCAGATAAGCCTACCGCTACAGCCTATATCCCGTTTACCGACAACCTATCCGGCAGAATCAGCAGTCTCGATCACCAGAGCTAGGAAAGGGAAAGCTGTAATACAGCAAGCGTCAGATAAGCCTACCTCTACAGCCTGCATCCCGTTTACCGACAACCTACCCGGCAGAATCAGCAGAATTCTCGCCCAATTCATCAGGACCACCACAAGCCACCTCCGAAGATTAAACATATGTTGAGACCGGTGAAAGAGAAACTGGACTTCCCAGTTCCGGGAGTGTACCGCCTTCCCTGTGAATGTGGGACACCGTAACCCGGAAGGTCCATCGCTACCAGGGTAAACGAACTTGAACGGTGCATTCGTTTAATGCAACCTGAGAAGTCTGAACCGGCAGAGCATTGTTTTGATAACGACCATAGTGACAATTTTCGGAAGACGAGCATCTTGGCAGTTACTGGGAGCGGAGAGTTGAGGAGGCTTTGGCCATTTCCTCCGAGAGGAGCACGCTTAATCGTGTCGCTGGATTACAGTTCAGCTCCTCTTGAAAACCGGTCTTAAAAATGGAAACCCGTCGATTTATGAAGCACAGATCAATATATCTTGATAATCAGGTTAAGTAGTTACGTTTCTTTGACCCAATTAATTTTCCATACTCAAGCCTTCTCCGGATCTGGCATTTAATTTATTGAGAACATTCTTTTGTTCAATAATGCGAATTTTGATAGTGTTTTGTCAATTTTTATACTGTGTTATATCCAGTGATTCATTTGTGGTTATAACATTTAATAAATTTCCTGATGATGGGAGAGATGCACACTCTATATTTCTGATAATCTTTTCACCTGGCTGGCCGCCCGAGAAGAATTTGAGTAAAAATGACAGTTTATATTGTAAGGAAAAACAAAGTACGGCATTACACAAGACTCGTGTTTAACAAAACAAAGAAACATGTCAGTAATGATCAACTCCACCTTGTTTCTGTTCGAAGTAAAACAAAAGCTAGGGATTATCTAAACAGATTACGTTTTAATGGAATATCTGTGTCAGTTGGCACGTTTAGCAGTACTTGTTAGAGTTGGTGGATATGATGTCCATAAAGCAAGTGCAATGTTACAGAAAATTAATTTGTTTTTGCCGCTGCTGTGGTGATAGTTATCAACTCTAACTTACGACCACGTATTCAATAATTTTATGCGCCGCTAAAATTATTATGGTCATTTCGGGACGGCCAAAAGCCTAATGTTACCTCTACCGAATTTATCTTTTAGCCTTTATTGGCATAAATGACAAAAAATATTATATATTTTTCACTTTTCCTACTACGTCCATAATGGACATAGGAAGTTTTACATTTCCCATAAAAATCTGGTTTCTCAGCTGTACTGGAAATGATCGTTTTGAGGTCCCCTGAATAAATAACAAATATGCTCTATGATGGTATATCCGTGAGCAGCATAGCTGCAAACGTGTGGAAGGAGACGAAGACAGACACAGATATACTTTAACGGAATGTATTTCCGCTGTCGGTAACCGGCCTCAGCCTCCTCTATAAAGGCCCGTGAATTTTTTACACCATTCAGAGCCTCTGGTTCTCCAAGTCGCGGGTTCAAAACCTGCGGAGTGCGAAATGTTACTTCGGGCGGAAAATAATTAAACATAACAACTGGCGCGACAGCCCTAAGAGGGCCAAGGCCTACCAACCCGACTGCCTGCCTCACGCCCGCTTACGCAAGGTAGAGGTGGGCGATCATGCAACCGATATGTGGTCAGCATCTCGGCATCCCTCAGTCGTGACCAGGGCCGCTTACCTAGCGTAAGTTCCTCACTTTCCTCACGATGCTAAGTGGGCACCGGTCCTATACCCTGGACTTAAAATCCGCACCCCATTGTTGGGATCGATCCCGGAACAGGAATGCTGCCTTAGCTGACTACGCCACGGCGCAGGGCCGAAAAATAATTAGAATGGTTAAATTCGGAAGGGAGGTGAAGGTGGTGGCCCGTGCCTTCATTTACAGTACGCAAAGGGAAATCAAGCCTGATAAGGAGGCCTATGAGCAAAATTAAGTGGTCTATCACAGCAAAGAACGTACATAAATGATAATGATAATGATGATGATAATGATTTTTTTTTTAATTTACGTCCTTCAACTTTAAGTCATATCGGACGTTGAATGAAATGGGTGAAATGATGCTCAGATGAGTCCGGCGTCCACGGAGCTTAGAGTCACCCAACATTCGTCTTTCAAGATAAGGGAAAGCGCCGGAAAAACCCGTATCCAGGTAACTCACCCTGACTGACATTCGAACTCGCGACTTCTTGAACCTCAGGCAGACACTCTACCTCCACGCTATTGAAGCGGGCAGTGAAATGAAATGAGTAGTGTTTAACGCCCGCTTTTACTACATATGGCACCGCAGGCGGTGACACTGATGCTACACGGGATGAAGATGGAGCACCGGTGGAATGAGATGGTGGAGGAAACCGAAGGTCCCGGAGGAAACCCGCCCCAGCGCCGTGTTTTCCACCACAAATCTCACTTTGCGGTCGCCTGGGATCGAACCCGGGCCGCCTTGGTGAGAGCCAAGCGGTCTAACCACTGAGCCACGACGCGGCTTAAGCGGGCAGTGATGATGATGATGATGATGATGATGATGCAAAGCCCAACCATTTCTCTCTACCTCAGCTCGTTCTGCTTTGAATACAGATACCAGTTTAGCACCTATCACGAATGCAGCGAAAAGAATTATCCAGAAAAGCTCCCCTTTCAAAAAAAGTTTTAAAGAATTTCATTAAAATGTATTTTCATTACAAAAAAGTGTACCTTTTTATTTTTTTTTATTTTTTATTAGTGTTTTCAAAGTTCTCTTCATTCTGAATGTCTTTTGTACGACTCGTAGATCGTAAAGATCGACCAAATCTTACTAGATAAAATGCAGATCTCGTTAAACCACACAATTTATGTGAAATACACTTTTTCTAGAGTTAACCATTTCCAAGAAATTCCTTGTTACTGGTCTAAATCTTAAAATAATTACGGTAGCTTGGTCTGTCTCACGTTCAAAAGGTCCCGAGTTCGAATCTCGGTCAGGGTGAGTTACCTGGATAAATTTTTTCCTGGAGTTTTCCCTTTTCCTAAAAGACTAATGTCGGGTAACTAAGTTCCGTGCACCCCGGATTCCTCTGAGCATCATTTCATCCATTCCATTCAACGTCCGATATGACTAAACGTTGGAGGACATAAATTACAAAGAAAAGAACAAGACGTTATTCATTTTATATCACTTGGACATACAAAGAAAGCGTCGTATCCTAGACAACCAGTTTTAACCCTTAGTTGGTAACATCTATTTCTAGACGAGTATAAAGTATCTCAACGTATAGCTGACACACGTGCATTGTTAATTTGATCTGATATTCCAGTTATGCTTCATTTCTGAGTTTAACTTTGTATTGCGTGAACATCATTGTTGCACTTTCACGAAAGTATTGTTTTACTCACGCTCACGCGTCATCATCATCGTCTCAGAGAAGGACATTACTTTAAACAAGTAAGTTTTCTTGTGACATACTTCTTACTTTTCAAATATTTAATTATTTATAGATGGCTACTAGTGGAGGGATACCTCATGTGTCACAAAGAAGCACACACATGGTTCAGTTGGCTTTAGAGAAGCTCAATGAGAGCGATGATGACTCCGAGGATTCTTTTGTTCCTAAAGAAGATCACGTATTAGATTCAGACTATTAGAGATTTTGAAACAGATTTTCAGCATATCCGAGAACGGAGAGGGCGTGTTGACTCTGTTCAGAATAGGGAAGTTGATGACATCGAAACATACAGAATTTATCTTGACAAGATGAACTCTTTCATATAATACCACAAAATCTGGAGTAGATGTTCTAGACATGAAGTGTAGCAACTACTCAGCTATCCGAACAACATGATGGCCACTCGCAGCATTTTCCGTCCCCTTCAGCTGCCGTGGTGCGGGCGCTGCCGACCCTTGGCACTCATGGTACCTCTGACGTTACTAGAGGAATTTCGGGCCCAACTGCCGAGCCCTTCCCGTAGGGGAGTTGTTCGGATTGGGTTAGACTCGAGGGGGCAGTGTGTTCCCGACACACACGGGGAATTGGGTACCTCCGGCCAGGCAAAGGCCACCCGGAAGGGGTAAAGGGTTGCCTCATAGGTCCCGGGTACTATCCTGCAGAGCTAGTAGAAGGTGTGCTAGATCACCAGGCGGCCCTGCCGAGGTTTTCGGTAGTCTTCCCTGCGGGGTTGACGCGCGTAAGTTGCGTATCCACTTCCATCCCGTCTTGACGTTGTGTTCAGCGGGGGCGCTTTTAGGAAACCAGGTATTGCCCTCTGGAAAGAGCCCCAGAGGATCCATCGCTCACGGGAAGAAGGAGGCCCGGGTCCAGGTCTAATGGGAGTAGGTACCTCTGAACTTGACTGACTGACTGACTGACTGACTGACTGAGCGACTAACTAACCAACTAACTAACTAACCAACTAACTAGCTAACATCAGTTAGCTGCGCCTTTGTTATGTATCTCCACAAAGATAAGATGTAAACATTTGAGTTCATAAAGAGCATAGGAGTAAATCTAATCGGAGGGCATATGCAGAAAAGGTACCAAATTCCAAATTTATCGGATGATCTCAGGAAAATCATTTCGGACATTCTGAATGATCAGCATAAACATGATTGTCCCGCAAAATGAGTAACAAACGACAAAATAGACAAGAGAAAAACGTCGTTACTGTCCCATCACGCTGAATAGAATGACGTCATACAACTGCGTGAAGTATGATAAACCCAAATGCTTACAGTGTTACATGAAAATATGTAAAATGCGTGCGAAAAGTATGTAATGATTTTAGTTAATTGATGAAAATTAATCATTTCTCCACACTAGCCGTATTTAGTCTAAGATATTTGATGGATGGAGTCAACATGAAAAATTCAATGCCATGGCCGGGATTTGAACCACGGATCTACTGGTTTCCGTCCAGTCGCTCTTAACCTTTGAGCTACCATGGCCAACGCACCGTTGTTAAATGATGAAGCCTGGGACTTAAGTACTTACAATAGTAAGTCGCCACAAACGGTGTATCTCGGATGCGAGGGCCTGTAGTGGTCTACCGGGGAAATATATGAGTCAAATGGAGAATTTAATGTCAGGACGGTGCGATGTCCATGGTAGCTCAAAGGTTAAGAGCGACTGGACGGAAACCAGGAGATCCGTGGTTCAAATCCGGTCATGGCATTGAAGTTTTCATGCTGACTCTATCCATGTAATGATTTACCTTACTTGCATAGAGGTCAAGATATGTCTCAAAGCAAATGTCAGCTATTTTATTTGAAACAGTAATATACAGCTTTGTTACTTTTACGTGAGTATATTCAACTTCAGAAAGTATTTTATGTAAAATACCAATATTGATTTTGTAGTTTTTGCATATTTTTAGCAAAATATTTTTAAGTGAATAAAAATATCAAGAATAACATTTCCATTAAGTTATTTATCTTCTATTAAGGGTATGTATGACTGAAAATTTCAAATTTTGAACTAATAATGCTAGCTTTTTCAAATTTACACCATAGGTGTAGTATAATGTAAACATGTTACAACCTAAATTTGAACCATTTTTCTCCAGCAGTTTAGAAATTATGATAAATTTTGCATGTTTTTTGTTACGTCACTAAAAAAGTCCCTTGCGACAAAATATTTTGAATTTTGGTCTAATATTTTAACCCTATGTTCATAATACACATACTTTTTGAAATTGATCTGGGTTTTTCTGTGTCACCTTTAGTTTAGGTTACAAAAAAATTTTAATTTACAAATATTCTTTTTTTGTCTAAAAAATTGTAAGTTTTGTGTTTGAAAATTAAAAACATATGCTTATATACATTTCACTATAAAAACTAGGGCAATTTCCATTCCTCATGATATTCTGAACCTGTGTAGGAAATTTCATGAATGTAGTACAAAAACTGCATCGCAAGGAGCATTTTACAGGAAGAAAAATGCTGAAAATATGAACATTGAGAAAACAGCGATTAAAGATTTGATTGCATAACTCACATTAAAATCCATCAGGCTGATAGGTTGGACCCTCAGATTTCTTTTTCCTCTCCTTTGTTGCTGCTCTTTCCACCTTTTTCTTCTTTAGATGTTGCTTTTCTTCTGCACAACTTCGCTTCTTGCTTTGCAGGATACGAGTCTGATCTCGCTGCACTGAAGTTTTCCTTGCTGAGTCTACTACACTTTCACCTCTGATATTTTGCTGCAGCTCCAATGACTTAAGACTACCCATGTTAAACTCACTGATGCTTTTAATAACAGCAAGATCCAATTTTTGTTTTGATATGAAAACTTCCTTTGGGCACTTATTCCATATGACGTGATGCAAAGATTCATTGGCATTCTGTGTTTTTCCTGTTTTGCACCTCTCTAGTAATGTTGTAGAAGCCAGCCTCTGATATATTGGCAACATTTTAGGAACTATTTTGTCTAAAAGCCTTATTTTTCTTTTCTTGAATTGAAAATTTAAGATCGGAAAACAGACAAAGAATGTGGATGTAGGCAAAAGAGGGCGTGACTCTGACAGAGTTTAAAGGCCACCGACATTTAAATAAGCATTTAAAAATGGCGTTCGGAGGCAAATTATGCATTTTTCACATTCGGGAATGTCTAAATTATTTTATAGAATTAAAATTAAAAAAGTCGTTATTTTCACGATTTTCATGAAATTTCAGTCATACATACCCTTAAGGTGCACCTAAAAGGTAAAATTTGATAATGTTAGTCTGACAGATCGATGTTACCGTAAGCGCCAATTTTTTTACATGTTACCAAGGGTTAAAACATTTGACGATCACTTAATGTCTACTGTAACTACAATAAGATAATGTTTACCTTGAAGTAGATGGAGGGATAAACGAAACGAGAGATGTAGTGGAAAGGGAAGTAACACGTAAAGGGTTTTTACTCCATTTCTTGGCAAGAGGATCGTCAAATGGTTTTTATAGATCAGCAGCTGTTAACTTCGCTTCCGAGAAATGCCACACACGTTTTCCGTGCGTCAGGTTTGGAACGTAACTAGACTCATACAGCAATTTGTATACACCATTCCGAGGTTCTAGAGGACATTACAGCTCTGGAAGTGAACATTTCAGCTTCAAAACCAAAAGGTTCTGCTTTATAATACTGGAATCATGAAAACTCTCTGGTACCTGTTTTGTACGTCTATAATTTAATGTACAATAACATGTTGAGTAATAGGATAGTGCTGATTCGGCACTGTTTTTTTTTTTTTATTTTTTTAATGTTTGATCAGCAGTACAATGCCTTACAGATCAGAGTGAAAAGAAGGTAACAGTACAATAAGAACAATAACACTCAGGGGTAGGCTAACAGGCCACCCCCTAACTACATTAAGTTAGAACTCCAATAATACACTCTGAGAAATTATGTCAATATTGAAGATGTAAGACAGACATCAAGCACTAGAATCACTCGAATCAGATGTATCACTTAGAAGCAGGTTCTGTGGTAGTCTCCTCTTCAAGCGTGAGGGCTGGCGCGTGCGGACGCCGATGTTATAATGCACAGTTCCTGGAACTTCTTGCAGCGTGGTAAAGAAACGACGAGCGATCCTGCGAATGTAGTCGTGAAGAGGTAACAGTCCTAGTTCGTGATGGAGCTGCTGATTACGAATGAACCATGGAACGTTGGTAGCGATGCGCATGAAGCGATTCTGTATGACCTGAAGACGACGCAGATGACGTGTGTGCGGCCTCCCACACTTGGTAGGCATATGTAATAAGCAGACGAACGAGTGATTTGTAGAGTAGCAATGAAGACTGTAGGCCGAGGCTGGAACGGCGATGCAACAGAGGTGAGAGTTTTGAAGGTCGCCCGGAGGCCAGTGATATAAGACGATCGATATGACCACGCCAGGTCAGTCGAGAGTCCAAAAGCACTCCAAGGTATTTAACGGGAGTTGTAGTGGGGAGCCAAGGGACATTGTTCCTGTAGAGACACAACGGAGTAAGCGGAGTATATCGGCGAAGAGTGAAGATTTTAGCTTCGCTTTTCTGAGGGTTCAAAGAGATCCGCCAAGTGCTGAACCAATGAGTTAGGCGATCTAAAGAGAGCTGTACAACTTGTTGTGCGTGCTGGAGATTAACATAAGAATACTATAGTACTGTATCATCAGCGTAAAGAGCTAAAGAAGTCAGAGCTATGTCAGGAATATCATAAATGTATATATTAAATAGAGTCGGGGCCAAGATAGAACCCTGTGGGATACCTGCGGTAATATTACGTGGGGATGAATGCTTTCCACCAACGCGTACTGAATAGCGGCGGTCGTAGAGGAAACTGATTCGGCACTGTGACTATTATGTGTTTCAAATGGCTAAACTAATCAATTTCTAATAAATAAAATTTGCGCTGAGACAAAAATTGAGAGTTTGCAAACACTGATCCAAGTAATGTATTTAACATAACAGTAAAAGCCCCATACTTTTAACTCAAATAGTTTTCCTAATACAAACAGATAATACACTATTATATTATAACAATGCATTGCGACGTAAACATTGTAGCGAACATTATTGGCTGGCATGTATGCGTGTACGTATATTTGAAATTACTCAGAACTGAAACGTAAACATTTGACATGACGTGATAAAAGAAATATGTACTTTGAATAAGCCAAGGTATCTGTTAAATTCGAGGAGAGGAAACAATACACTTCTTGCTAGTCTGGCAAAACGTGTCTGGTCACATACAATGGTTCGTAATCTCTATTTACTCTAGAGTTCAAAGCAGTATTATTGTTACTCGTTATTGTTACTCGTTTAAAAGCCATTAAAAACTGTATCAGCTGGATCAAATGAGACATGACCTACCTGACCCGTTACTATTGCCAGAACAATTCAATTCAGTTAATGTGGGCTCAAATTATGTTGCAAACAGAAGTAATATTTTTAAACTGACTGACGCTGAACGACTTATTCGCGAAGAAATTGAGAAGGAACACAAGACTGGGAAAACTGCGTGAGACATCAGATAAACTACAAGAAGACGACTTTTGGAAAGAAATAGCACGTAACGAGATTTTGGAACATATCATCATAAAGTTGCAGTACCCAGACATTGAAGACAATGACAATGACGAATTATCTCTTAACGTAAGTAACATTCACAGCTATACGGATGCACCGCTGGTATTTTCATTGGATTAGAAAAGTAAGTAATTCATAAACTATAATTAATTTTAAACTAAATATTGAAACCATGTGCTTAATATTGTGACGACCTGTTCTTACTTTGTGAATAATTAAGAAACACGTGGTCAGGTCGAACACTTGGGAGCAAACACTCAGAGCAGAACTACATGCCTTAGCGAGAGATTGGGATCTTTACTATAAAGGTTCATTGGTAAAAAGGTAGCGTAAAAGTAATCAAAAGTGGGATTCACTTAATAAGAATATTTACTACAACCAACAGATTTACAAAAGCGGCCATAACAGCCATTTACCTGCCCAGAAGCGGAGCTGCCTAGAGATACATGTTGTTCAATCATCTCGCAGATTCCGAGAGAGAGAGTTTCTCTCTTAAAGATACTTCATCTAGTCATAAAGGAGGGGAGGGAGTGTCCTCACGTACTACTACCCTCGCTTCCCTAAAGATCAATGGATACATTGATCTTTAACACAATATTACATTAAAGTTGACATAGTGTTACAGTACATTTAAAGATTATTATTTAAAACAAAACACTGATAACTGTGGAGTCCCCAGTATACAACTTTTAGTTTGATAGTTTAGCCACAAAATAAAATTTAAAAAAATCACTGTCATAGCACAACCCCACTGAATTAGATGCACTACTAAAGTGTTTTTTTTTTTCTTTTTCTTGGAAGGACTAGTCACTGTAGATGTCTGTTGTAATCAGGGGAACCATTTCCCACACACGATTATAGTACGTAAGGTGGTGCGGGCCTTACTCGGCTAACACGTGAGTCCACTGGAACCTGTGGTGAGGGGAGGGAGCGACGTCACCTACTATTTGAGTCAACAGAGTAACTTACTACAATCTGTGACAATATACGAACATCCATGTTGCAATTATGATTTGAAAAGCTGCATTAATATAAGACGTTGGAAAATTCAGTTCGCGTTCCCTTATGTCTAGCGCCAAGGAGACTCGAAGTGCGAGAGAAAGAGGGAAATGTAAAAAGAGTGGGGATAACTTGGTGGCAACGCTGAAGGCTCTAACGTATCTGATTCTCTATAGGCGAGAACTCTTCCCATTTGGAACTCATAATAGTATTGAACTGTTGTACCTATGTCCCAAGTGGGACATCCCTGGGAGGAAAGCTGAGGTGGCCGTCCCAAGGAGTCACGATAGCGCAGAGTACGGGGTCCCTACAATTTACCGGAAGGCCAGTACTACCGGAAATCCTACCACTATGGCCAAAGGAGGAAGTGTTTACCAGAAGCATATCATCCTGTCATGCAGCGCCGAGCCACTCACCCACACTTCTACTTGAAGGAGACCGTCAATTGAGAGAACAAATTGAGGGACAGGAAATTCTGTGGATATAATTAACCTACCCAGCATACGCCTGGCGACCCGGGAAAACCCCGAATAAACCCATTGGTTTTAGGTTTTACATATTTTTCAGTAAACCTTAAATGATGGTCAAATGTTTTAAAGTTGGTTGTCTAGGTGACTTTAAATTTCATTGTCTTCGTATGTCCAAGGGATAAAAAGATGAATAATGGCTAGCAAAGTTATAAGTATTGGAAATTCATGCAAATAACAACGAATATCTGGGAAATGGTGAACTACGCGAAAAATTTTTTGACATAAGATTTTTTCTACCTCTTAGTATTTACCAGTTACATTCTTTCTTTCTTTCTTTCTCTCCCCTTCCCCTTCCCCTTCCCCTTCCTCTTCCTCTTCCTCTTCCTCTTCCTCTTCCCCTTCCCCTTCCCCTTCCCCTTCCTCTTCCTCTTCCTCTTATTATTATTCTTATTCTTATTATTATTCTTATTCTTATTATTATTATTATTATTATTATTATTATTATTATTATTATTATTATTATTATTATTATTATTATTATTATTATTATTATTATTATTATTATTATTATTATTATTATTATTATTATTATTATTATTATTATTATTATTATTATTATTATTATTATTATTATTATTATTATTATTATTATTATTATTATTATTATTATTATTATTATTATTTATTATTATTTTCTTTTGTAATTTTTCGTCCTCCAACGTTAAGTCATATCGGACGCTGAATGAAATGGATGAAATAAAACCCAAATGTGTCCAGCGTCCACGGAGCTTAAGGTTACCCGACATTTGTCCTGAAGGATAAGGAAAAACACCGCTAAAACCTTATCTAGGTAACTTGCCCTGACCGAGATTCGAACTCGGGACCTCTTGAACGTGAGGCAGTCTCGCTACCATCTACGCAACCGAGGCGGGCCATTTCTTTCTAGAGAATGTACGGTATTTGAGAATAATATTTGGAAGGATATGCTGCTTGCATGCTTTTGCTACTGAAAATTAGGCCTTTTACTTTTTTAAACTTAATTCCTCCAACGTCAAGTCATATCAGACGATGAATGAATTGGTGAAATGATGCTCAAATGAGCCCGGGGTCCATAGAGCTCAGAGTTACCCGACATTCGCCTTTTAATATAAGGGAAAACCCGAAAAAAGCTTATTGAGGTAACTCACCCACACCGAGATTCGAACTCGGGACCTCTTGAGCGCCATTACATTCTTTTGAATGTTGTGTGTGGTAAGACAAATGATGTCGATGTGCAGACAGTTGAAGATTGCAAAGGTAAAATTGAAAACAGATAGAGAAACTAGACGATAAACTACGATTATTTTTTGTAAGTTAAAAATATAGTAGATAAGACATATCAGCCTATTAATATTTATACTTAATTCTGTATTATTCCTCCACTCTAACCCTATACGACAATTTTCTAACTTCTTTGTACTCAAACAAACCCTCTGTAAGTCAGAAACCTGTGTAAAAGGAAAATAAATGCAGGACGATCGTGTTCTGTTTTAGAGAAGTTTTACTGCATTAGTGACAATTTCTGTGACAGCTGACAGTCTTTTGTACAGTTTGGACCGTGTTTTTACAGTATAACAAAGTGTATCCAAACGGAATACTAATTACAGTAAAGTCACGTTACTTTTTGCACAAAAACACCTTTAGGATTCGTTTTCATGATAGATTTGTTATTTAAGACTTGATACGTTTATTTTATAAGTTCTTCTATTGACGTGTGATTAGCTAATTATTTTTATTTTATTTTATTTTATTTTCTTAATTAAACAATCAATAAAGTTGAGTCTATTAGTTTGCAGAGAGACTGCTATAGCAGAATTTTTAATGCGCAGATATCTGTGCTAAGGTGTCTGAGAGCAGACACTGAAAATGAAGGTGATTGATGTAACGGAAGTCGTGATATGAAAGTAATAATTGTCAAACACGAACAACTCAGACCAGCGAGAGGTTGCTATGGGATACATGACTCGGTAAGGATTTTCGCCTGATTGTTGGGTCGAAGCTCGTCACCGAGCCTAAATAAATCTTAAGATTGGCCAGTTAATGTGAAAAGCTCTGTTGTCAGGAGGCGTCGGTAGCGGCGTCTTTGCTCCTCCCGCCCTCACGCTGCGCATGCGCGGCGGCTGCAGTGTGCCGCTCGGCGGACCGCCAGTTTGTCCTGAGTTTCGGTAGCTGCCGGATCGGAATGGAGCGTGGATTCTGCCGTCATCGTCTCTTCCCCCAGGAGTTGACCTAGTGGAACGTCCATAAAAAAACAAAACACCGCGTGCTCAGTGTTGTGTGAGTGTAGTGCTAGCCCTAAATGTGATTCAGTGATTGGTCTCCCTCAGTGATTTGTGCACTCTTGTGTGTGTGTGAGTGTGTGGGCGAACTTCAGGAAGATGACGTTCCCGACGACGACGATGTTGTTGCTGCTCATCTTCCTCTTACTCGGTATCGTCCACGCCCAAGGCAAGTACCCCTTTTCTGCTCTATGTTGCCACTTGAAGCAATTACTTTCTCCTTCTGTGACTTACGCGTTTTTCCTCCTTAAAATACACCTTTCTCGATAACGCTGTAACACAAACGCTGCAAAGAAAATTAGATAAACAATTCTAAGAGGAAATAAAACAATAAAAATTGTCCAAGTAAGGTTAAATTTATATCCATTTTACAGCACTTACATTCTGCAGTGGAAGTTGATGTTCATTTTTTTTTTTTTTTTGGAACCCTAGCAACGCTGAATAATGAAAAAGTTGACAAGCTCCTGCATTTTGTCTTATTGCGTTACCAATCTCATAACAAAAGAATAACTAATTTGCTTTTAACTTTGCAGTGATTGTGGTAACTTTGAAATTTAACGTTTGAGTTAGAGACATAGTAAAATAGTATGACATTACCTAGCTAAGTGACGAATACGTCGTATCGTACGCCAAATGGTTTCTGCAGAGGAAAAAAGCCACGATTATTGGAAATAATCATGAAATCATTAAAAGATATTCAGTAAAATAAAGAATATCGTAAAAATAGAGAGAATGACTCAATTCTACCGGATGCAGTACTGAATGTAGCTGATAAATTTCATTCCATTTTTCACGTCTCTAACTCAAAAATTTTCAAACTCCAATTATAAGAGCAATTTAAAGTTAAAACTGTCATATTTTTTAGGAATAAGCAATTTTCCGATATATTCCGTATTATTTGTTTCAATTGTTTCAATTTTCAAAAAAATTGTACTTTTCTCAAATAATTTTTCTCATTTTTTATCTCTTGGATTACAATGTCGTCACTTAGACAACCAGTTTTAAAACATTTGACTATCACTTCACGTCTACTATATACCCATATAGCTGCAGTTGAAGAATGCGTAGAGGAAGCCGTGTAAGTGTAATGTTTCTGATTTTTTATTAAAAGAGAGGTGTGTCTTTTTTTAATATGAGCCAGTTTTGAGTTTATTCTGTAGAAGTTTTATAATTTACTTTTGTTATCAAAATTTTTGTAACTTTAAAATGCTTTTTGGAATACAGTTTGCAACTTAATATCTTGAAAGTTTCAGAACTTCATAAATTCTAAATGATTGTGTACTTATTTAAAAAATTAAATAATAAATTAAAATTAACTTCGAAATGCAATCACTTTGTGCCAAGTATATACAGGAATCACTATATAACGCTAATTCTAGTTCAAATAGCCAGGACATGGCAAAACCTTATATCCTGGTAACCGACCCAAATCGAGATTTGAACTCGCGATACCCCGGATACGAGAAACAGACTTCGTGCTTCAACTAGATGCACTGTAGATGTTCTACTGTCAGCTCTTTTGCATCCAAAATGATCTCCTAAATAAATTTTGACGCTCCAGAAACGAGAATTTCTTTCGACTAGTGCCTCTTCCCAAAAAACCGTTCGCTTTGAATTTGGCAGTGGCGATTTGGCAGTTAAAATTTTAGGAATTGTAAAACAGAAAGCAATTTTAATTTACCTTTTCCGGTTTATGTATTTGACAAAATGGATTTTTGTGAACAGGTATTCACAAACTATTCACAGGAAATACAAAATGTACATTTTATTAGTCTTTTCAAGCCAAAGTTAATATGCTATCAAAATTTTGAAACATTTCAGAGGGGGGTTGTGGAGTGCTAGCTCAAGTCTTGTTCAAACTATCCGTGTATCGACGCTGAAATTCGCTCCGAAAGCTTAAAATTAAAATCGTGATTTTATAATTTTATATATAATTATAACAAATTTTGAATCCCAGTCTATTTTCTTAAAAATTAAGGGTGTAGTTAAAATTAATTTAACGATTTATATTTGTTTTACTAAAATGATTTCTGAATTCAGGAGAGCTCACAAGATTTACTTTCAATTAAAAATTAATTACTATACCCATTTATGTCATTAAAGTATTACAGCATTTGTACTTTCCGATATTCGCAGTTGAACTTTTAAGCTGAAAGTATACAGCTCGGGCTTGTGATTCTATTTTCGGTAAAGCCATTCTTTGTTATACCAATAAAAATATTTAGTAATTATTTTCCATTTATCTTAAGAAGTTGATGACAGTACTTCCATCTTCTTTATACGAAATTCCTTGACAACGAAGTGTGTTGACTCAAGACGTGGGCAAATATCCATGAAATTAATTTCGTATAAAGAAGATAGAAGTATTGTTATCAACTTCTTAAGATAAGTGGAAAATAATTACTAAATATTTTTATTGGTATAATATTTATTATTCCACTGTAACTAGCTTCATTTTCTGTGTAACCATCCTTTGTTATTTTTGCCATATAAAACAATTCATTATGGTGTACGTTTGATTTAAGTGGTCAGACCGCGTAACTCTCACCCAGATGGCCCGAGTTCGACCCCAGGTGACTGCAAAGTGCGATTTGTGGTGACAAACCCGAAGCTGAGGCGGGTTTTCTCCAGGGCTTCCGGTTCCCACGCGCTCATAACACCAATTGCTGCATTATTATCTTTTCTTTCATCCGCCCGCCTCGGTAGCGTGGTGGTAGCGTGTCTGCCTCACATTCAAGAGACCCCGTATTCGAATCTCGGTCAGGATGTGTTACCTAGTTAAGGTTTTTTCCGGAGTTTTCTCTTATGTTGGAAGACGAACGTCGAATAACTAAGCTCTATGTACCCTGGGCTCATTTAGGCATCATTTCACCCATTTCATTAATCGTCCGATATGACTTAACGTTTGAGGACGTAAATTAGCTCCACCCCCCCCCCCCCCAAAAAATCCATTCATCCACTTCAACAGTTCGTTCATCTACTTCCCTTACTGTCATTCCGAGTACCGGGCTGATCACCCATCTCTGACTTACTGTCTGTGATCCATAGTTGGGGCTCCCTCACACGAAGCCTAACACGGTATAAGGGGTAGAGGACCGTAAATGAATAGAACTGTCTCCAATACCAAGAGAAGTAGAATATAATATTTTTGGAATGTGCTCAGACTTTCTCTTCATTCTGAATAACTTTTGAATAACTGGTAAATTGTACGAGATGGACAAAATATTACTACATAAAAAGTATATCTTGTTAAAACACGCAGTTGATATCAAGTACATTTTTGTGTAGAGTTATCCATTTCTGAGCTATACCTTGTGATTTTCCTGAATTTTCCAATAAGCATAACTTTTTTTTAATTTATGTCCTTCATCGTTAAGTGATATCAGATGATGGATGAAATTGATGAAATGATGCTCAAATGAGTCCGGGGTCCATGGAGCTTAGAGTTACCCGACATTCGTCTATAATGGTAAGGGAAAACCCCGGTAAAACCTTATCCAGGTAACTCACCCTAAACGAGATTCGAACTCCAGACAGACATACTACCACCACACTACTGAGGCAGGCAACCATTTTCTTCTCAAATAGGGAAGCCGATATTCGGTTTTTTATCTCTTAGACATAAAAGGAGAATGTCGTCATCTGGACAACGAGTTTTAAAACATTTGACTATCACTTAAAATCTAGTGTATTCGCCACTTTATCCCATTTAACTGCAATGGTCATATCGGCGGCCGTTCTCCTTTGGAAGATATCGAACGTGTTAACTCGTGTCCATTGTTTTAATCCTTAGATCACGCACACATTCACACTTTGGTTTTTACTTACAGACTCTGGGGAAGATGAGGAATTATCTTGGTCGGAGAAAAATCCCCACCCCCACCACCGGGAATCGAACCCGCGACCTTATGCGTGTATTCCCTTGTAACGTATAAAATAATGTTTAACTTGAAATAGATAAAGCAATAAGTGTTAGTACACGAGTAGAGAAAGTCATGTATATAAAATATTTGACTATCACTTGAAGTCTACTGTATTCCCTTGTAACTGCAATAAGATCGCGTTTTTGTGTTCCATTTTGCTCCAATGGTCATATCAGCAGCTGTTCTCCTTTGGAACACGTTGAAGGTGTTAACTCGTAAACGTTAAGTTTTAATCAATAGACCACGCACACATTCATACTCTGGTTTTTACTTCCAGACTCTGTGGAAGATGAGGAATTATCTTGGTCGGAGAAAAATCCCCACTCCCACGGCCGGGAATCGAACCCGGTAACCCTAGCGCGTGTATTACCTTGTAACGTATAAGATAATGTTTAACTTGAAGTAGATAGGGCAATAAGTGTTTGTACAAGAGTAGAGAAAGTCATGTATATAAAACATTTGACTATCACTTGGAGTCTACTGTATTCCCTTGTAATTTCAATAAGATCACGTTTATCTTCAAGTAGATAGAGCAATAAATGTTTGTGCAATGGTGTAGAAATTCCTGTCACATTTCTGTGTGTCCAGGGGCAAAAGCCTACGCGTGAAGAATTGCTGTCAGATGGTAAGATTTCTGTATCTGATTTCTTAAAAGAATTAATGCTTGCATATGCTACCATGTAACTAGGAGCTAAGTGAACTGTGCATAAAGGTTCAACCCCTTTCATGTCACGTGACTTAAACCTGTAAAAGCAACTGTATTAAATTCCGCGCTCTCTAGATAATGCCCGCTAATTAATGACGTGGTAAAGCAGTTTGACTCAACACATCGAGATTTGTGACGTAACACCTCCATTCCGGTCTTTCGTCTCATAAAAGGGACAAAATGACGGAAATCGCACTGTGTTACTGCAGTAATTTTTCGCAAAATTTGAGGGGAAAAAGTGCTAATTGATGGGAATTAATTATTTTTTCACACTAGCCGTATATAGGCTAAGGTTTTCGATAGAGTGAACATGGAACTTTTAATGCCGAGGCCGGGGTTTGAACCACGCATCTCCTGGTTTCCGTCCAGTCGCTCTAAGCCATTGAGCTTCCATGGCCAACTTGCCGTCATGAGATTCGTGCAGGAGATCCGTGTTTCAAATCCCGTGGCATTGAATTTTTCATGTTGACTCTGTCAAAAACCTTAGCGAGGAGAAATGATTAATTTCTATCAATTAACTAAAATAATAAGAATTAAATGATGAAGCCTGAGACTTAAGTACTTACGATAGTAAGTCGTCACAAACGGTGTATCTCGGATGTGAAAGCCCCTAGTGGTTTACCAGGGAAATATACGAGTCAAATGCAGAATTTAATATCATGATGGCAAGTTGGCCAGGGTTAGACCGACTGGACGGAAATCAGAAGATCCATGGTTCAAATCCCGGCCATGGCATTGAATTTTTCATGTTGACTCTATCTATCAAAAACCTTAGCCTGTATGAGGCTAGTGTGAAGAAATGATTAATTTCCGGCAATTAACTAAAATAATAACATAATGATGAAGCCTGGGACTCAAGTACGTAAGATAGTAAGTCGCCACAAATAGTGCATCTCGGATGAGTGAGCCCCTAGTGGTTTAATGGCGAAATATGCGAGTCAAATGGAGAATTTAATGTCATGACGGGAAGTTGGCCATGGTAGCTCAATGGGTTAGAGCAACTGGATGGAATAAGAAGATCCGTGGTTCAAATTCCGTTCATGTTTACTCTATCAAAAGCTATAGCCTATATATACGGCTAGTGTGAACAAATGATTAATTTCCATTAATTAACTAAAATAATAAGAGTTAAATGATGCAGCCTGGGACTTAAGTACTTACGATAGAAAGTCGCCACAAGCGGTGTACCTCGGATGCGAGAGCCCCTAGTGGTCTACCGGGGAAATATACGAATCAAATGGAGAATTTAATGTCATGACGGAAAGTTAGCCACGGTAGCTCAATGGATTAGTGCGACTGGACGGAAACCAGGAGATCGGTGGCTCAAATCCCGGACGTGGCATTGAATTTTTCATGTTGACTGTATCTAGAAAAAAAGTGGTTTCTTTTGGAAGAAATACATGAATCGGAAGGTTCAAACAAAAGATGAGGAATATCCGGGTTATGGTTAACTCTACAACAAAAGTTTTGTCATGAGTTCTATATTTTAACAATGTGTACTGCAAAATGTTTACTGCACTTTAATGGATCAAGATTTTGTCTATTTCTTACAGTTCACCAGTTATACAAAAATAATTCAGAATGAAGAACACTGCTGAGGACATTCGCAGAAATGTCAAAATATAATTCAGTTTACCATAAAAATATTTAAATATATTTTAATTAAAATTGCTAGGCTATTTTTTATAAAATCATAATTTTCGAAAAATATTTTTAACCATAACACAAATGGCTATATAAATGAATTTTTCTGTTTTTATTCATGATGTGGATATCCAGAGTGATCTTTTATTGAAAACCAACATTTTTTTTTATTCTGGGGTCTTCAAAACAGGAATTTTCTATAAAACTGAACTTTATGGTGCATTCTAGCACTTCCGCTAATCCGAAAACAAACAAACAATAATTATTTCACATATATTTATATAAAATGATTTCTGTAGCATTCACCTTTTCCGAAATATTCGCTGTTGTAAATTAAGTTTCGTCTGAAATATGAGTTGTAAGGTACAAATAAACGATATTGGGTAGAGAATGTATTGTGAAGTAGCATGTATTGATGGACGCACTCACAGCCTCCTGTTTTTCAAGTGTAAATGCAGATCAGAGGTAGCCAGGCTTGCTGTGCATCGAGGTATGAACCTGGCCGGCTCCGAGCTGCTGTAACAAAAGACGAGCCTTAAAGCCGCGATAATCTATAAACATATCCCATCTGCTACATTCGTACCAACTTTTACATACCTTATCGTTAAATATCGCTTTTTTTTCTTCTAATATGTGAAAGTGCATTCAGTATCTAACTTGATATTTTGGTTATAAATTCTTTACGGATTTTGATGTATAGCTGTCTACACCAAGTCGTTTTTTACACGAGAAATTTTTTTTTCGTAAATTCTAATTGCATTAAAAGTGTTCCTAAGTTCTTTGTCATTAAAATACAGCACGTTACTTTTACAACAAATTATATTTATATTTTAAAATTTCTGAAATTCTACATGACTGAAATTATAAGACACAAAATGTTATTACATAATCCTTGTATTTTTTTTTTTTTTTTTTGTTTGTTTTAATTTTAGGTCCTTCAGCGTTAAATCATATCGGTCGATGAATGGAATGATGCTCAAATGAGTCCAGGGTACATAGAGCGTAGAGTTACCTGAGTTTATGGATAAGGGAAAACTCTGGAAAAATCCTTATCTAGGTAACTCACCCTGACCGAGGTTCAAACTCGGGAGCCCTTGAACGTGAGGCAGACACGCTAGCATCTACGCTACCGAGGCGGTCATTCCTTGTTATTTGTTTAAATTTTGCATTAATTATGCTTTGTCAAACAGCAAGTCGTAATTCATTTTTTTTATTCCTTGGAAACCCAGTTCGTCATCTAGACAAACAGTTTTGAAACATTTGACTATCTACTGTATTCCCTTGGAACTGCAATAAGGTAATCTTTATGTTGAAATAGATAGAGGAACAAGTGTGAGCTGGCCGCGTAGCTCAGTCGGAGGAGCATCTGCCTGCCGTTCCAGGGGTCCCGGGTTCAATTCCCGGCAGTGGGGTGGAGATTTTTCTCCAGCCAAGATAATTCCTCATCTTCCCCAGAGTCTGGAAGTATGATTGAGAGTGTGAATGTGTGCGTGATCTGATGATTAAAACCCAACGAATACGAGTTAACACCATCGATATGTCTCCGAAGGAGAACGGCCATTGTAGTGTATAAAAAACTACAAAAGATTACGTTGACTATAAAAAAATTGTGTGGGCTTAAGACCACACGATAGTCGTTCTTGCTAAGTGTGCTCGCAAATGAAAATATTGAAACAACTGAATGACGACGGACTTGCATAAAGGAAGTAAAATCAAATCACATGATATACTGTTCTACATGTATTATATTATTTATGCTATTCCACAATCATTTTTCATATTTGGTTTCTTTCTGATATATATATATATTTCATTGCATTTTTATTTTTAGTAAGAATACAAGTTCATACATATCTTATAGCATAATTACATGACATTCATTTGCTTATTTGCATATTCTTTAATATTTGGAAATGTTAGGTTGCGTGTACATTTTACACATGTTATTACATATCCGTACATATACTCATTACTCCATATTTTATTACACGTTCGGACATGTTATTACATGTCATTCATTTCAAATGTTTTTGTCCGATGTTTTGTGTATAAATTTCTATTTTCCAAACTAAATAAGATTGATTTTTTATAGAAAAAAGATTTTAATATATATTATACATCAAATCTTTTCACACTCGCTCGGTGTTTCAGTTTGTGGAAAAACATAACCTATAAGTGTTTTTTTTTTTAATTTACGTCCTCCAACGCTGTATATCGGACGATGAATGGAATGAGTGAAATGATGCTCACATGATCCCAGGGTCCATAGAGCTTAGAGTCACCCGACATTCGTCTTTTAGGATAAGGGAAAACCCCAGAAAAAAACCTTATCCAGGTAACTCACCCTGACCGAGATTCGAACTCGGGACCTCTTGAACATGTGGCAGACACGCTGCCACCACGCTACCGAGGTGGGCATATAAGTTGTAAATTAAAATAAACGCAAAACGTGATAAAATTATTAATTACGTGTTATTACATTTAATTTATTGATGTTTTACGTTTTGCTACTCACAATAAAGAGAAATTGTCAATAGTTCTTAAATGAAACACTTCTTTCATGAATTCCTAGCCCTTTTGTTTCCAATTAGCACACTAGTTTTATTTTTCATTATGGTTTTAATTATTCAAACACCGGTAGATAATACTTAGTTGATATTATCTGTTCCTTTTGACTACTTTATTGTTTAAAGTGGTATTTGACATGCCGACTTGTTAAATGACAGAAGGTTATCTGACCGGATCGGTTACTGACACTTGACAGGCGTCTGTAAGAACGGCCCTAAGACAATTATTTCTTTAATGAAACTCCTGTAGGGTTTCTGAATTTTTCATAGTGTTTGATATATGTTAAAACATACCTGGATACGTATTGTTGATACGCTAAATGTGACAGAAAATCTACGTTGTATAGCGGCATGGACAACATAAGACTGAAATAATGAATGAATGTGGCTACTTTTATTGACAATTTCTCTTTATTGTAAGTAGTGAAACGCAAAAAATCATAATAACACGTAAATAATAAAATTATGACGTATTAAAATGACGTTTTGCGTTTATTTTCGTTTACGACTTATAGGTTATGTTTCCCTACAAACTGAAACACCGACCGGGGGTCAAAAGATCTGATATATAAATTTGATTTTTATAGATAAAAAAGATTTAAATATATATTATTTAGTTTGGAAAATAAAAATTTTAAGACAAAATATCGGACAAAAACATCGACGTTATTAAAATATTGAACTCAATACATCGATGTTTTCCAGTAAACTTCGATGTTTCGTAAATATCGATGTCGATATCGCAGGCCTAACACTAACGGTCGAAAATAATCCTCGCCCAAGTTGACAGTGGGATGAGCGACGTTTGTATGAACGGTCCTTATACTAATGAAGGTCTTAATATATACGAATTTATAAATATTTTATGTTATAGAAAATGGATGAAGAAATCATACTAATGAAAAATTGCATTGGAAAAGGGAAATGGACAATGTGCGCACGAAAAAATATCGTAAAAGGAAGCAAATGGAATCTCAGCAAGTGAATTTTTCGATGCAGGATGACCCTAATGAAGAAATGGAAAGCAAACGAGTTCAAAAACAAATTGCTGAACGGTAAACAGCAATGGCTAAGGAAAGTTTGAGAAGATATCATGGGAAGAAATGTCTCAATGCACTACAATGTTTTCATGATGTCGTTCACGATTCACAAATTCTCGGACGTATGCATGGAAGTCTAACGTTTGTATTAAAAAGTTAAAAAGCTACGTTTCATAACTCTCAGATTGTCGGAACATCAGTTGTTTCAGAGTATTATAGAAAGACAGGAAATATGGGGAAGTCTAGAAAATATGAAATCATTACAATTTTACAAGCATATAAAAAGAAGTTGGAGACGAGAAGCATATGTAGATTACTGCAATAGGTAAGAGAGAGAAGGGCTAGCTTGGATGAGAACATGCACAATATTTCTAAGGGGGATAAGAGGTAGGGAAAAGGGAATTTGTGAATTGTGTAGGGGAAAAGAAAGCACAGAACACTATGTAACAGAATGCGAGGAGGTTGCAATGTGTAGAAAAAAGGTTTGATAGGTAAAATGGGAGAAAGTAGAGAAGATGATAGTCATAAAACTGTTAACGGGCAGGGAGGAAAAGAAGGTAAAAAGTATTGGCGAGTTCTTGCAGAAAGTAAAAGAAAAAGGGGCTATAAATGTAAAGAATATTAGAAAGGAAGATGAGGGGGTAGAAATGGGCTAATTAAGTAACAAGGAGACATGGAGGTTAAGAGCTACCTGGCAGAGCAGAAGACCAGGGTGTCATGTAAGCCAAGGTAACAATAAGGTAAAGACAAATAAATGTAAAGAATATAAGAAAGGAAAATGAGGGGGAAGAATGGGATTAACTAAGTAACAAGGAAGCATGGAGGTTTAGAACTGCCTGGCTGAGCAGAGGACCAGGGTCATGTAAGCCAAGGTAGCAACAAGGTAAAGACAAATAAATGTAAATAATATAAGAAAGGAATATAAGGGGGAAGAAAGGGATTAATTAAGTAACAAGGAGGTATGAAGGTTAAGAGCTACCTGGCAGAGCAGAAGACCAGGGTGCCATGTAACAAGGTAAAGACAAATAAATGTAAAATGTTGGAATATGCACAATAAACATCATATCATTTTCATTTGAGAGTAAGCTTAGCGTAAGGGGTGAAATGGCCTGAAACTGGCCTCTTTGCGCAAGAATGAGTGTCAACATACAATTTTTGAAAATTATTTTTAAGAATAATTTGTAATTAGTAGTTTTTAAGTTTTCACTTCTGTCGTGTAGTCTTAAGCACACACAACTTTTTAACTGTTTCGTTTATTTAACTGCAATGGTTATATCGGCGGCCGTTCTCCATTGGAACATATCGAAGGTGTTAACTCGTATTCGTTGGGTTGTATCATTAGATCACGCACAAATGTGCACTCTCATACATACTTCCAGACTCTGTGCAATATGAGGAATTATTTTGATCGGAGAAAAATCCCCACCCCAACCGCCGGGAATCGAACCCGGGACCTCTAGCACGGGAGTCAGGTACTCTAGTGACTGAGCTACGGTGCCAACCAAAGTTATTGGTGACAACGAAATAAATAACAAATGAAGTCCGAGAACTAGCCGCTGACCACAAGTGCGTCCCATGTTAAGAGTACGTATCCACTTTTGGTCACGCGACCCTGAGCTTATCTCGCGAATAAAATGATGTGAAATAATGCAGTGCCATTACACTAAGTTCTTTCTTTTTATGGGCGTTCGCTAATGCTATAGGCATGAAACATACTCTGGGATAAATGCTTCCGTAGCACTGAACATTTACGTATAAATTATGTATATTAGAAATCCATAGTAAAACTAACTTCGAAATGTCAGGTTTTGAAAACTACTTGTTTCAAAGAAAATTACTGTATGAAATATTCCATTTCATATAATTTCCGTTAGTTTTCTTAAATTTGCCTTGTAAATTCAAAACACAGAAAATTAAAATGTTTCAAATCTTTAAATTACTAATCTTTTAATTTAAAAATTATTTTTTAGAACTAAAGCTACAAAATTATATTAGTGGCTCTTTTTTAAAATCACGTAAATATCAGATTAAAACTTTCTTCTTCTTCAACTTTCTTAGTAGCATCTAAGGAGAAATAACTGGGGAGGGTCTTGGGCACATAAAATGAACGACGTGTTGAAGCAGGAAGGCACAGGTCATTCTTGGACAAATGCAGAGTATGGGTATAGAGGCTTCTGGAAAGAAACAATCTTAAGAACAGAATCAGCTGCTGGTATTTTAAAATTCACTACGCGATGCTTATTTTTTAAAGTAAATATATTTTCCCAAACCAATTAAGTCTATCGGGAAATTTAATTGGTTTAATAATTTAACTTCGGAATATACAGTATGGTTAAATGACCAAAAATGATCTACTACGGTCGATTGTTAGAAAATGTTCTTTCGTTCTGGTCTCCAAATTACGGTTCGTCCTACAAATGTAATCCCAATCACAATAAAACGAATCAAATTGATAAATGTCAGATTTTTTATCGTTAAGAATTTCATATTTTTTTTAGAGAAATGTAGTAAATTTTTAATACTATATTTTTTATGAACCAAAGTTACACCAAACTCTTTAAAAACTTTTTGATATTGTTTACTAACCCAAGGATGGTAATTAAATGTTTTAAATTTATAATCGTCATTTATTTTTTAATGGTGGAAATATTTTTAACAGTTTTTTGATATTTAAATTTTTTAATCTTGTTTTCTATAAGGTATTTATTAAAACCATTAATTAAAGCAGTATTAATATACGAGGGTTGTTAAATAAAGAATGATCACAATTTTTTTGACAATGTTCCTTTATTTATCCTCATAATTTTGATGATCCTTCCCGAAATAGTCTACCCTGAATGCGATACACTTGTCCCAGCGTTTCTGCTAGTCTTCAAAAATATGCTGGAAACCATTTTTGAGAGATCCTTCAAGATCGCCTCCGCAGACTTCACCACTACTTCTGATGATGGATAATGCCTCCCAGGAAGGCGTTTCTTCATGTTAGGGAATAGAAAAAAGTCAAATGGGGCTAAATCCGGACTATAGGGAGGCTGAGGAAGGCACTTCATATTTTTTGCAAGATATTCAGCAACAACAGTGACAATATGCGGCCGCGCATTATCGTGGTGCAGCATCCAGCCTGCTTCACGGAAATGTGGCACCCAATGAAATGTTCAGTATTTCGGAAGGTGATCTTAAAGTAATTCGTCAATCCTCTATCACAATGGCAGCAGCAGTGTTGACGTCTTCTTCCACAACAGCAGTAAATGGAGCACCGGGTCCGCCTTCCTTTGAAATTTATTGTGTCCCCTCTTTAAACGTTTTAAACCACCTTCGAGCTGTGCTGTAGGGAAGAACAGACTCTCCATAGGCCTCCTGTAACATTGTATATGCCTCAATTTAAGATTTGTTGAGACGAAAACAGAATTTCGAAGCAGCATATTGTTCCTCATGTGTTACCTCCATCGCAGCGGTAGGCGATATTGAACATGTCTGAACTTTCCTGGTTCTCACAAGCGGGAACCAGGAGTACCAACAATGAAACTACTACGGCGTGTTTGTTTCACATTAGCTAACAGAATATAATAAGATTGAATATTTGTGCGAAAAATTATGACCGTGAAAATACAATGAGCATTCTCTATTGAACAGCCCTCATATGTTTATATTCGGTATTAAATTCTTCTTTATTCAGGGGTATATTTATTAATCTATAAATCGAACTATCAAAAGCAGCAAATTTATGTGGTAAGAGCTAAAACTTACCTTTTATGTAATTATCGATATGAGTAGACTTCCTATAAATAACAAAATCCAAAATATTATTATTTCTTGTTATCTTCAAATCCAAAAAAGGAAGAAAACCCATCAATTTCAGTTTCTAACATGAATTTTATAACGTTATCTTGTAAATTTAGTAATTTTAAAGCATCATTCATTTATCAGGAGCAATAGCAAAAATATGATCAACATATTTATACCAGGTTTTAAAAATAAAGGGAATGCTTTAGTGACTTGCATTTCGAAAAAGCCCATGAAAAGATCAGCAAGTAAAGGTGAAAGAGGATTACCAATTGTTAAGCCAGAGGTTTGAAGTAAAAATTCACCATTAAAAGAGAAAAAAATTTTGAGCCAAAAACAAGTAATAAGTATGGAAAGATAGAGTCAGACTGAAAAATTCAATGCCATGGTCGGGATTTGAACCACGGATCTTCTGGTCGCCGTCCAGCCGCTCCAACCCTTGAGCTACTATGGCCAACGTGCCGACATGACATTAAATTCTCCAACTGACTCGTATTTTCCCGGTAAACCACTAGGAGTTCTCATAAACACATGAGACAACTACCGTAATGGCGACTTACAACATGCAAGTACAGATGTATTTTTATATCTTGACAGATGGAGAGTGATGCGCAGTAGTATCTGGACGAGTCCACTTCAGAACGGTTGCAACTGGAGGGGAGGGCAGGTCAGTTGCGTATCAGTTGCGAGCAAGTAAACAAGTGCAGAGCTACTCGGTAACACTACAGGTTGTTTCAAAATATGCGTGTCTCCTGGTTCCAAGAGAGAATTTAGAAATGACGCCTCCTAGCAGCACATTAAGAAATGAAGTGCTACATTTAAAAACACGAGAAGTAATAACTAATGTCTATAGATTTATATAAAAAAAAAAAAAAAAAAAAAAAAAAAAAAAAAAAAAAAAAGGAAACGGTCTGAATCTGCAATGAAAATCTGGGAAAGGGCACCTGAAGCAACAGTTGCGTCTGAAAGCAGTTTAGGTGAGTAATTAAGGAAAGAAAAGCCATTGGTGCTTGTGCAACAACGTCCTTCTCTATGCCTAGTAAACGAAGATTAAGAACATGCACAAAATCTAATTTGGACGTTTTAATTCAGAAGTCATTAGGCGAACACAGAAAAACAAAGAAATACAAAGGCCAACTCTGAAGAAAGTGCTTATGAAGCTTCAAAATTCTACTGACTTCCAAGGCAGTTTCCACTTAAGAAGTGGATATTTGGAAAAATGGATTTAAGGAGTTGATTTGATAAATTATGGAGATGTTATTTTATTTAAATTTGGTGTAAAATGAGGATTGTTAAATTTTGAGAAAGTGTGTTTTGAGAGATTATAGAATAGGAATTTTGATATATATATAATTATGTTGAAGATTTAGGAGATTTAATAGTTGAAATGTGTTTTGGTATAATGTTAATTTGATATTTTTGTCTTAATAAGGAAAAAAAAAATTATAAATAGATGAAATAAATAAATTAAATTGAATTGTTTGGTTTGGTTGTTTGAAGGTTATTGTAATGGTTTAATTTTGAAATATGTGAAAGTTATTGAATGTATAATTATTGTTTGTTTAATATGTTTGAATTGTATTGTTATTTTTTGAATTTGAAATTTATATTTTATTTGATATAAAGTAGATTTGAAAAAAAAAATATTGATTGTTGTAGAATTAAAAATAATAATTGAATTTGTTTGTTTGTATAAATTGATATAATGTATTTTAATTTGTTTAAAGAATTTGGAGTTAATAATTTGTAAATCCTGTGATTGTTGTAATGTAAATTTTATGAATTATTTTTATATAAGTTTTTGGTTAAATGTTTTGTAAGTTTTTAAGAAGGTTTTTTATCAGTTATAAGTTTTAAATGTACTGGTTACCAGTACATTAAGTATCGGTTTCCGGTATTGTAGTTTTATTTTGTAATTGTAGCTGGTTGCCAGTTATTTGTATACTGGATTTCAGTAAATTTTTATTAGTTAAATTGTAAATTTTTAAATTGGTAGTTTTTGTATTTGTTTAAAATTTTTCCTTTTTTTTTTCTTTTTATTTGTTTTTATTTTATTATCTGAAAAATGATTGTTTAAATTGTATTTTTGTATTTATGTGGTAGTTAATAAATTAGAATTTGGAAATCATGTTCCGGTATAAGAAATTAGGTACCGGGATAAGATTAGATTTTCAGATTTTATTTATTTATTTATTTTTAGTTTCTGAACATTAAAAAGGTCTTTTGAAGTTAGGATTTATGTGGAAAAAAACTAAGCGTCACAGACCAGTTTTAATCAATCATTGTACCATACGTGTAAAAAGTCTTAAATATTTACGAAATATTCAGAAATATCACAGTGAAGTTTATATAGTTTATATGGGTGAAACGTGCATCAATGCAGTAGATACTAGACCCTATGCCTGGAGTGAAATTCGTTACAGGGACTCTGCAGCGATGTCGAAAGTCCGACAATTAGTTATGCCTGCTGTGGAACAGGGTTTTGTTCCAAACGCCTATGTACTATTCAAAAACCAACAAAAAACATGGAGATTACTACCATAGTAAGAATTACAACTTAGCTTATAACTGCTGAATTACTGGCTTCGAGAGCGGCATTTGTTTTCATATAGCTTGTGGCCGCACTCTCCTCTCGTAATCTTACGCGTGTGACACATTGTGGCGATAGGTGCACTATCCCCACCACAGTTGCTACTCATCCCTACTGCGCAGGTTTCCTGTCAAGATAAAATAATACATCTGTACTTTAAGGCCCGGGCTTTATAGTTCGGACCACTATTAGGTCCAATTAATGGAAATTAATCAATTAATGAAATAATCAATTAATCGATTAATTTAAAATGAATATTAATTGACTTAATAGTGGTTAACTATAAATCCCGGGCCTTAAAGTTCTTACATGTTGTAAGTCGCCATTAAAGTAGTTGTCTCATGTGTTTATGAGAACTGCTAGTGGTTTACCGGGAAAATACGAGTCAGTTGGAGAATTTGTCATGTCGGCATGTTGGCCATAGTAGCACAAGGGTTGGAGCGACTGGATGGCAACCAGAAGACCCGTGGTTGAAATCCCGGCTATGGCATTGAATTTTTCAGTCTGACTATCTCTCCATACTTTAGCCTACACACGGCTAGAGTGAAAGAACAATTAATTTCCAATAAGAAATAAGTTTAACAAAATCAGGTAATAGTTGTTAAACTATTTACTTGCAATAGTATCAAACTATGTGTAGAACATATGATATCCACGCAATTATAATTCCTTAAGTTTACATTTTCCTAAGTTTTGCAGTTAAATATTGTGTAAGGTTTACGCGCAGCCGGTTGTGTCGCTTATGACGGGCCCCTGTGTTGTCAGTCTTTCTCATTTTGTACGTTAATCAGGATATAAGCGCCGAGCCAGCTCTCTCTTACTAACCTGGAGATTAATGTAGCATTGCCGCTGGGGTTACGCTCTATCAATTGCCTGTTGTATTTGTACTTTTATCCAAATAACCCTGTAGGTTTTCACGTATAACGATTATAGAGCAAGCATTAGAGAAAATAGTTTCAGCAAGAGTACAGAAAGCAATAAGTATTTTATACAAATGTTTTTACTATATGTTTGTACAGGTTTTTTTTTCCTTGTTCCATTTATACCCCGCCTTTAACTACAATGGTCATATCGGCGGCCGTTCTCCTTTGGAACATATCGAAGCTGTTAACTCGTTTTTCGTTTGGTTTTTAATCATTACATCACACACACATTCACACTCTCATGCATACTTCCAGACTCTGTTGAAGATGGGGAATTATCTTGGTCGGAGAAAAATCCCCATCCCCACCGCCGGCAATCGAACCCGGGACCCCTAGCCTTTGTACAGGTTATCTCTAAAGTGCAGTATGATTTTTAAAATATACGTGTAGGTCATCAAGCAAGGGACGCGAAGCGTATTAGGTGAAGCTCGTTGTTATGGCGACGTAAACAAAGGTTGCCAGATTGTTACACTGGTGAATCACACTCCTCAGGTCGCCTCGGTAGCGTGATGGTAGCGAGTCTGCCTCACGTTCAAGAGGTCCCGAGTTCGAATCTCGGTAAGGGTGAGTTACCTGGGTAAGGTTTTTTCTGGAGGTTGCCCTTATCCTGTGAGACGAATGACTGGTAATTCTAAGCTCTATGGACCCTGGGCTCATTTGAGCATCATTTCACCCATTTCATTCATCATCGTCCTATATGACAACGTTGGAGGACGCGAAATAAAAAAAAAAAAAAAAAAAAAAACTCCTCAGGTCAGTTATCTGTAGCTGTATGCGTGAAACAAGAGTTAGCCTAGTTGCTCTGTGTATTGTTAGCCTACTTTGTTAAAACACAATTAAAATACGACGGATGTTCAATAAAGAGTGATCACAATTTTTTTTTTTTTTTTTTTTTTTTGACAACGCACCTTTACTTATCCTCATAATTTTGATTGTCCTTCTCAAAATAGTCTCCCCTGAATTCGATGCACTTTTCCCAGCGTTTCTACCAGTCTTCAAATACATGCTGGAAATCATATTTTGAGAGATCCTTCAAAATCGCCTCCGCAGCCTTCACCACTGCTTCTGATGATGGATAATGCCTCCCACGAAGGCGTTTGTTCAAGTTAGGGAATAGAAAAAAGTCACATTGGGCTAAATCCGGACTATCGGGAGGGTGAGGGATACATTCAGCAATAGAATTGGCAATATGTGGCCGCGGGCCACGCCGTGGCTCATTGGTTAGACCGCCTGGCTCTCACCAAGGCGGCCCAGGTTCGATCCCAGGCGACCGCAAAGTGAGATTTGTGGGAGACAACACGGCGCTGGGACGGGTTTTCTCTGGGACCTCCGGTTTCCCACGCCATCTCATTCCTCCGGTGCTCCATCTTCACCTCAAGTATCATCAGTTTCACTGCCTGCGGTGCCGCATGCAGTAAAAACGGGCGTTAAACACTACACATTTCATTTCATATATGCGAACACGCATTATCGTGGTGCAGCATCCAGCCTGCTTCACGGAAATGTGGCCTTTTGCTCCTGATATGGACTTGCAAAGTTTTCAGGATATCCCTGTAGTAACCTCCAGTTACTGATGTGTGTGCAGGTCCAACATGCTGATAAGCCATTCCATGAATATCAAAGAATGAGATGACCATAACTTTCCCAGCCGAAGCATCCACTTTTGGTTTTTTGGAGGTGGGTGATGGAGATTTCCACACTGAGCTTTCCTGTTTGCTCTCAGGATCAAAATGATGTAGCCAAGTTTCATCAGCAGTGATAACGTTTGTAAGAAACTCCGGATCTTCCTCTAACATAAACTTTAACTGCATGTTACCTCCATTGCAGCGGTAGGCGATATGGAACACGTCTGAACTTACCTGGTTGTGACAGGCGGGAACCAGGAGTACCAACAATGAAACTACTACGGCGTGTTTGTTTCACATTAAGCTAACAGATTAAAATGAGGCTGAATTTTAGTGCAAAAGGTCATGCCCGTTAAAAAGTTATGATCTTTCTTTATTGATCAGTCCTCGTAAGTTCTTATGGAAGCAAGACGTAGTGGCGATAGGATTAGAGGTGGACCGAGGTATCATGGCCCACGACAAAGATCAGCTTATGGTCGGGGTGCTATATTGCATAGCCAAGATACAGAATTTGCCTGTTCTCTTAGAGAATTTTTCCAATAGGAAGATGAGAGCTTGCTCCTTGTCAACGAACAGCTTATTCCTTTTATGCTTGGACGTAAAAGAATTCCTGTGGGATAAAATTCCGGCATAATGGTGGCGTTATGGCATTTAAGAAAGTCGTTATTAATAGTATATTGCGATACTAATGTGGCAAACACTGAATACGGAACGAGGAAAGGTTTGAAAAAACGAGACGCTTGCATTCCGTCAGGTGCTTACCACATGTGTGTTGCACATTGTTTTTTGTACTACGTGTATTTATATCAGTCTGAATTTTAGTAGTTAAGATATTAGCAGAAGTATTAGTAAATATAATTGAAGATAAATGTTAGATTTTAGAACCTGCATCGTCTATATGTGTTTCTATGGAGAAATACTTACCGCATTTAGTCAACTCGTACATAAACGCGAGGGTAATCTATGCAAAGTGAAGAGTGACCCCGCTCTAACGAGTAGGGAATTACCGAGCTCTCCCAAAAAGGGCGCCCGGCGCATCCGTGGGGCTTTCCTTTGGCCAAGATCTGGAGACTACCAAGCCTCCCCCCATCTGGTCCTGTGGACTCAAGACGGGATGGAAGTGGATACGCCACTTGCGCGCGCCAACCCTAAAGGGAAAGGCTACCGATTTGACCTCGGTGGGGCCGCCTGGTGATCTAACACACCTACTAGCTATGCAGGCTAGTACGTGGGAATATATGGCTTTCCTCAATCCCGTCCTGAGACGTACCCGATCTCCCACGGGTTATCGAGAACTACTGTCCCCTCGAGTCCAACCCAATCCGAGCAACTCCCAATCAGGGGCGCACTAAGTCAGCTTAAAATGCATAGCAACAAGAATGTTAAGTATGAAATATCAGTTAACTAGTGCAGAAATTATTTAAAAGAACTCACATGTGAAGACGATATAATGCAGTAAATGTGTGAATAATTTATTTCTGTTTCAAATTTAGGCTAATACAGATTAACTGTGCATATTTTTGTTGAGGTAAGATAATTCGAAGCATTGCTTATGTTTCGAGTGTTGAGAGAATAAAGAAACAGGATCCGCTGGGCAACATTGCAAGCACCCACATGGAGAAACAGATGACCTTCACTTAACTCCTTTTTACCATTATATTGTAGTAATTCACGTAAAATATAAGTCACAGCAGCCACGTATACCTACCCTAAGGGACCAAGCGTAATGCTCAGGCTCGGATCGCCTGTCTGAGACCATTAGGGCTCGGCTGCTGATGGTTCGTTGCCATCTCACTATAGGGGATGGAGTTCGTTGCCCTGGCCTGTCGGGAGAAGCTTTTATCCAAGTAAACTGTAGGAAACCTGCCCTCTGTACTGTTGTGGCTCCTTGGGTCGGAGGCCCTCTGCCTCCTTCCTCCCGGGGGTGCCCCACATGAGGGCATAGCAACAATTGGCCCACCGTAAAGAAATTCTAATCCTAATTCTACCCTGAAGGAATTAAGTGACAGTCACTGAACCCCGCCGTTTTTATTTGATTGCCATCAAGAGAAGGAAACAAACCGAAGAAAGTAGGAAGCACCCAAAAAGTGCTCCATTCCTTCTATTAGAGAGATTTCTATTTCTGGAACATTTCTTCCGTGACCAGCAGGCTAATGCAGAAGCTAGCTTCGGTAGCTGCCTTTACTGAATTCATCAACGAGTGTGCCCGCCTCGATAGCGTAGATGGTAGCGTGCCTGCCTCATGTTCAGGAGGTCCGGAGTTCGAATCTCGGATAGGGTGAGTTACCTGGATAAAGTTTTTTCCCGGGGTTTTCCCTTATCCTGATAGACGAATGTCAGGTAACTAAGCTCCATGGACGCCGGACTCATTTGAGCATCATTTCACCAATTCCTTTCATATTCCGGTACGACCTAACGTTGGAGGACGTAAATTGAAAAAAAAAAAGTCAGGGAATGTCGGAACTTTATGTGAATTGTCCAGCCAGAGCAGTGTAAAACGGAAACCTTCAGTGTGCGTCGGAGAAATTACTAGCAGCGCCAGTTGGTTTGTGCAGATACATAGGAAGCATTAGATAGTTGTCTTTACTCCGTGTACTTGTGAAAACTGAAAGTGATTGTAAACAAACATTGGAGTAACCATTCTAGTGACACGCTTGCCGCAGCATTCCAGATTTCTCCTTGACGACGGCAAAATCCCGAGGACCAAACTATCGATCGTCTGTTCCTGATTTTCCTCCGGAGTGAATCATCAGGTTTCAATTTCATCTCTGATGGAGCCATACATCAAATTTGCTGAGCCGCAAAATGCCATCGGTTTTGGAACGCACCCGAAGTTGTCGCGATGTATTGCTCCCCAGACGCCGCGACGTCGACGAAGAAGGTATTGGCGACGGCGATGAATCTGTAGCAGGGAGTAATCATGCGTGAACTCCATTAACGAACGATCTGTGACAAATATTGGCTGTGAAATTTCTAGATAAATATCGCTTTACAGACGTTACTTGATGAACATTACAAAATACCAGAGCTAATACATACCGAATGTGTGCATTCACATGACTTTCTCTACTCTTGTAAGAAACCTTATCCATTAATTCAAGATAAACATTATCTTATTGTAGTTACAAGGGGATACAATAGACGTTAAGTGATAGTCATGTGTTTTATATACATGACATCTCTACTCTTGTACAAACACTTATTGCTTATCTACTTAAAGATAAAAATTGCCTTACTGTAGTAACAGGGAAGTACAGTAGATTTAAGTGATAGTCATATGTTTTAAAATTGGTTGTCTAGGAAATGACATACTCTTTGTATGTCCAAGAGATAAACAAATGCATAATGAGTCACTGTTTGAGAAAACGATAAATATTGAAATATTCATGCAAGTAAAAAGGAATATCTTTGAATCAGTTAACTCTACGCAAAAATTATTTCACATAAACTGCATTTTTTGACCAGAGCTACACTTTTGTGTAGATTTTTCTTTAATATCTTAGGAGTTACACAAAAGTCATTTATAATGAAGACGACTTTTAGTGTTTTATTAAAATAATATTTTTTGACTTTTGCGTATCTGGTTTTAATAACTAAACTCCAATTCATATGCCCACATGGAAAGTAAAAACTGGTTTTCGCTGACGAATGTTGTATTCTATAAAAAGATATCAATTTGTGTGTTTTACAGTACTTTCCTCTAGATATAAGACGAACTGAGTATATCAACGTGTATACTTTCGAAATATAGTAATTAATTTACATTTTACGGAAGGAAAATCTGGCTTGATCCTTATATGTATGCTGAGAAACTAATTTAATTAAGGTAAGTGATAAGCCTACACGAACGTGAAGGAATCGTCAGTGTGAGTCTAACTGCACGGATGGATGAATATGACGTTCCTCCATCCACATGGGGTGCCCTGAGCGAGTGAGGCATGAAATGAAGGTATACTAAGTGCGGCCAAACTTGAATATGTTACAGTTTATCAGTTATAGATATGCCATCAGCAGGGTTAGGATTTTTAGGTCCGCAACCCTTTTCTTACGTTAAATTTAAGGTCTTCGGAAAGATACTGCAGGGTTATGTCTAGTTTCTAGTTGCCAAAAGAAGCACTTTTCATGGACCTTTTTCCACTTTTTGTGTACCATTATCCCTGTTCCTTTAACCATGCCCATAATCCACTTTGCCCCGTTTTTTCTTTTAAGTTTCCTACCATTTTACTCTATATGATATTAATCGATATAAAATAATTTACTTTAAATTAACTTCTCTGGAACTTGCTGTAAACGTATGAACAGTCGGTCTAGCTCTTTAGCTAAACACTGAGCGGGAAAAATCAATGAAGCAACCATGGAAAATAACAGTGTATGACACATTGTCATTCTATATCATTCTATCCTTTTAATTTCACAAGAATCAGTATGCCAGGGTAGCTCAATTGTACAACACACGCTTCCTTCCCCTACACATGTTGTTTTGCCCACACCAGTGACCAGGGCAACGAGAGACAGAGATAGCAGTCAGTGGCGTTGCTACTGACGTTTAGCGTATCCTTGTTCTAGGCGAAGCAGATCACAAAAACTGGAAGAAATGAAAGCACCTGTTAAATATGACCCTAATATTGAAAATGTAGTACACCTTTCTTATAAACTGGCGGAACTTATTTGAAAAAATATGAAAATATTTAGTGAAGGCGAATGTATCAAGCAAAGCTTGCTAGTTGCTCCGAAGGAATTTTGTCGATTTATTTGCATCAGTCAGTCTCTGTCGATGTACAGAAGAGTACATAGGCCTCAACTGAAGATTTGTTGAGACGAAAGCAGAATTTCAAAGCCGCATATCTTTCCTCGTGTATTACCTCCATTGCAGCGGTAGGCGATGCAGAACAAGTCTGAACTTACCTGGTTCTCACAGACGGAAACCAGGAGTACTAACAATGAAACTACTACGCCGTATTTATTTCACATTAAGCTAGCAGAATATAATAAGATAGAATTCTAGTGAAAAATTCTGACTGTAAAAAATTTATGATCATTCTTTATTGAACAGCCATCGTACATAATGGGAAATCATATAGTAAAGTTTGTAATGTGACATATCTTATTACAAACGATAAAGGGTAGACAATACCACATGAACAATGCCGGTATAGTTTTCGATTTCTCAGCGTCAGGAATGTGTTAACTTGCTCTTCTTTTGTTCCTCGATTGTGCAGTTTCGTGTTTCAGATTTTTGCTGGTTGCCTCTCGACCTTCAGTTGTTTCAAATCCGTAGTTTCTAGGCGAGCCAACCATTTTGTCTGACTGTAATAAGCGGGAGCAGTATTTTATGAATTTTGAGGTGAAACAGAAGCTGCAAGATCGTTTTGTGTTTTCTAAGGTGATAAGATTTTAGTTTGGAAGAATGTTATGGACCAGTTTCAAGTTTCTGAGCAACCGGCACTTCTGAAAGGTGAGTCGAAATACTTGCACAGATCTTACTTGGCGTGTTATACAAAAGCAAGAGCGGGAGACACCTTTACCTCCGAGAGAAAAACTGTAATCAAAGTGAAACAACCATTTGGTTATCTTAAGAGTGTTGTGTTCTTTAAAATCTGCAACTCACACAGCATTTCTAAAAGGCTTTATTTTATAGCAAACTCATCGAGTAAAAAACAAACGTGGTCATTCTCTCGCTGCTGTTGTGGGTATAGCAATGGACTTAAATAATTGAAAAGCGAGATTTGCAGTGATTTGAATTGCACTTGTTCTTGTTGTTTGTACACACCGTAGTTTGTAATAAATAATATCGATATTTCCAGCATGTCACCAACCTGCCTCGGGAGCGTAGGTGGTGGCATGTCTGTCTCACGTTCAAGACCTCCCGAGTTCGAATCTCGGGCAGGACGAGTTTACATGGATAAGGCTTTTTCTGGGGTTTCCCTTATCCTGAAAGACGAATGTTGGGAACTCATTTGAGATCATTTCCGCTTTCTATTGATCGTCAGATATTACTTTGCAGGACGTAAATTTAAAAAAAAAAAAAGACGTTGCAATTGCAAAACTCAATGAGGGGAGAGCAATTGTAATTTGTAGGCAAATTGGTAAGTGACTTCACGTTCTGTAGGAGACAATAAGGAAATGCTTAGAAAATTTGAAACGAAATGAAGATTTCGAAAGGAAAAATTACAATAATCTTAATTCTAGAAAAAGAGCTTCTCCGCGGCGGTCTGGATTCGATCCCAGGCGACAGCAAAATGGGGTTTGTGGTGGACAACACGACTCTGGGGCGGGTTTTCTTCGGTTCCCCCCACCATGTATTTCCACCGGTGCTCCATATTTAATTATGTATCATCAATGTCACCGTCTGCGGTGCCACATCTAGTAAAAGCGGGCCTTAAAAGCTACACACTTAATTTCATTTCCAAAATGCTTATAATCGACAGCGCTTGTTTCTTAGTAATATGCTTGACAAATATCAGAGCAAATTGATGAAAACTGCAAAGAATAGAACGCATAAAAATGTATTTTGGGGGGTGGGGAAAGGTATTATATCAGAGGAAGAAAGGCCGCGCCGTGGCTCAGTGGTTACACCGCTTGGCTCTCACCAAGGTGGGCCGGGTTCAATCCCAGGCGACCGCAAAGTGAAATTTTTAGTGGACAACACGGCACTGGGGCGGGTTTTCTCCGGGACCTCCGGTTTCCCCCGCCATCTCACTCCACCGGTGCTCCATCTCATGTACCATCCGTGTCACTGCCTGCGGTGCCGTATGTAGTAAATGCGGGCGTTAAACACTACACATTTCATTTCAGAGGAAGACAGGTGCAGCGGTGTGACTTCAGCTCTGCTAGCTCTCACCGCAAAATATGCTCCGGAACGAAAGGCAGGTTATAGTGTGACCACACCACACTGATTACTGCTATCGAAGGGGTAGGAATAGTTTGAGGTGTGCAGGTAGGAAAGACAGGAAATGTATCGGGCATTAATAATATGTACAACTTATATCTTGGATGTTGTAATATTAATGCTGGCTGCTCTATTTACACAATTGGTCACAGTTTATAAACAGTGTTATGAGAAAATATATGAAATATATAAAACTTCAACTCGCAGCTTATCTGAAGGTCAGGCATATCATAAATAAATCAAATAAAACATCAAGTAAATTTCTCTGCAAATTAGAGGAGACTCATTCAGAACAAAATTGGGTGGACATTTTCCGACATTTTCTGTTTCTTTTTTCTTTAACAAGTTTATCAATGTCAGGACGTACTATCTGAGAAATTTATAATCGAAGGCTGCATGTTAGATTGCGATACGACAAGGTACTGCGGGGTTTGGATTTAGCTAATTTCATAACAGGAAAAAGAAATGTCCCAACACATATGTATATAAAACATTTGACTATCACTTAAAGTTTACTGTATTCCCTTGTAACTACAATAAGATAACGTTTATCTTGAAGTGGATAGAGCAATAAGTGTTTGTACAAGAGTAGAGAAAGTCATGTATATAAAACATTTGACTGTCACTTAAAGTTTACTGTATTCCCTTGTAACTACAATAAGATAATGTTTATCTTGAGGTACACAGAGCAATAAGTGTTTGTACAAGAGTAGAGAAAGTCATGTATATATAACATTTGACTGTCACTTAAAGTCTACTGTAACTACAATAAGATTATGTTTATCTTGAGGTACACAGAGCAATAAGTGTTTGTACAAGAGTAGAGAAAAACATGTATATATAACATTTGACTGTCACTTAAAGTCTACTGTAACTACAATAAGATTATGTTTATCTTGAAGTACACAGAGCAATAAGTGTTTGTACAAGAGTAGAGAAAGTCATGAATATAAAATATTTGACTATCACTTAAAGTCTACTGTATTCCCCTGTAACTACAATAAGATAATGTTTACCTTGAAGTAGATAGAACAATAAGCGTACAAGATTAGAGAAAGTCATGCATATTTGACTATCACTTAAAGTTTACTGTATTACCCTGTAACTACAATAAGATAACGTTTATCTTGAAGTAGACAGAGCAGTAAGTGTTTCTACAAGAGCAGAGAAAGCAATATGAGCTTTGAGTGCACGTATCACGTTTCAATGAACCATTTCGCAGTAATGCCAAGGAATCAAAGTCGGGGAAAGGGGCTAAACCGTTCTCGTATTTCAGTTTTCATACCGGAATCCTTTTGAGGTCGATTCAAATGCCCTTTAATTCGGCGTATTATAACGACATACGCAGAGCAGGAAGTTAATCGCCTTTGAACCGGGCGAGAGTGATTTATATCGTCGGCTCTGGTTACATACTGCAAACATTTGGTTATTGGCCAGTCAAATAATCTCTTGCAGTGATCATAATGCCGTTTCGGATCATCCAAACACAAGGTGGCCCGCTGTACACCCTAAAACACAAGAAATCGATTTATCCACCAGCCTCATGTACAGAATCCGACTTTCTTTTCTCTAGTAGTCAGGATAAACATTATCGTAGTTACGAGGGAATAAGTCGACTTTAAGTGATAGTCAAATGTTTTATATACATGACTTTCTCTACTCTTGTACAAACACTTATTGCTCTATCTACTTCGAGATAAACATTATCTTATTGTAGTTACAAGGGAATACAGTAGAATTTAAGTGATAGCCAAATGTTTTATATACATGACTTTCTCTACTCTTGTAGAAACACTTTTTTTTAATTTACGTCCGCCCCAACGTTACGTTATATCGGACGGTGAATGAATTGGGTGAAATGGTGCTCAAATGAGTCCAGGGTACATGAAGCTTAGTTACCCGACATTCGTCTTGAAGGATAAGGGAAAACCCCGGAAGAAACCTTATCCAGGTAACTCACCCTGACCGAGATTCGAACTCGGGACCTCTTGAACGTGAGGCAGACATGCTACCGTCTACGCTACCGACTTATTGCTCAGACTACTTCAAGATAAACATTATCTTATTGTAGTTACAAGGGAATGCAGTAGACTTTAAGTGATAGTCAAATGTTTTATATACATGACTTTCTCTACTCTTGTACAAACACTTATTGGTCTACCTACTTCAATACTTTCTGGTTTCGTAAAATTAAAAGTCTTGTTTGCAAAAATTTAAAATGCTCTTTGTACAATCCTGACAGCAGCAGAATGACTTAACTTATACAAACGCAGTTTTCAAGGTCTCTGGTTGCTTCACCACACGTAAACAAATGAAAGAAATCACTCTCTGTACACTTCAAATAGCTGCACACACAATTAACAGCTCACTAACAACTGACTACCAACAAATATTTCGCCGTCTTTTATAGCTCCAACCAAAGTTCTAGAATTGAGTGGATCGTTTGATAACAATTTCGATGGCAGCCGGAAACTCCAGACTATCTCTTGTCTCTGACTCTTTGTTTCCCTCTCTCTCTCTCTCTAAGCAAGCGTACAGCTCCGCGCCCACGAGCCGGTCGCGACCCGCTGCACAACAGTGCCTCGGCAACACCATTGTAGTTACAAGGGAATGCATTAGACTTTAAGTGATACTCAAATGTTTTAAAACTGGTTTTCTAGGTGGCGTCTTTCTAATTACTTTCTATTTGTATGTCCAAGAGATGAGTTAATGACCGCCTACCATTTGAGAGAAGTATAAATATTGTAAAGTTGTAATAAAATGCAAAGAATATATCTTTTTGCACAAAAAATTTATTTGCCATAATTTTTGTGACGTAAACCTTTTATCTTTTAAAATTTACCAGCTGATCAATTTGAGGAGGATTTCGCAGAACATACTAATGAAATTGACGATATACACAGAAATATTTATGAAAGGTTTTCATGGAAATGGCATTTTTTTCTTTGTACCATTTGTACCCCGGCTTTAACTGCAGTGGTCATATCGGCGGCCGTTCTCCTTTGAAACATATTGAAGGCGTTAGCTCGTATTCGTTGGGTTTTAATCTGTGGATCATGTACACAATCGCAATCATTCATACTTCGAGACTCTGGGGAAAATGGGGAAATATCTTGGTCGGAGAAAAATCGGGAATCGAACCAGGGACCCCGAGCACGGCAAGTAGGCACTCTACTTACTGAGCTATGGGGCCAGCCAAAACTGACAGTTTGTATTTTAGTTCTATTTTTTAAATTCTTTTGTCGCAATGTTGTCTGGGCAATGTCCGTTCTCTTTGTATGCTCAAGAGACCACGTATGGGAGGGGATCCGTCCCCTTCAGCTGCCGTGGTGCGGGCGCTGCGGACCCTTAGCACTCGTGGTACCTCTGCCGTTACCAGAGAAACCTCGCGCCGAACAGCCGAGTCCCTTCCGAATGGGAGTTGTTCGGATTGGGTTGGTCTCGAGGTGGCAGTGTGTCCGCGACACCCATGGGAATCGGGTACGTCTTCTGACGGGGTTGAGGGAAGCCATTAATTCTCCCGGGTACTAGCCTGTAAAGCTAGTGGAAGGTGTGCTAGATCGCCAGGTGGCCCCACCGAGGTCATATCGGTAGCCTTCACCTTTGGTGTTGGCGCGCGTAAGTGGCCTATCCACTTTCATCCTGTGTTGCGTCCTTGGACCAGATGGGGGGCTTGTTTGTAACCGAAGTCCTGCCCTATGGAAAGCAAGCCCCACGGAGGACGCCGAGCGCCCTTTGGGACAGCTCCGATAACTCCCTGGTTTTAAGAGACGCGGGTCTTGGTCCTACGGGTCCAGGACTAATGGGAGTAGACCCTCTGGACTCAAAACTGTATGCTCAAGAGATCCCGCAGTTGACGGGATCAGTTCGCTTCAGCTGTTGTGGTGCGAGGGCTGCGGACACTTAGCATTCGTGGTACCTCTGCTGTTACCAGAGAAACCTCGTGCCGAACAGCCGAGTCCCTCCCGAATAGGAGTTGTTCTGATTGGGTTGAACTCGAGGGGACAGTTGAGTCCAGATGTCTACTCCCATCAGTCCTGGACCCGTAGGACCAAGACCCGGGTCTCATAAAACCAGGGAGTTATCCGAGCTGTCCCAAAGGGCGCTCGGCGTCCTCCGTGGGGCTTTTCATAGGGCAAGACCTGGGTGACAAACAAGGCCCCCCCATCTGGTCCAAGGACACAAGACGGGATGGAAGTGGATACGCCACTTACGCGCGCCAAACACTAAAGGTAAAGGCTACCGATATGACCTCGGTGGGGCCGCCTGGCGATCTAGCATACCTTTTACTGGCTTTGCAGGCTAGTACCCGGGAGAATTAATGGCTTCCCTCAACCCCGTTTGAAGACGTACCCGATTCCCACGGGTATCGGAAACACTACCCCTTGGAGACCATACCAATCCGAACAAATCCCGGAGGAGGGGTTTAGATGTTCGGCCCGAGGTTCCCCTAGTAACGTCAGAGGTACCACGAATGCTAAGGGTTCACAGCGCCCGCACCACGGGAGCTGAAGGGGACGGTTACCCTTTCCTACTCGAGGGATAGTGTGTTCCCGACACCTGCGGGAGATCGGGTACCTCCAGGCTGGTCTCGGCCGCCCGGAAGGGGCAGAGGATTTTCAAAAGGTTGCCAAAACGGGTACCAGCCTGCAACGCTAGTAGAAAGTGTATTGGATCACCAGGTGTCCCCACCGAAGTTTTCGGTAGTCTTCTCTGTGATGTTGAAGCGCGTAAGTGGAGTATCCATTTCCATCCCGTCTTGAAGTTGTTGTCTACACTCAGGTATTGTCCTATGGAAAGAACCACGGAGTCCTTCATCGTCTGCCGGATGATAGTGGCCGGAGTTTTCGGGCTGTCTGGTAGACCTCGCACTTACATGTATGTTCAAGGGATAAAGCTTGAATAACGACAGAGGAATGTGAGAGTTCAGTAGACATTAATCGATACGCAGATGTTTTAAAACTGGTTGTCTAGGTAACGACTTTTTTCTCTTTGTGTGCCCAAGAGATAAAAGGGTTAATATTGGGAGAAATTTATAGTATTATAAAATTTACACAAATAATAGGGAACATTTCGCAAATGGCTCATGGCTAAATTGTGTATTTTCACATTATCTGCATTTCTATGTACCTTTTGTTTATTTAATAAATATACGAAAGTCTTCCAGAATGAAAAACATTTCTGAAGCCATACGTTTTGGCTATTGTAAAAAATCTTGAAAGTAAGGTATTTTAAGAAAATAAAGAGTTTGGGATCCCAGAATAATCCTCCTGTTAAATATTCCTTGAAGTAATTTTTGAAAAATACGATGTACAAAAAATCACGGACCGATTCTAGCAAGTCCTCATTGTTTTTAATTTTTGCGTGAATGAAGCCTTCAGGAAAAATTACATGGAAGTTACATGGAGAGAGATTATTGTAACGAAACTTTTGGTGTGTTGATTTGTGGAGAGAAATTTATGGGTATTATGTTGGCAGTATCTTGGTCATTCACTTCCGCCTCTCCCATATGCTTGCAAGAATGTTATAGTTTGAGACAGATGAAAGCTTCATTTCAGACACCGTGTACAATAAAGCAAATTTTCAAACATGGTCCAACAATTATCTCTAAATTACATCAATACATAAACTTGTTTTGCGTTTTCTGCCCTCTACATGTTTGTTCAGGCACTAAACATGTAATTAAAATCATTAGATATTTTAATGATGTCATTTACTTGCGTGTGTGTCATTTATTTAACCTCTACACCAGACATGCTATCCCAGTGTTATATATTCCGCGAGGACTCTGTTAATTAACGAGACTTCCTGGTATAGCAACATGCAAAATAAAAAAAAAAAACTGTGCGCAAAAGAGCAAATGCAACGAGAGTGGGAACTGAATTTTACAAATGGTTGTAATGGCAGAATACCCTTTAAATGGACATATTTTTATACTTTTAATTTTTAAAAAAATGGCTCTACTGTTTCAATTGGGTGGTAGAGTGGGTAAACCGCTTGTATTTTACCATGGTGCTTGAAATGTAGCGCAATTTTGTCAACTCTTACTACTCAATTGACCGAATGATCGCTTAAGTGCTTCGCTGCACCGACTCATCATCACGGAGCCGCACATGAAGCTCTCAGCGCTGCCGTACCGACCTTTTCAACTCCTGCCGGGGAGGAGGGCGTTCCAGTAATCGAATGTTCTAGAATTACATTCCAGAACGATGTCGAGCGATCCCTGTGCAGACTTGATTTTGGCTTCGTGATATTAGCTATTGCCTGTGTGTATCCGGCCCCTTCGACTGTAAACAGAAATGGCAGCCCAATTGCTCGATTCGAATTCGTTTCTGTTCACCCCAAATTCTTATCGTCTCCTTTCTTGCTTAGGACTGATCACCAATCCTGACTATCCTCTCTGATACACAAGTTGTCACATGCTGTCCGAAGACTACGGCCTCTGTCATTCCATGACCGATGGAAAACACCGGGGGCCTTTTCTTGGGGCAATACCTTGAGTCTGAAAAGCTCCCAATCGACAACAACGTCAAGACGGGTGGAAGTGGATACGCCACATACGCGCATCGGCCCCGCAGGGAAGACTAGGGAATAACCTCGGTGGTGCCTCCTGGTGATCTAGCACACCTACTAGCTCTGCAGGCTAGTACCCGGGCCCTTTTAGGCAACCCTCTGCCCACTCCGGGCGGTCGAACCTGTCCCCAGATACCCGATCTCCCACGAGTAACGGGAACACAGACCCCTCGAGTCCAAACCAATTCGAACAACACCCATTCAGGGAACGGATCGAATATTCCGCCGGAGGTTCCTCTGGTAACGTCAGAGGTACCACGAGCGCCAATAGTCCGCAGTGCTCGCACCACAGCAGCTTAAGGGGACGGATCCCCTCCCCTACGGAGACTCTGATACACACGTTAATGTCAGAGGTTCTACTCCCGTTAGTCTTGGACACGTAGGACCCAATCCCCCGGGTCTCCTTCGACCTGGGAGTTACCGAGGTGTGCCAAAAGGGTGCCCAGCGCCTCCGTGAGGCTTTCCCTAGGGCAAGACCTAGAGACTAAGAAACCCCCACATCTGGTCCTGTGGACTCAAGACGGGATGAAGGTGGATACGCCACTTACGCGCGGCAACTCCAAAATGGGAAGGCTGCCGTTATGTCCTCCAAAAAATCAAACATAAGCACACCCTCTGCATCCCAAAACACTGTCGCCATAATTTTCCCAGACGACCGCCGAGTTTTGATTTTTTTTCTTTAGTGACGTTGTGTGATGCCATTCCATTAACTGCCTGTTTGATTCATTTTCAAAAAAATGAACCCACGTTTCTTTTCCAGTAACAATTATTTCCAGAAACTCCTCTCCCTCCAGTTTTAAGCGCTGCAAGTGTTCGCAGGCTATTGTTCTCCTTGTTTCTTTGTTTTGGGAGGTTAACATTCTTGGTACCCAACGTGAACAAACTTTTGAGTGACCCAGTTGTTTAATAATCGTCATCACGCTGCCTTTACTGAGGGAGGTAATGCGACACAATTCACCTGTTGTTACCCGGCGATCACCACGAATGATGTCATCGACTCGCTGAATGTTGCATGGAGTCACTGCAGTCACCGGCATACCGCTTCGCTTTTCATCTGTCAATGGTGTTCGCACTTCAGCTTCGTTACAGCGACGAACCCATCGTCTAACAGTGCTGACATCCACCGTTGCATCGCCATACACATTTTTTAGCCTTTCGTGAATGCAAATTAGCGTTTCACCTTCTGCAGTCAAAAATTCAATCACAGGACGTGTCTAATACGAATGTCGATGTCAGCCATTTTGCAAGAGGATGCAGTGCTGCCACCTGTTGACTTAAGTTGCTACTGCAGGGGATTGGCGAAGAAGGTTTGAGGAATTGCGCCAAATTCCAAGTTTTCACATAATTTACTTATTTGAGGGGAAAAATGGGAGGCATTACTTTTTGACCCACTCTCGTAGATTACTCACTATCCCGAATGCTCTCGAACAATCAAGACGGCGTTAGAAGAAAGGAGAACTCTCTAGAAATTCATCTCGTTCCCCCACCGTTTCGGCGAGCTTTTGTCTCCGCACTGCACTGTCCGTCTCTTTAAATTAGTCGACCGCAGCACCTCAAAAATGCGTTCACGACACTGTACATGGGGGGGGGGTATATGGAGGTAGTGTTTTTGACGTATTACAATAGAAAATCCAAGGTTACAGAGATTGCTCTTAGTGGCTTCCTTTTCTATACATAGATTTCTTCGTGTGCGGAAATTTGAAGATCTTCTGTGCGTGATGCCACTTTGTGGGAACGTATCCAAATTGTATTACACAAAATACGTAACACACCAGGAATTTTCAACAGAGTACACCAGAACAAGGAACGCAGGCTTACTGCAAGCATCGAAATAAGGTGAAGCCACCAGGAGCAATTTATCTAACTTTTGATTCATTATATAATTTACTTCAAATATATCACTTATTAGTCTACCTCAGTCAACTGATGTTGTCACACGTGTGGGATAGCGTGTTGCGTGATCTCGTTGGCCTGACTTTCATGCGTGAAGTGTGTTAGGATATTTAGAGCAGTCAATACTGTGTGGCGTGTGCTACTGCATGCCTTATACAACAATGAAACAAAAACATACACTTCTCATAACTCAGTCATCCGACTGAGTTAGGCGGGCTGCCTGATCCATAGGTATTTTCTGTGTTGCCCTGGGTTTCCTCTCGCAGCATTTCACTGTAATACAGTCTGCCTTCACCTTTCGTTCCGTTTGACTATTTTATAGTTTAAGTTAGTCATGTGCAGAGGATCTATCCTGGCCTCCTTCAATCTGGGAGCGATGGATAGCTCCGATGGTGTTCCATAGGGCAATACCTGATTTCTTAAAAAGCCCCTCTCCCCTTCGACAACAACATTAACATGGGATGGAAGTGGATACGTCACTTTCGTGCGTAAACCCCGCAGGGAAGTCTACCGAAAACCTCGGTGGGGCCGCTCGGTGTTCTAGCACACGTACTAGCTCTGCAGGCTAGTACCTGGGACTTATGAAGCAACCCTCTACCCCTCCGGGCGACCGTAGCCTGGCCGGAGGTACCCAATTCCCCATGGGTGTCGGGAACACACTGCCCCCTCGAGTCCAACACAATCCGAACAACTCCCCTTCGGTAGGGGCTCGGCAGTTCGGCCCGAGGTTCCTCTAGTAACGTCAGAATGGTTCTAAGTAACGGCTGAAAATCCTCATCATCCAGATTCGTGGAGATTCATGGAGGTCTTCCCACCCCGGGCCACCCAAATAATGCACCAGCCACCATCGAAACATCTGGACAGCAGAGATGTTCTGTAGATGAAAGTGTTAAGTTCCTCCACCTTATTTTTTATAATTCTAAAATTATTTGCCTATTATTACACTATTTTTCACTTAAATGATAGCGGAATCAAGAGCAAACCACAAAATAAGCGGGAATACCATAAACTTTACACCAAATTTTCGTTTATAAGACTGAATAGCGGATGTTCAAACTACCCATGTGAGATACTGAGTTATTCTCACCACATTCACACAACCTTTGAGATACATTGAGAAAGTGTCAGTGCATTCGTGATAGGGTTAGTTTTTTTCACATTTGGATGGCTAAACTTTTCAATTTTATGCAATGTATTTTAATTATTTGGAAGCTCGAGAACACTAAGAGCAATATATTGGAGAGGGCGTGGTTTCAGCGCCGACTGTCAAGTACCTACACAGAAGACGTTCCTTAAATTTATTATTCTGTCCATAACTTCAATTTGGATGCAAGTAAAATCTTTCACATAGCCCTTAGCCTGCAAAATAACTTGAGAAGACGGAGTAGCGCTTGTAATGATCCAGTTATGTTTTATTCTTTTATCAGGAGTTCTTACTGCGTGCAGGCAAAAGTAGCACTTGTCTCCCCAAGAAGGGCCGCGCCGTGGCTCAGTGGTTAGACCGCTTGGCTCTCACAAGGCGGCCCGGGTTCGATCCCAGGCGACCGCAAAGTGAGATATGTGGTGGACAACACGGCGCTGGGGCGGGTTTTCTCCGGGATCCCCGGTTTCCCCCGCCATCTCATTCCACCGGTGCTCCATCTTCATCTCATTTATCATCAGTGTCATCGCCTGCGGTGCCGTATGTAGTAAAAGTGGGTGTTAAACACTACACATTCTCCCCAAGAAGGAATTGAGAATGCCGAGTGTGAAGCCACTAAAACAACTCTTTAATGCAAATTCTTCTTAAGTTTGCAATTTTCAGCTCTGAATATCACTTCATAAGCCTCTGAAAGAATGCAGTTTGATTCAGTGTAGAAATTGGATCACTTAAAGCAGTATATTGCATGGGGCACGGTTTCTGCGCTGGTTGTAAAGACAAATAAATGTAGCCTAAAGTGGTAAATTGTAAAATGTCGGAATATGCACAATAAAAATAATCCATCTCATCTATCCATGTGTGTAATGCAAATTGGAGTACTTAATGGATGTAATTTTGGCAGGACATGACTTCAGCGCTGGCTGGCCTGCGTTGATTTTATATAGAGAATTCAGATCTGGGCTTATCAAACTGTGCACAGGTTTTATTAGAACGCAAAAGGAAACTTTCAGAAGCCCTTTTGATTTGTTTGAAGCTTCTAAAAGACGCTACTGAATCACTAGATCGGCATTGATTGACTAAGTTATATTCATTGTTAGTAGCCATTGTGTAGGCGATATATAAGTAATGTCCTAAGTTGGAAACTTATGCAAGTCGACCTGAAACCAAGGCCTTCTGAAACGTGTCGTCGCCCACTCTTAACGTGACTATTATTTTCACATTTTGGTTAGTTTAAACAATGCAATTTCATGCACCTCTGTACTAATTCGGGAATAACGAGGTTCGGTGCAGTAATTAACAGTAATTTGTGATATCTTTAACTGTGGTAAAGAGTTGGTCCTGCCAACAACTGACACAAAGTAATTTAACGGTCCAAATGAGGGCACCTGTTAATTCCGCAAACAAATCATTTTGTTAAATATAAGGGCCCAGCAGTTTGCTAATTTAATTTGTCTCTCTCTCTCTAGCCGATAGACAATTTGCCAAACCACTGCACAGAATTGGACGTGTTGAACTATAAAATGGATGTCATGCCCAAGGGGATGATGAAAATCTGCATTTTCAACTCAGAATCTGCGGAAGTTGAGCTTGTGTAGAGTTAAGTAACAACTCAAATATTAGAGCACCAATTTTAACTCATAAAATTAATGTGTTAAGTTTTCGGGTTTACAAGCCCTTAGCATGGCTTCCTTCAGACAGAAAGTGAAGTCGGTGGTCTTGTATAGCAGATGTACCTCACGTAAGCCCGATAAAGAGGCCTTAGAGCAAATTCGATAGATTTTTTTTTACTGTTCATAATAGAATATAGCGCTCAGTACCAAAGGGCGAAAATAAATAAAAACTCAAATTATATTACCCGTTTTTACCCCACCTTTAACTGCACTAGGTGTCTCTAAGATCGCGGGCTCATATCTTGCGTAGACTAGAGTGATTTAATTTCACATTCCCTTGTTAGTAGATTTACCTTCAAGTGAAAAAACCTCTTCGGGCCAAAATTTCGCCACATCGGCGGCGATGATATTTTTCTAACAATTGACAAAGTATAAACAAACAGAAAACTAGAGAAATAATTAATGGAAATTAATTCCAGTTAATAGGAAATAATCCCGGCTCTGTGATTTGGTGGTGGAGTATCAAGAAATCCCGAGTTCTAATCTCACTACGATAATAGGGTTTTTACGGGGTTCTCCCTTAATCTGGAAGATGAACGTCAATCTATCCTGGACTCATTTGAACACCATTTCAGCCGCTATGAATTAACATTGTAGGTTTTCTTTTATCTTGAATGCTGAATCTGCAATAACTTCAAGCTCTATGTACCCTGTACTCTTTTCAGCATCATTTCATTCATTGCCCGATAATACTTAACGTTGGAGGTTCTCTTATCCTGAAAGATGAATGTCTGGTAACTCTAAGCTCTATGTATCCAGTGCTCATTTGAATATCATTTCATTCCTTGTACGATATGACCTAACTTGGAGGTTTTCCCTTATCCTGAAAGATAAATGTCTGGTAACTCTAAGCTCTATGTACCCAGTACTCATTTGAACAGCATTTCATTCCTTGTCCGATATGACCTAAGGTTGCAGGTTCTTTCTTATGCTGAAAGATCAATGTCTGGTAACTCTAAGTTCTATGTACCCTGTACTCATTAGAATATCATTCCATTCATCGTCCGATATGGCTTAACGTTCGAGGTTTTCCGCTATCCTGAAAGATGAACCAATGTCTGTTAACTCTAAGCTGTATATATCTTGTACTCATTTGAACATCATTCCATTCCTCCTCTGATACGACATAACGTTGGAGATTTTCTGATATCTTGAAAGATGAATGTCTTAAGTCTAAGCTCAATGTACCCTGTACCCATTTGAACATCATTTCATTCATCGTCCGATATGACTTAACGTTGGAGGTTTTCTCTTGTTTTAAAGTTGAATGTTTGGTAACTCTAAGCTCTATGTATCCTGTACTCATTTGAACATCATTTCATTCGTCGTCTTATGACTTAACGTTGGAGGTCCTCTCTCATTCTAAAGTGGAATGTCTGGCCTTATGGACCCTGTACTCATTTTAACGCAATTTTATTTAGCATCCGTTATGACTTAACTTTGGAGATTTTCCCTTGTCCTGAAAGATGAATGTCTGCTAAATAAGCACTAAAGACCCTGTGCTCACTAGAACATCATTGCATTCATCGTCCGTTATAACTTAACGTTGGAGGTTTTCCCTTATCCTGAAAGATGAATGTAACGCTAAGCTCTAAGTACCCTGTTTTCGTTTAAACATCATTTCATTCATCGTTGGATATGACTTAACCTTGGAGTTTTTCAGGCCGCGCCGTGGCTCAGTGGTTAGACCGCTTGGCTCTCACCTAGGCGGCCCGGGTTCGAACCCAGGCGACCGCAAAGTGAGATTTGTGGTGGACAACACGGCGCTGGGGCGGGTTTTCTCCGGGATCTCCGGTTTCCTCCTCCATCTCATTCCACCGGTGCTCCATCTTCATCTCATGTGTCATCAGTGCCATCGCCTGCGGTGCCGTATGTAGTAAAAGTGGGCGTTAAACACTACACATTTACATTTGGAATTTTTCCCTTATCCTGAAAGATGAATGTCTGATATCTCTAAGCTCTATGTACCCTGTACTCATTTGAACAACATTTCATTCATCGTCTGATATCACTTAACGTTGGAGGTGTCCCTTATCCTTAAAGGTGAATGTCTGGTAACTAACCTCTATGGACCCTGTACTCATTTTAACGTAATTTAATTTGTAATCCGAATTGACGTAACGTTGGAGGTTTTTCCTTATGTCAAATATGAATGGTTAGTAACTCTTAAGCTCTATGTACACTGTGCTCATTTGAACATCATTTCATTCATCGTCTGTTGTAACTTAACTTTCTAGGACGTATGTAAATTATAAAACAGAGGTTTTGCACTGTCCGTTTATAAAATAGTGGTGAGGGAAAGTCGTGTGAGTGCGACACGTCGCGGTAGCCAAATATTCCGCTAAAGGTTTACATGCCGCGATCCAGGAACGTCAATTTTCAGTGAAAGCTCTCAATGTTTCATGACCGTTAAAAGCCTTTGCATGTTTCATTACTTGGCGGATTTCTTTACCCGGCCAATCAATAACCTACTCTCACAGCATCATGAGAGCACCCACATGACTTTTCCTACTCACTCTTCTACAAGCTAACCTTGTAAAATCTCTTCTTACTCTGTATGACATGCAGGGGTCGGTAAAAAATATGAAGCAGAAATTCCATTAAAGGTACCGTACGAGACCAAGTTCTGTGTGTTGCGGGATGCGGGGAAATGTTAGTTGGGATATACTGGTGACGTGAGGCAATGTTTGCATAAAGCAACTTATCGGGTCAGTTGTTATTATTCCTTACACGAGCATCAGTGGTGATGCTGTAGCTTCTAGCATTTGTTTGTTACAAGTGCCAAGCTACTGTCACTTATTATTTTCAAGACGAATAAGGTACGTATCTTGAACTTTAGGGTGATGTCCTCAGAAGGCGTCTTCATTCTGAATGTCTTTGGTATAATAATAAACTGTGGATAGGGAAAATCTTACTTTAAAACTGTAATTCTTGTTAATGCCTGAATTTATGTGAGATATAAATTATTTTCATAGAATTAACGGTTTCCGAGATATTCCGTAATAGTTGTTTGAATTTTGCTAATATTTATACTTTTGCAAGCCATTATTTATTCATTTTTTATCTCTTGGACATACAAGGACAATGTAACTACAAAGACGTCACGTAGACAATCAATTTTAAAACATTTGCCTATCACCGAAAGACTACTGTACTCCCTTGCACGCGATTTCGGGTAGCTCTCGATGTTTTACACAAAAGAAGAGAGACAGAAGGGGAGAGAGATAAAGAGAGGGCGTCAAGGATTGTATTAGAAGTATCAAATCGATCCCAAGCCTTTAGTCAGTTTATTGTGTCTCTGACTTCAGGCGGGAAGAGATAAAAGCGAGAAATCTTTGGCTAAGAAATAAATATCAGCAAAAATAGAGACATTATTTTGCTTATAAAAATATAAAGTTGAAAATAGAAGAAAGATTCTTGTTGTTATTTATCATACAACAAAATTCAGGTGCTAATTAACTTCTATACGTATTAAAGCATGATTAGAAAATATTGTAACTTCGTGGGTTCGTAGAACTCTAAGTCTTGCTTACAGAAATTTAGAGCAGTCTTTATAAAGCTTTGCACATTCCTTGCAGTAGCTAAAAAAGTGACATTCAAAAATAGCAGTCTTCAAGGTCGTCATATTACTCCGTCACAGGTACACATAGATTCCGTTGCGGTACATCACACAACTCCACTACACAACGCAACTGACTCCTCACACTTTGCCGCTATTTATACCTCCCAGTCATTGTTCTAGAATTCAGTAGACCATTCGATAACAATCGCGACGACAGCGGAAGATTCCAGACTTCTCTGTGTCTCTCCCTCTCTCAGCAAGCGTCCAGCTGTGCGTGCCACTGCCTCTTTCTTCCATACCCACGCGCACAGCTCTTTGCAGCAGCTCCAACACAACAATGCGATCGCTAACAATATTGTATTTGAAAATTAAAATCGCTTCTAAAGGAAATTTTATATACTATTATACCAAGGCTGTTTAATAAAGAATGATCATAATTCTTTATGGTTTTAATTTTTCGCACCAAAATTCAATCTCATATTGTATTAGCTTAATGTGAAACAATCACGCCGATTTAGTTTCATTGTTTTTACTCCTGGTTCCCATCCCACCTGTGAAAACCAGGCAAGATCAGACATGTTCAGTAGCGCCTACCGCTGCAATGCAGGTAACATGCGGTTAAGTTGATGTTAGAGGAAGATATGGAGTTTCTTTCAAAAGTAATCACTGCTGATGAAACTTGGCTATATAATTTTGATCCTGAGAGCAAACAGCAAAGCTCAGTGTGAAAATCTCCTTCATCACCAACCACCATAAAGGCAAAAGTGGTTGCTTCTGCTGGGAAAGTTATGGCCATCTCATTCTTTGATATTCATGGAATGGTTTATCAGCATGTTGTACCTGCACACACATCAGTAACTGGAGATGTCCTGAAAACATTTTAAGTCCATATCAGTCGCAAAAGACCACATTTCCGTGAAGCAGGGTGGATGTTGCACCACGATAATGCGCGGCCGCATGTTGCAATTGTTGTTACTGAATATCTTGCAAAAATCAACGTGAAGTGTATCACTCACCATCCCTATAGTCCGGATTTTGCCCCATGTGACTTCTTTCAATTCCGTAACTTGAAGAAGTGCCTTCGTGGGAGGCATTATCCATCATCAGGAGCAGTGGTGAAGGCTGTGGAGGCGATTTTGAAGGATTTCTCAAAAAATGGTTTCCAGCATGTCTTTGAAGACTGGCAGAAACGCTGGGAAAAGTGTATCGCATTCAGGGGAGGCTATTTTGAGAAGGACCAACAAAATTATGTGGGTGAGTAAACGTACGTTGTCAAAAAAATTATGATCGTTCTTTATTGAACAGCCCTCGTAGTAACTTGAAGAAAATTCTCCAATTTCGTGGAGAGAATGGCGTTAAGGGGCGCCTTAAAGGCGAATAACGATATTATTTTCCTGATCCATTTGTTTTAAAAGTCCTAAATAGACCCATTTTGAAAAGGCTGCACTGTGTGCCACGCCCCCTATTAGCCATTTGTAACTGTGTTCCCTCTTTGGTTGTAACCTTATTGAAGCTATATCCTAGAGCACGCCCTTATTAGGAAAGGAAGTCCTTGTTTTTTCTGTTAATCTATGCATCTGATATTAATTCATCCATGCTTTGGTATGTTTTGAGTTACTGGTGTTGTGTTCAAAATGGGAAGAAGCAATAATTTTGGTGTAAGAACTCGGTATGGGAACTGCTATAAACAGTTTAAGTAATCCAGATTACATAATTAAAGAATTATAACCCCTAAAATGGAAAAAGTGTAGTAAGACATGACAATATATTGACTACGTCAAACACAACCTGAAACATTGGCGATGAATGTGAAGTGAAAGTTGATTCTTTAAGGTAAAAATTGGTTTCTTCATTGTGTAATGGCAGTGATGAAAATTTAACTAAAGTTAATAATATTAGATCAACAAGTTTTCGGTTAGTATATATAGAAACTTTGTAGCGTAAATTTTGTGAAAATAAGACAAGAAACAAAATGGATTATTAGCTACATAATCAATCAGTTGTCAAAAGCGTAATAAGGAATATACATCTGAAACATACAAAACAATTGAAAGTGGTGCAGAAGTAAATGTAAGGTTTGCTTATGACTTGAGAAGTATTGGCTAAGGAATTGAGGAAGGTAAGACATTGGCTGCTGTTCTCAATTTACCAGCTGCCCCGCCAAATTTAACAAAATAATTAATAATGCCATAGAGCAAGAGACCATGGAGTCTAGGAAGTAGAGAAGGAGTGAAAAACGAAACAGGAAGGATGCTGATGAAAAGGATGTAGAATATGGACCTGGGGAAATTCTGAAGTGTAGTTCCAAAATAGCAAAACTTAAATGCAGTTTTACTTTTTTTTTTAAACATTGGATGCGCTCATCTATAAAACTACTGCAGTTAGAAGTTCTATTTTTTTTTCTGGAATTTAAACAATACCTAAACTGTTTTTAAGGGTAGCTGTAGGAAGATATATCCCAGTTGGGGAGCGGATCCGTCCCTCTCAGCTGCTGTGGTGCGAGTGCTGAGGACCCCTAGCACTCGTGGTACCTCTGACGTTACTAGAGCAACCTCGGGCCGAACATTCGAACCCCTCCCTGATAGGGAGTTGCTCGGATTGGGTTGGACTCGAGGAGGCAGTGGTTCCCGATACCCGTGGGTGATCGAGTACATCTCCGGAGGATTGAGGGAAGCCATAATATTCCCACGTACTAGCCAGCATAGCTAGTAGAAAGTGTGCTAGATCACCAGGCGGCCCTACCGAGGTTAATCGGTATCCTTCCCATTTTGGAGTTGGCGTACGTAAGTGACGTATCCACTTCCATTCTGTCTTGTGTCCTTGGACCAGATGAGGGGGCTTGTTTGTTACCCAGGTCTTGTCCTATGGAAAGCCCCACGGAGGACGCCGAGCGCCCTTTGGGAGAGCTCGGATAACTCCCTGGTTTTGAGAGGCCCGGGTCTTGTTCCTACGGGTTCAAGACCAATGGGAGTAGAACCTCTGGACTCAAAACTGTAGGAAGATATATCGCAGTTGGTGAGGGGATGCGACACCTTCAGCTGCTGTGGTGTGAGCGCCGCGGACCCCTAGCTCTCGTGGTACCTCTGATGTTACTAGAGGAACCTCGGGCCGAACATTGAGCCCCTCGCTGATTGGGAGTTGTTCGGATTGGGTTGGACTCGAGGGGGCAGTGGTTCCCGATACGCGTGGGTGATCGGGTACATCTCCGGACGGGGTTGAGGGAAGCCTGCATAGCTAGTAGAAGGTGTGCTAGATCACCAGGCGACACTACCGAGGTCATAGGTAGCCTTCCCATTTTGGAGTTGGCGCACGTAAGTGGCGTATCCATTTCCATTCCGTCTTGAGTCCACACGACCAGATTGGGAGGGGGGCTTGTTAGTCTCTAGGTCTTGCCCTATGGAAAGCCCCACGGAGGAGTAGCTCCCTGGTTGAAGGAGACCCGGGTTCTTGGTCCTACGGGTGCAGGACTAATGGGAGTAGAACTTCTGACATTAATATTGTAGAAAGATATATGAAAATTTGAGTTTTCAAAAAGTAAAGCTTGAATATTTTTAGAAGTAAATTCAAGACATTTGTTTCTTAAAAAAAATCACCTATCCTTGATTAAAACTCAAAAATAAGATCTATCATCTTAAATGAATTGTGAAAGTGTTGTAAACTACCAAGTAAAAATTTCAAATGGATGCATTCAGTGGTACTTGAGCTAAGATCCCCAGAAAACTCTCATTTTAACATTGGTGAGATGGGCTGTTCTGGCTCCCTTTAAAATAAAAAAAGAAAAATACACTCAACTTCTGAAAGCTCTAACTATAACAAATGTAAAATTTACGATTTTCATTTGTTTGCATAGTTAAACAAAATGAAGAAGAAGCGGATTCCCCCATGGACAAGTTGCCTGTATCTAAGCAACAGCAAATTTAAGACGTTGCGAGATGTTCTCTTTAAAATGTTCGATATTTGCAGCGAAACAAAAGCAAGTAAGGAAAGAACTGGCGTTAAAACAGGATCCAGCTTAAAAGCCTTCTACTTCAAGATTATGTTAATGGTCTCGAGGTGGCGTAATGGATATTGCAGCTTCGCTCTGGGAACGAGGGCTTTCTTATCCTTTCTGCGAGAAACAGATTAATAACTGGTACATACCACAAAATATCGAAGACATTCAACACGGTTCTTCCTACTCACATTTCCAGAAAATTATTACAGATTCCTATTTTTTCTATTTGTTTAATTTTAATCAAGATAAGCATTTGTAGAAGGTGATTTTATCGCAATAAAAGTGATTTTCTTCTTTTTTAATTTTTATTTCAAATATTGCTCTAAACATTTCAGGGTAAATAAAAGTTCTCCGTGTACAGATCATAAAGTTTCCTTCATTATGAATACTTTCTGGTTTAACTATACCGACGGCGTCCTCAGTTTATGTAGCGATGTAAACAAAAGCACGTGTACATCGGTGACATTTGGCTATTTGGCCTTGTAACTCTATAGGGATATATCATTTCAAAGACTTTATATCTATTGAAAAATAGGTAAACAATTTCTCATTATTACGAATGTAACAATCAAATTATAATTATATAGTATTTCATTTGTTAAATGTAAGTGTAATTTATATTGCCGTGGCGACGCACAAAAAAAGTTCGGTGCAGAGATGTAAACGCGGTTTGTGTACACAAAAAGCAGGCAAATGAAGATAGCGTAGATAAAGGACTTGCCGGCACAGATTAAATTACGCTTCTGGAAGGTTCGGGTTTCCTCTAGTGAGAGAACATTCGATGTCTTGTTTATTCCAGGTATATCTAGTGATTGTTACAGAACAGTCTCGAGTTATTTAAGGAAGCGACGACCGCCAAGAGTCGTAAACAGGAGTAAACAGTTGTGAAGTGTTGTAAAGAGAGCTGATGTTGTTGCGGTCATCGACCTGAGTAGATTGTGATTGTGTATATGATGTAATACTGCTACTGTGAGTGTATTTCTGCTCAAATAAAGAACGATTTGAATTTCTGCAAATTGGACTATTATTTCTAAGAACGCACAAAGTCACAATATTTATTAGACAGAATGACGGCTGCGCCGAGCGGGATGGTTTAGACCGGGAGAAGACAGGTAGTGGCGGTGTTACCTCGGTCACCTCTAGCTGTCAAATCTGCCCCCGAACGGAAGGCAGATCAGCGTGTGATGTCACCGCGCTGATTTCTGCTGCCTAAGAGGAAGGAAATAGTTAGATGTGCCTTTTTATTTGTAATTTACGTCCTCCAACGTTAAGTCATATCGGACGCTGAATGAATTGGGTAAAATGATGCTAAAATGAGTCCAGGGTCCAGGGAGATTACAGTTACCCGACATTCCTCTTGAAGGATAAGGGAAAACCCCGGAAAAAATTTATCTAGGTAACTCACCCTGACCGAGATTCGAACTCGGGACCTTGTGAACGTGAGGCTGACACGTTACCATCCACGATGTTGATGTGTTGTGGTTCCGACAGCTTAGGAAAGACAGAAAACGTATCCGGTATTAATAATATTGTGACTTTGTGGTTTCGTGAAATTAAAAGTCCATTTGCCCAAACTCAAAATGTTCTTTATTTCCACCGAATTACAGTTGTAACACTTGCCGATTACACAGAATTACGTAATGCACACAATTACAAGTCGTCAGTTCGTCTGTCCCAGGTCTACCCTACACTCACAATTACGTACAACTCCTCTGATGCACGTACACAGTCTTCCAGTCCGTTCACTAGCACGGCGCTCCTCCGGGTGCTCGCCAAGAACTGACTGACTCGCCAACTGCAGGCCTTATATAGGGAAGATCGCCGTTTGTGGAAGGTTCGTGGTGCGTACAATTTTCCCAAGGTTTCCAGACGTCTGGTGGGAGGGAAAGAGACGGTACAGGGCTCATGCCGCTCTCTTAATCATCCCTTCAGTTAATGACACGAGACAAATGGGTAGGCGTGAGCTAAATGCTTCCCGTCTGGGCCTACTGAGGGCTGGTTCTATCGGGAATTCCGACTTTCGGGTGACAATATGTACAACTTACATCTTGGGTGTTTTAATATTAATGCTGACTGCTTTAATTACACAATTGTTCACAGTTTAAAAACAATTATATTTTGGCTCTGTACTGTGAGAAAATATATAAAACTTCAACTCGTAGTTTATCTGAAGGTCAGGCATGTTATAAAATAAATAAAACAAAGTAATTTCCTCTGCGAATTAGAGGAGACCCACAGAGAACAGAATTACCTGGACATTTTCCGACACTGCTGTTTCGTTTTTGTTTAACTAGTTTATCAACGTCAGGACGTAATATCTGGGAAACTTGTAATCGAAGGCTGCATGTTAAATTGTGATCCGACAAGGTACTTCGGAGTTTGGACTTAACTAATTTCATAACAGGAAAAAAAAAATTGTTCACACACTTATGTCGAGCCAAACATACACAATGTCCATGTGGCAAGTGAATACAACCTCGGAAATCTGGTTTGGGGGACATTCTTGTAAAATCAGCCAAGTCTTTCTTGTGTGTATATCTGTCCTTCAATAAGTCCTCACATTATAAATTTAACAGTTCCATTTGGTACGTGGGAGCTACATTGTTGTCATCGAGTGTACTACACCAGAATGGACCCTCAGATACCGTACACACAGTGCCATTTATATAGGCAACATGGTACTACACGGCTCTTGTCTGACGTCACACGCACTGCAGGCCTCGCTCCCGGTTGAAATATGTCAACTCTCGAAGCTGTCTTGCTCTGGTTCAGACGGTCTCTGACCTTGGTTAGTTACATCCTCCGAGTTTCTTGTCCCGCCATTACATCTCCTTTATCGTTTCAGAACGTCTCTCCTCTGTTGCTTACCTTTAGGGTGGAATTGTCGGTGTTGCATGGCAGAATGATATGCGCTTGGTAAACAGTTCCTCCTCCGGAAGGGTGGTTTCTGGTCTCCAGTTGACCTGGTGACTCTACCAACTTGTAAATTGCAGGGGCACTGCCCTCTGCAGTGTCGTAAATCTTTGAATCCGCCGCCCTATGTCTCCTCTGGCCTCATCCTTCCTCTTGTAGCATAGGCACAATAGGTCAAGATTGGTCTTTAGTGCTGATACCCTGCGCAGCGTAATCCAATGCCAGGGCAACTGATATATAAAAAGTCAATGCAAAAACAAAAAATATCTGTCATTACCTATTTCCAAGGCAACCTTTATTATAAGTTGAAACTATCAAATGCCTTATAGGTTAGAGTTGTATCGACGTGAGTTGCTAAAAGTAAGTTGTGGAGGAAAAGATTATGAACTTCGTTGACGATCTAGTTGCTCGATTCTACGAGGGCAGCTCAATAAAGAATGATCACAACTTTTTTTACAACGTACCTTTACTCATCCTCATAATTTTGATGGTCCTTCCCAAAATAGTCTCCCCTGAATGCGATGTACTTATCCCAGCGTTTCTGCCAGTCTTCAAAGACATGCTGGAAAGCATTTTTGAGAGATCCTTCAAAATCGCCTCCTCAGCCTTCACCACTGCTTCTGATGATGGATAATGCCTCCCACGAAGGTGTTTCTTCAAGTTAGGGAATAGAAAAAAGTCACATAGTGCTAAATCCGGACGATAGGTCGGGTGAGGAATGCACTTCACGATGATTTTTTGCAAGATATTCAGCAACAACATTGGCAATATGCGGCCGCGAATTGTCGTGGTGCAGTATCCAGTCTGCTTCACTGAAATGTGGTCTTTTGCGCCTGATATGGACTTGCAATGTTTTCAGGACATCCCTGTAGTATTGTCCGGTTACTGATGTGTGTGCAGGTACAACATGCGGATAAACCAATCAATGAATATCAAAGAATGAGATGACCATAACTTTCCCAGCAGAAGCAGCCAATTGTGCTGATTTGGGGGTTGGTGATAAGGGAAATTTCCACACTGAGCATTGTTTTTTGCTCTCAGGATCAAAATGACGTAGCCAAGTTTCATCAGCAGTGATTACATCTGAAAGAAATTCCGGATCTTCGTCTAACATCAACTTTAACTACATGCAGACCTGCATGCGAATGTCCTATTATTCGGGAATCAACAGTCTTGGAACCCATCGCGCACAAACACGTCTCATGTGTAATGTTTCTGTCACCAACGTGTGAGTGGCACCCAATGAAATGTTCAGTATTTCAAAAAGTGATCCTAAGTTAATTTTTCGATCGTCTCTCACAATAGCAGCAGCAGTGTTGATGTTTTCTTCCGTAAGAGCAATAAATGGAGCACCGGATTCACCTTTATTTGAAATTTACTCTCTCCCTCCTTAAACATCTTAAACCACCTTCGAGCTGTGCTCTAGGGACGAACAGACTCTCCATAGGCCTTCTATAACATCATATAGGTCTCAATTGAAGATTTGTTGAGACGAAAGCAGAACTTCAAAGCCGCATATTGTTCCTCGCGTGTTACCTCCATTGCAGCCGTAGGTGATACTGAACATATCTGAACTTGCCTGTTTCTCCCAAGCGGGAACCAGGAGTACCAACAATGAAACTACTGTAGTGTATTTGTTTCAAATTAAGCTAAGAGAATATAATAAGTTTGGATTTTAGTGCTAAAAATTATGACTGTAAAAAGTTATAATCATTCTTAATTAAACAGCCCTCGGCTTCTCTGGTATTCGCATAAGCTCTTATTTTCAGAGGTAGTCTTACATTGGAAGTCATAATTTGGTTACAAATAAAATAAAATGTTAGTTTCTCCTTTCGTGTATAAAAATTGCTATTTTATTTAAAATGAAACTACTCCATCAATTAGCTACACTTTTCAATGCTTTACATACGTTGATAGTCCTGGCGTTGCCATAACTACAACTAAACATCTTTCAGCTTTTCTACACTACATCGTCATTCTTTTTAAATAAATGTTTCGTAACGTAATCTTAGCATTTAAATAATAATTCTTTTACTAATTTGATTGAAAGTAAACCAAAAATAAACTACTTAAACCGTTTCATAGTAAATAATTGTGTTAGTAGCAATCGTTCGTGGCAGATCAGCAGAAGTCATATGAGTGTAAGAGCAAATTCCCCCCTCCCCCTCTGTAAATTGACTGAAACTGTAAAACATTTTTGAAGACATAAAACTGAAAAATGTATTTCAGCCAAGTTGCAATATGGAGTTGTGAAAGCGAAAATTTAATCCCAACTGCAAAGCCTTTCGAGGGATGATGGCGAAACTGTCAATCAAAGGGATGGTTTATTTGCAGTAAAGAGGAGAAAAAATGATGAGCAAAGTTATCAAAACGCTATTTCTATCTTTTACTGCAACTATTTACCGGTCTGTGGCTTCCATAATAGAGAAATGGAAAATATTGACTTTTCATTACAACCAGCTAACACTAGTTAGTTTGCATTTGATGATTTTCTTCTTTTCTAGAACCATTTTTTGTTACACTACGTTCGTTTGGTAGTTTTACAAACGTTCCATAAGCTTTCATAGTTTTAGGAAATGGGAAATAACATAATTTTCTCTACTCTTGTACAAACTATTCTTACAAACGCTTGTCCCTCTATCTACTTCAAGATAAACATTATTTTAATGCAGTTATAAGGTAATACAGTAGATTTTAAGTGATAGTCAAATGTTTATACATGACTTTCTCTACTCTTGTACAAACACTTATTGCTCTATCTGCTTCAAGAAAAACTCCTTTAGTGCTTCAGGAGACGTTTTTAAATACAATTGTAAGCATATTTCAATATCATTGGCAATAATATTTTAGGTAGATTGGCATTTAGTGGAGAAAATGGGATTTTTTTTTTGAAGTTTTTTTTTAAGTTATCAGAAGAAGTGTTGAATTGTATACTTTCTCCATTTAGTTCACGTGGTTTGGGCCTGGAAACGTCTAAGTGGAGAGGGGAAGCTTGTGTGGCTACGTGTGGCTGTACAATAGAAAGAGTACTGAAGAATAGCCTAGTTATTTGTGTCATTATTCTCTCTTATTTTAATGAAAATTATTGTTTGGAGTTTCTCTCGCTTTTAAAGTCACGTCTCGCTACTGGCCCGATGTGTAAATGTACAATAGAAAGAGTACTGAAGAGCAGCCTTAGTTCTTTGAGTCAATATTCTCTCTTATTTTAATGAAAATTATTATTTAGAGCTTCCCTCACTTTGAAAGTCACACCTCGCTACTGTACCTACGTGTGACTGCACAAAAGGAAGAGTACTAAATAGTTGGCTTAAGTGTTTCAGTCATTATTCTGTCTTATTTTAATGAAAAGTAGTTTTTGAAGCTTCCCTCAGTTTGAAAGTCACGCCTCGTTACTGGACCCACGTGTGACTGGACAACAGAAACAATACTGATGTGTAGCCTTAAGGTGTTTCAGCCATTCCCTTATTGTAATGAAAAGTATTATTTGGCGTTTTCCTCGCTTTGAAAGTCACGTCTTGTCACTGGACCTACGTGTAACTGTACAATAGAAGGCCTACTGAAGAGCAGCCTTAGTTCTTTGAGTCATTATTCTCTCCTATTTTAATGAAAATTATTATTTGGAGCTTCTCTCGCTCTGAATGTCACGCCTCGCCACTGGACCAACGTGTGACTGTACAACAGAAAGAGTACTGAAGAGTAGCCTTAGTTATGTGAGTCATTATTCTTTCTTATTTTAATGAAAATTATTATTTGGAGCTTCTCTCGCTCTGAAAGTCACGCCTCGCCACCGGACCTACGTGTGACTGTACAATAGAAAAAGCACTGAAGAGCAGCCTTAGTTCTGAGTCATTATTCTCTCTTATTTTAATGAAAATAATTATTTGGAGCTTCTCTCGCTTTGAAATTCAGCCCAGCTACTGGACCTACGTGTGACTGTACAATAGAAAGAGTACTGAAGAGTAGCCTTAGTTCTTTGAGTCATTATTCTTCCTTATTTTAAAGAAAATTAATATTTAGAGCTTCCCTCGCTTTGAAAGTCACGCCTCTTCACTGGAGCCGCGTGTGACTGTACAATAAAAAGAGTGCTGAAGAGTAGCCTTAGTTCTTAAAGTTCTTATTCTCTTATTTTAATGAAAATTGTGTGGAGCTTCCCTCGCTTTGAAAGGCACACCTCGCTACTGTACCTACGTGTGACTGCACAATAGAAAGGGTACTTAAGAGTAGCCTTAGGTGTTTCAGTCATTATTGTGTCTTAATTTTAATGAAAATTATGATTTGGAGCTTCTCTCGCTTTTAGTCACACCTCGCTACTGGACCTGCATGTGACTGTACAATAGAAAGAGTACTAAAGAGTAGCCTTAGTTCTTTGAGCAATTATTCTCTCTTATTTTAATGGAAACTATTAATTGGAGCTTCCCGCGCTTTGAAAGTCACGCCTCGCCGCTGGAGATACGTGTGACTGTACAATAGAAAGCGTACTGAAGAGTAGCCTTAGTTCTTTGAGTCATTATTCTCTTATGTTAATGGTCATTATTATTTGGAACTTCCCTAGCTTTGAAAGTCACGCCACGCCACTGGGGCCACCTGTGACTGTAGAATAGCAGGAGTACTGAAGAGTAGCCTTAGTTTCTGGAGTCATTATTCTCCTTTGAAGGTCACGCTTCGCCAGCGGACCTACGTGTGACTGTACAAGAGAAATAGTACTGAAGGGTAGCTTTAGTTCTTTGAGTCTTTATTCTCTCTTATTTAAATCAAAATTATTATTTGGAGCTTCCCTCGCTTTAAACTCACGCCTTGCCACTGGAGCTACATGTGACTGTACAATAGAAAGAGTACTGAAGAGCAGTCTTTGTTCTTTGAGTCATTATTCTCTATTATTGTAATAAATATTATTATTTGGAGCTTCTCTCGCTTTGAAAATCATGCTCAGCTACTGGACCTACGCGTGACTGTACAATAGAAAGAGTACTGAAGAGTAGCCGAAGTTCTTTGAGTCCTTATTCTCTCTTATGTTAATGAACATTATTATTTGGAACTTCCCTAGCTTTGAAAGTCACGCCACGCCACTGGGGCTACGTGACTGTACAATAGAAAGAGTACTGAAAAGTAGCCTTAGTTCTTTGAGTCATTATTCTCCTTTGAAAGTCACGCCTTGCTACTGGACCTACGTGTGACTGTACAACAGAAAGAGTACTGAAGGCTAGCTTTAGTTTTTGAGTAATTATTCTCTCTTATTTTAATAAAATTTTTATTTGGAGCTTCCCTCGCTTTGAAAGTCAGGCCTTGCCACTGACTGTCATGGAACAGAAATTGGTGTGGGAGGAAATTCTGTCAAACCGGCGGTACTGATTTGTTCCTGCAAATTTACGGTGTCTTTAATAAAGACGAAGTTGAGATACTTAACCGAGTTTACGTTCCCTACATTCTGAATGAGGTAAGCTGCAAGAAATATTACTAGAGAAAGAATGTAAATCTCTTTTTGTGTCATTTAAGAGATATCAAAATATTTCACTAAAGGAAAGTCGTTACTCTTTTTTTTTTCTCTCTGTGTGATCGTACAAAGAGGTGGCTCTTGAAACAAATGACGATCGCTAAAGCCTACTGCTTTCCCGTATTACCATTTTACCTAAAAGACGCCGTGGGATAAAAGAAATTTTATAAAGTTTGTCGTTTAGCGTGAGGTAGATGGGAATGTAATATTGCGATTTTCCTTATTTAAAGTTGCCAGATAATGCGATAAGCTATATTTCGATTTTTTGGTGTTCAGTCTGGCGTTATTTGTTTCTCTGCGACTGTTGCTAGGACGCTATAGGAAACATAACGGCAGCGACTTACGTTAGCTCCAATTTGCATTATTTCTCTTTCTGCGTATTTCAACAATTATTCTAGGATTTCTGCACGCAGTGCTTATAAAACAACTTTCTGTAGGCAACCGCAATGCATTTCAAATGGCATTCTCTATAAACTGTTATAAATAAGAGCTTTTATTACACATTCTTAACATAATTAATTAATATGCCAGAGGTCAATGGATCAAATGGTTACGCACCGTCGATGGTGCACGCGAACTGGGGTCTCCAGAGATTCCAACACTCCCGCGATTACCTACACCCCCGAGAGAAATCCCATGATGCCACTTAATTACGTACTTTCCCGAACCGGGTTCTAAGACACGCACTTGTACTGTTTCGGCGCGCTTCTTGCGTTACGTTGCGTAACATTGTTGGATTTTAGCCACAAACACAAGTTTTGATGCTTCCTGTGCACACACAAAAAAAGGAGAAACGAACAATGGCTCTGCAGTTGAACAAACTGAACTTTTTTCAAAGTGGAAAAATTTAAAACATTTTGGCGATTTTAAATAAGATATAAAATTTTATAAATATTTTTATGATTTGAAGTAATTAAATGTAGTAAAAAGCACGTGTTTGCCCTTACAGCAAAAGGATAAATTTTGGGTCAGCCCATTCCAACAGTTTTGTTTGCCGACCGTACATTCAAGGACCGGCGCTGACGTAACAATGTCGCTGGACCAAAATGTTAGACTTCGACAGTTTCTTTCCTAATGCGAGGGTGGTCTGAAAAGTTTCATAAATAAAAGCTAGTGAATTTCGTTATTCATATGTTGACAATTACTCACCAAAGTTTCACTCAGCCATTTTGGACGCTCACTTGTTATGTAACAGTTGCTTGAGTGAGTTGATGTGAGTGTTTTTATGAAAATGGACAAAATCGAGTATTGAGCTGTCATTAAATATTTGTTTTTGAAATGCAATACTCCTACGCAAATCAAAGATGAGTTAGATCTGTGTATAGGGACTGTGCATAATAATTTACCACAGTAAAATTTTGGGCAGCTGGGTTTAAACGTGGCCGTAAGAGCTTGGGGACGATGAACGTTCGGGAGGTCTAAAAACTGCTACTACCGACGAACACATCGCCAAAGTTCACCAAATGGTGCTAGATGACCGCAAAATTAAAGTGAAAGAGATAGCAGAGGCTATAAACATGTCAAAAGAATGTGTATGTCACATATTAAATCAACATTTAGACATGAGAAAGCTGTCCACGCGTTTGGTGCCGCGTTTGTTTACATTAGACTAAAAACGTGTTCAAATGAACATTTCCAACGCTCTGTTGGTGTAGTTTAGGCGCAATAAATTCGAGTTTTGGTGCCGGTTCATTGCTGTAGATGAAGCTTGGATACACCATTATACAACCGAAAGAAAAATACAGTCCAAACAGTGAACTGCAGAGGGAACCGGCTCCAAAAAGAGCAAGAATACTTTTTCTGCTAGGAAAGTGGTGGCGACTGTTTTCTGGGAAAGTCATGGAGTTATTTTAATCGATTATCTTCAAAAAAGAAAATTTACAAGAGCATACTACACATCACTACTTGACACGCCGATGGCAGAACCTGCGGAAAAAGCCCACATTTACAGAAAAAGATAACACTGTTTCACCAAGACAACGCACCGCCTCACACCTCAGCTGTTGCAATGGCGGAAATCCACGAATTACGGTTTGAACTGCTTGGCCATCCACCAAATTGCCCAACTCGGTAACGCAAATGGTAGCGTGTCTTCCTCACGTTCAAGATGTCCCGAGTTTCGAATCTCGGTCAAGGTGAGTTACCGGGATAAGGCTTCTCCGGGGTTTTCCCTAATCTTTAAGACGAATGTGGGGTAGCTCTAAGCTCCATGGATCCCGTACTCATATGAGCATCATTTCACCAATATCATTCATCGTCCGATATGAAGGACGTAAACTAAAAAAAAAAAAAAAAAAAAAAAAAAGAAACAGTCAGACCCAAGGCGATTTCTTTGTTCCCTCTTGACAATTTACCTCGGGGGACAGATTTTCGTCAAATGAAGAGGCAATCACCTTCGTGAACAATTATTTTGCAGAGAAAAACGCCGAGTACTATTTGGACGGGTTACAGAGATGGGAGCATCGCTGGGAGAAGTGTGTAGAGTTACAAGGAGACTATGTTGAAAAACGCCGAGTACTATTTGGACGGGTTACAGAGATGGGAGCATCGCTGGGAGAAGTGTGTAGAGTTATAAGGAGACTATGTTGAAAACAGAACCTGGAAACAATGTCTTGAATCTTTATTAGGTCTGAAACTTTTCAATGCACCCTCGTGTTTGAGAATTTTTGTTTTCCGGATATGAAGAGGAACCATAAAATTGGAGTCCGCAAGCAGAGCAGTGCAAAAGGGAAACGTTGTTTGTGCGTCGGAGAAATTACTAGCAGCGCACGATGGTGCGAGCAACAAAATTAAGGAACACTAGACTGGCATGCTTACTGTGTGTTGTTAAAAAAGTGATAAGTAAACAATTCTACCCTTTTTGGTAAAACTTCGTGTTGTAAAAAGCAAGGCAAATAATATTATTTTGTTCTTTTTTCACATATTTTTATCCAGCTTTACAGATGTGTTTAGGAAGTACGTCAGATGGATCCGCGGTGCGCTTTTCTATGATGAAATACGTTCCGAATCTTGTTCAACGACGTCATTTTCTCGACATTCCATATTTTCCATGAGCTCTTCCCAAAATAAAAATGTCGCGGTTGAAAGCTTGTCTTGCCATTATGTCCAGCCAGCGAGCCCTTTTCCATACGGACGCGGAAACAATGGAACAGCGAGTAAACTCGCACAATAGGGTATAATGGCGTTACGTTCCCTCTTTTGTTTTTCGTAAGGTCAATATGTTGGTCGGGACAAGATGATATCAAAACGAGTTCAAATGGAAATACTTGTGACCTTGTTCAAAATGCGCAGCGGTTTTTAATCCTTGCAAGTTGGCGATCCTGTAACGTGGGGAGTTCTAGATCGAGCTCCGTGCACCACACAGTCTGTTGTTTTCTCTGCAGGACGGCGATTGTTGGAACAGTTCATCGCCCTTCAGTTGTTTTTAAAACGGCGCCGTGTACTATTGTTTACATCGAAACTTTGCAGCCCGACCGGCTTTTGAGTAACGGGAGAGTTAACCAATCAAATAATTCAAATCAAATTATTATCCTATAATAATTGAATTCTTGTCCCCAAAATACAGAATAAAATTACATAAACCATATTTGAATTGAGAACAAGTTATATTTCAGGTTCAATTTTTTTGTCTTGCGAAATTATTAAAGCATTGTATATTTTCATATCAGAAAAGTAACTTCAGAATTGCATGCCGAAGAGTTCAATATGACAACAAATTATGCAATTCTTGCATTAAAATATGTAAGCATAAGTAATAAATTTCTAAACTCTAACCCTATAATGTATTAGAAATGAGATATGACGTGATGTGATTGCTAAGGAAATGTTATTTTGGTGGTATGACCAATATTAAAGGAAAATGGCAGGTAATTATAAAAGGAATATGTTTTTTTTGTTCCATTTATACCCCGTCTTTAACTACAATGGTCATATCGGCGGCCGTTCTCCGTTGGAACATATCAAAGGTGTTAGCTCCTGTTCGGTTGGTTTTAATCATTACATTATGCAAACATTCGTACTGCCTGACTCTAGGGAAGATGAGGAATTATTTTGGACGAAGATCCCCACCCCCACTGCCAGGAATCGAACCCTGAACCCCTAACACGGGAGGCAGGTGCTCTACCGACTGAGCTACGGGACCAGCCTAAAAAAAAAATATAATTAGTTTTACAGATTGTATTTCTCCGGTTCAAATGTTAGAGAAAGCAATGAGGACTGTAGGTTTATTTATTCCACAAAGCTAAAAAAAAAACCTCTTAATGGAGAGAAAAAAAAATGTCTGTTAGTTCATTGTTTGCTTGTTACTAGGAAACTACGTCAGTTTTTCAAGCTTGAATACGTAAAAGCTCTCTGTACTCCCGGATTAGGATTAGGTACGTGGGCTACAATGCTGGGCTCATTGTTCCTATGCCCCCAATTGGGGCACCTCTGAGAGGAATGATGAGGTCGAAGGAGACCAGGTGCGGCCGACCCAAGGAGCTACGTCAATACAGAAGGCAGGGTCCCTACAGTTTCCTTGGATAGAGACTTCCACCGACAGGCCCTACTGCGAGGCGGCAGCGAGCCCAGCAGCCGATCCTCAAAGGTACTAGGCTGGTAGTCCCGAAATGGTCCCAGCAGAGGAGCGAAGACCGGCAACTGAACTACTGGAGGAGGAAGTAGTTTTCCTCTGAACATATCATTCTGCCATGCACCGTCGAGACACCCGCCGACACTTCTACCCAGAAAGACACCACCAGATGAGAGCTGCTATGAAATGATAAAGGAGATGAAATGGAGAGACAGGAAATTTGGAGGATGTAATTAACCTACCCTGGATTCACTTAGCGTCCCCAGGAAAGCCCCGAAAGGACCAAGGGCCAAGTAGATCCACCACGAGAATCGAACCCGGGCTACCCGAATGCGGGCCGTAGACGAAACCGCCTGAGACATCCCGCTCGGTGTACTCTCGTATTACAGAGACGTCACCCAGACAACCAGCTATATAAAACATTTGACTATCACTTAAAGTCTACTGTATTCCCTTGTAACTACAATAAGATAATATTTATCTTGAAGCAGATAGAGCAATAAGTGATTGTACAAGAGTAGAGAAAGTCATGTATATAAAACATTTGACTATCACTTAAAGTCTACTGTATTCCCTTGTAACTACAATAAGATAATGTTTATCTTGAAGTAGATAGAGCAATAAGTGTTTGTACAAGAGTGGAGAAAGTCGTGTATATAAAACATTTGACTATCACTTAAAGTCTACTGTATTCCCTTGTAACTACAATAAGATAATATTTATCTTGAAGCAGATAGAGCAATAAGTGTTTGTACAAGAGTGGAGAAAGTCGTGTATATAAAACATTTGACTATCACTTAAAGTCTACTGTATTCCCTTGTAACTACAATTAGATAATATTTATCTTGAAGTAGATAGAACAATAAGTGTTTGTACAAGAGTAGAGAAAGTCATGTATATAAAACATTTGACTATCACTTAAAGTCTACTGTATTCCCTTGTAACTACAATAAGATAATGTTTATCTTGAAGTAGATAGAGCAATAAGTGATTGTACAAGATTAGAGAAAGTCATGTATATAAAACATTTGACTATCACTTAAAGTCTACTGTATTCCTTTGTAACTACAATAAGATAATATTTATCTTGAAGCAGATAGAGCAATAAGTGTTTGTACAATGGTAGAGAAAGTCATGTATATAAAACATTTGACTATCACTTAAAGTCTACTGCATTCCCTTGTAACTACAATAAGATAATGTTTAACTTGAGATATATATATATATATATATATATATATATATATATATATATATATATAGAGAGAGAGAGAGAGAGAGAGAGAGAGAGAGAGAGAGAGAGAGAGAGAGAGAGCAATAAGTGTTTGTACAAGAACTGAGAAAGTCTTATGAGTGTAAGACCCAGCGGTGGAATGAATGAATTCAGGAACTGCCTTGATGCCTTAATGGCCAGTAATCAGGTAGCATTTCGCATGGAACATGCAGGCAGTTGCATTCATTAGCCGTAATCTCGTCAGTAATTTTATTTCCTGTGGTGTATTCGCAGATAATAGTTTTTTTTTTTTTTTTTTTTTTTGTTCGGCCCCCATCAACCGGCGAGCCCGATGTGCAATGAATATTCAAAACGCACCTCCGCCCCATTTTCATCAAAAACCTGCGGTCCCTGATACATATAATAAGCCCTCTGTCACATGCACAGATCGGAAAAAAAAAATAATTTCGACTGTATAAACTGTCACATCGCATCTGTTTGTCAACGACTGACACACATGTGCAAGAACGTCTCCCTGATGACATTCATCGTACGTAATTACATTATTAGAGCTAACCATTTATGTATCCTTGATTACCTTAATTTTAAAGTTTTTTGGTTAGTGGCAAATCGTTACTTTTCTCTTAGGGTCATATAAAGATATTGGAACATCAAACTCAACAAACAGCGATTCGCGGTTTAAAAATCTGACGGTCACTTCAGGCTACTGTGTTCTGTTGAGACGAGATATTGTCAAGTGAAGCTTCTCTGGATTAAGAAAGATAGATGAATCCTTTTTTATAAAAATAGCGCATGGAAGAGCGAGTAGAAACATTTATAGGAATACATAATATCACATGATTTTTGTATGTCTGGAGCCCGTTAATCAGGATGAACAAAAGAGGGTAGAAGAAGTGTGGCTGTTTGAGGAAAATCATCCTCTCTATACATCTCAACATCCCTCCTCCTACCTATATCCCTCCATCCGTTCCTCTAACCCTTCCGCCTCCAGCCTCATTCTCCCTTCCTTCACACCTCCCTCCCCTAACGCTCCTTCTAGCTCTCCATCTCTGACATGGAACAGCCTGATTAAGGAACAAAGAAAGCAACATTATAAAAAGAATGTAGGATAGAGTGAGGAATGGTTAGGAAAGTACTGCACCAAGATAAGTGGCATTACTAGAGCTAGGTAAAACAAAAAGGAGAGAAATAATAATAGAGAAAATATTGAAATTATGGTATAAGTGTATTAAATAGCAGAAAGGGAATTATTGAATCTGTGCATGAAGCAAGAGAAATTAATTTTAAATACAAATAGTTGGTGCTTGGAATTGGAAAGAATGGTATCGAAGATATGCATGGGAAATCTATGGAGAGCAGAGGAGATAAATTATAGCGGTTTTGGGAAGGAAGTAAGAACTAGAGTACAAGACATAGATAGGCAAGATATATGGGAAAGTATAGAAGAAAATAAATCTTCAAAATTTTATAAGCAATAAAAGACAGAATGGGGTAGGGAAAAATATATAGATCAATGTGGCAAAACTGGAAGAGAAGGCATAGCATGGACGAGAGTAGAAATAATATGTCTAAAAGTGTTGAAAAGTAATGAGTAAGGAATATGTGAATTTTATGGAGACAAATAGAGCACTGTTCATTACCTGGTAGAATGTAAGGAGTTAACAAAGTGCAGGAGAAAAGTATGGGATAAGAAATGGGACAGTGTGGGTAGAGAGATAGTAACGGTACGCATGCTAACGGGGATAGTAGAAAAGAAAAATAGATATATAGGAGATTTCTTATACAGAGTAGGAGAAAAGTGGATTAAAATAAAGGAAGCGGATGTGAAGAAGAAATCACACCCAGCGTAACCGCAGAACCGGGCAGGAATTAGGAGGCGGCGAATTAATTGATATCAGATGATTAGAAAGATAGATGAATGAAAATGCTTTACTAAACTAACATAAATATCGTAGGGGAAGGGAAGGGATCCGTCCCCTTCGGCTGCCGTGGTGCGGGCGCTGCGGACCCTTAGCACTCGTGACACCTCTGACGTTACTAGAGGAACCTCGGGCCGAACATCTGAGCCCCTCCTTCGGGAGTTCTTCAGATTGGGATGGTCTCGAGGGGGCAGTAGTTCCCGATACCCGTGAGCATCGGGTACGTCTAAAAACGGGGTTGAGGGACGCCATTAATTCTCCCGGGTACTGGCCTGCAAAGCTCTAGTAGAAGGTGTGCTAGATCACCAGGTGGCCCCTCCGAGGTCATATCGGTAGTCTTCACCTTTGCTGTTGGTGCGCGTAAGTGACGTATCCACTTCCATCCCGTCTTGTGTCCTAGGACCAGATGGGGGGGGGGGGGCTTGTTAGTAACCCAGGTGTTGTCCTATGGAAGGCCCCACGGAGAACGTCGAGCGCCCTTTGGGACAGCTCGGATAACTCCGTGGTTGAAAGAGGCCCGGGTTTTGTTCCTACGGGTTCAAGACTAATGGGAGAAGAATCTCTGGGCTCACTAGTTATATTAATATGAAATTAGAATGGATAGAGTAATGATTAAAATAGCGGTTGACTTAAAGAAGAAGGGAAGAATATAATTTAATATAACATATATACTAGCATCCAAGCAAGGAAGAGAAAAATTCTTGTAAAAATCTGTACACTTTGGAGAGACAGGAAGGGAGAACCGTTACCTTCTTTGTGCTAGTAGAGGTTCAATGTCTGAGAACTACAGAATACTCCCAGCCAGGAATGCTTTTGGACAAAGGACTTTCAAAATGCAGTTGAGCATCAACGCTAAAGGGATTTACTTCGCTGATTTGATAACGATGTATACTGTTACAAACAACTCAGGGTAGACGTTCCCCAACTCACGGTGGGCTGAACGACAATGAATTAGATGAGCTTTGCAAACCAGTGCGAAAATTCGAAATAAATGAGAAACCAATAATAATGTAACATTTTAGAAGGGTGAACTAGTTTGGTCATGTGATAAAGTTAGAGAGGCGGTCAGAATAAGGTTCGAACTTCCTTTATATATTTTTATTGATCGATCAGCAGTACAATGCTTTACAGATCATAGTGAAAAGAAGGTAACAGGACAATAAGAACAATAACACTCAGGGGAAGGCTAACAGGCCGCCCCTTAACTACATTAAGTTAGAACTCCAATAATACTCTGAGAAATTATGTCAATATTGAAGATGTAAGACAGACATCAAGCACTAGAATCACTCGAATCAGATGTAGCACTTAGAAGCAGGTCCTGTGGTTGTCTCCTCTTCAAGCGTGAGGGCTGGCGCTTGCGGACGCCGATGTTATAATGCACAGCTCCTGGAACTTCTTGCAGCGTGGAAAAGAAACTACGAGCGATCTTTGGAATGTAGTCGTCAAGAGGTAACACTCCTGTTTCGTGATGGAGCTGCTGATTACGGATGAACCATGGAGCGTTGGTAGCGATGCGCATGAAGCGATTCTGTATGACCTGAAGACGACGCAAATGACATTTGTGTGCGGCCCCCACACTTGGCAGGCATATGTAATAAGCGGACGAACGAGTGATTTGTAGAGTAACAATGAAGAAGGTTCGAACTGAATCACGAAGTAAGAAAAGCTTATTTAAAAGTGATACTACGACAGGAAGGAGGTGTTCATGCGCGTTAAGAAGAGAAGCGAAGATTTTAAGTCTGAAATGTAGGGAAGTTAAGAATAGCGCAACTAGCGTAAGTGGAAGCAGCATTAGAAGTTTATTACAGCAAAGTAGTCGCCGTATAAAGAAGAAATAGAAACGCGCGGAAGTAACTTTAAACTAGTAATCCAGGGTTTCAAGTAAAATTAATGTATGCTAGGAATTTTACTAACAGGTGGTCACCGATACAAGTCGATAAACAAACTTAGTAGAAATTAATTTAAATAATTCTGCAACAAACAAAGTGTTATTAATACGGCTGAGTAGCCAACAACCACCAAAATCCATTTCCTACAAACATTCAACTGAGGATAAGAGAACTCAAAGCTCCAATTAGAACCCAATCAATTTAACTCTGGTGTTCGGGTTTGCCGCACAAGCTGCTCAGGAAAACCAAAGACTTATAGCCAGGTGACCTTAGTCAGCTAGTACATCTTAGGATCAGGTATTCCATGTATGTGTACAGGAGGTTATAGTACAATGTTAGACTTTTTTTTTTCTAATTTACGTCCTCCAACGTTAAGTCATATCGGACGATGAATGGAATGGGTTAAATGATGCTCAAATGAGTCCAAGGTCAATAGAGCTTAGAGTTACAACATTCGTCTTTCAGGATAAGGGAAAACCCCGAAAAAATCTTACCCAGGTAACTCACCCTGACTGATATTCGAACTCGGGACCTCTTGAACGTGAGGCAGACACGCTACCACCACGCTACCGAGGCGGGCTATTTATTATATTGAAATTGTAATGGAAACTGTACAAATAAATGAATATCAAATATCAAATACGAAAGTAAGGCAGAAATTCGGAAATGGATAGCGAGAAAAACGAGGTAGAAAAACAAAAAGTAAGAGTGCAGAATAATAAGGTACGAAAGGAATGGAAATATAGGACAGAAAGCTTGAGAAAGATAGAGCGAAAGAGAAACACGGAAGAGATGGCAGAATATGGCAGTAAAACGACGTAGAAATAAGCGCAAGGCAGTGGATAAACAAAGGAAAACATAGAGACAAAGAGAGCAAATGGAGGGCAGAGTAAGAAGATATGAAAGAGGTGGGAATAAAGTTCAGGGGCAATCTTTAAGTTACCACAGCAACAGCACAGAAGCGAGCTGCAGATAAAATGTAAAGTGTTAACGGAAATGAATCGGCACAGTTTGTTGCAGAATGCTGAGTCCAACTGCGAGGTTGACGCGGAGCCCCGGGGGTTGGTACCACAACAATAAAACCGCACCCCCATGTGGTCTCTTGTTTTGCTGTGCACAAACGAATTTCGCTGAAATTGTTCTTTTATCGAAACGCAACAGGCATACAAGCACAATAATAATAATAATAATAATAATAATAATAATAATAATAATAATAATAATAATAATAATAATAATAATAATAATAATAATAATAATAATGATAATGATAATGATAATGATAATGATAATGATAATGATAATGATAATGATAATGATAATGATAATGATAATGATAATGATAATGATAATGATAATGATAATGATAATGATAATGATAATGATAATGATAATGATAATGATAATGATAATGATAATGATAATGATAATGATAATGATAATGATAATGATAATAATAATAATAATAATAATAATAATAATAATAATAATAATAATAATAATAATAATAATAATAATAATAATAATAATAATAATAATAATAATAATAATAATAATAATAATAATAATAATAGTAATAATAATAGTAATAATAATAATAGTTGGTTGTCATAGACCTAATTTCGCTACCTATCGTAGCTTCTCACAATTCAGAACGAGGTACGGGGACAAGACGAAAGCACGTACTGTGTAAAAGTCTTGCAAACAATCACATGAATGTGTACTCAGAGATATTAAATATATAAAAGCCTTGTCAGACTAGTTCTTATGTATGCATAAGAGACTTGACACATAAGGATGCAAGGCTGTTAGATGGATTTGAGAGGAAGGTCCTGAGGAGAATAATTGGTCCTGTGTATGATAAAGGACGATGGAGGAAAAGTACAATGCTGAAAGTTACAGTATGTATGCTGATGCACCTGTAACAAGAATCATAAAGTCAGAAAGGATCAGGTGGGTTGGTCGAGGGGCAAGAATAGAGGAGTCCGAGGTAACAAAGAAGCTCCTCTTTGGAAGCCCTGGAGGGCAAGGAGGCCGTAGTCAACCCCAAACAAGATGGCTGGATGGAGTGGAAGAGGATTTACGGAAGCTGGGATGTAGAAAATCGAGCAGAGGTGCATGTGACCCGAATGAATGGAGGAAGTTCTTTGGAACGGCCAAGGTAAATACTGGACTGCAGCGCCATAAAAAGAAGATAAAGAAGTGTTCTGAGAGGTACTCGAATATAGAGAATTCAAAAATCACATAATGCGCTGCCCGCTTCGATAGCGTCGATGTTAGCGTGTATGCCTCACGTTCAAGAGGTCCCGAGTTTAAATCTTGGGCAGGGTGAGTTACCTGGTTAAGGTTTTCCGGGATTTTCCCTTATCCTTGAAGATGAATGTCGAATAGCTCTAAGCTCCATGGACCATGGACACGTTTGAGCATCATTTCACCCATTCCATTCACTGTCTAATATGACTTAACGTTGGAGGACGTAAATTACAAAACAAAAGCATTATGCGTTTTACTATTTCCGGTTTAAGCGTCGATGGTGTCAACTTTGTTAATTTTAATGGTAAACGCCATGTTTAAGTCGGGCCGGTGGTAAAGAAAAAATAATTAGAGATATGGCCAGGTCGCTGCCTAATGTCAAAGGCCGGGGAGGTAGTTATAAAAGAAACAGTGATTTAATGCGAAATTGTCGAATGAATGGGCATGAGAGAATTGAGAATTTAGTGTGCGATAGAATAAAATCTAGGCCAAAATTTCTTGGTAAAAGTTCTTATAAGGACAAACGTTATAAAATACAATGGGTGATCCTAATTAGGAGACAGTTTTAGGAACTAATGATGCATAATTTTCACAACAATCCTGTTTTTCTAAGATATACTGTCTTTAATGAAACCACTTCCTGCTTGAATAAATTTTTTCTTGTTCCATTTACACCCCGCCTTTAACTCCAATGGTCACATCGGCGGCCGTTCTCCCTTGGAACATACCGGAGGTGATAACTCGTATTCGTTGAGCTTTAATCATTAGATCACGCACACATTCGCACTCTCATTCATACTTCCAGACTCTGGGGAAAATGGGGAACTATCTTGATCGGAGAAAAATCCCCAACCCCAACGCCGGGAATCGAACCCGGGACCCCTAGCACGGCAGGCAGGTGCTCTACCGACTGAGCTACGTAATCAACCTTGAATAGATTTGTCAACAGACGTAACTACGGATACTGGTCAGATATAAAACAACAATGGGAGGATCAGAAACACATGCCTTAGCCATAGAAACAGAACGTTATTCTTCGTCTTTTCTTGTGTAGAGAACTGGTAGACCTTGGTAGATACCCGGAGTTGATTCTAAGTCAAGTATTACGGATTGTGACAAAGCTGCTTTCACGTTTATCAGTCATCGGCTACCTGTTCATGACATCTATTTCCAACAAGATGAAGCTCCAGCTTACTTTTGGGCATCAGAACTTAAGACCAGAATTAACCACAGTAATGGATTGGTAGAAGAGGTCGCATAGAGTGGCCAGCAAGATCTCAGAACGTTTTTGCAGATTCATTATAAGGCACATTTAATTCCATATTCGCTTCATATATATGGAATTTAGAACAGCCGCTACAACATGAGATGCATATTCGACAACGAATGGCTTGGGGCGCACTCAGGGAATAAAGTCCGATGGGCACTGGACCCCCCTCCCCTCCACCGACAGGAACGGCCCATGCCCTGGAGCTGCCCACAAGAGGATCCTTTATCGCTCCATTAAAATACAATCGAATACAGCGAGAATACATTTAAAAGCTGGAAAAAATGTTATCATTGGTTCTACACGAGGTAACATTGTAGGTTCCAGTTGTTAAAATTAGATTATATTGTTACTCTTACCCACTCTACAATTAGGTAAGAGCAAATATTGTATTGCACCCAAACTTGTACACATTTTGAAAGTTCATGGACAAAAATAAATTTGAAAAAATGTGGTTCTGTGCATCGTATGAAAATTATAAAAAATTATAACCATAAAATAGAGACGAAAAAATGTTAAATAAAATCCCTGCACCCTTAATTACCTTTACGCGGAAGAGTTTATTTTTAAATTTGCTTTTCGGAAAAATGGGTCCAGCGACTTTTATAAAAATACTATATGTTAAAGATATTTTTGTGAAATATCATATATATTTGTATCCTTGAAGATAGTCAGGACTGGTAAAAACAAATGGCTCAAAAGTTTTATGTGACTTTTCAACTGGGAAATCGCTGTTCTTTTTTTTTTCTACTCGTATGTATTGGGCATACAGGCAAAACGTCGTCACCTAGACAACCTAGTCAAACATTTGATTATCACTTAAACTCTACTGTATTTCCATATTCCCTTCTAATGGAATAAAATATAAAGAAAGCTTTTGTCTCTAATACAAGCACACAAGGAGATTTCGGAAATGCAAGATAAAAGTAATTGTGACTAATTTATAAGAGATTTAAGCTTAAGAGATTATGGTTTATAGAGCTTTCAGTTAGTGACAAATTGAAATAAACGAATTGTTGGTTCCATTCCATCATCAGTTCCTTTTGTAGGAGGTCATACCTAGGTGCTATCCAGAGGTCCAGAGGTAGTCCTAGTTGGGCGGGGCTATTTTTCTTTTCCCCCGTCCGGGTGTCTGATGCCGCAGTACCTAGCCGCTTTGCGGCTTAACCTGCGAAATGAGCTAATTGGTTTCTGGGGTGTTTGAATTTTTTGGGAATTTGGAATGGGATGCCCTGTTTAATTCTTATAGGCAGCTACACTTAAGCGTTCCGCGGTTTTGGGAGACATGATTTAAGTTTTGGTTACGGGTTGTATTTTGCTTGATTCATCAGGCCTAAAAATTGGTCCCAGAGATATCTGGGGTTTCTCTTGGGTTAACCAAGGGGCCGCAGGACGTGTCTTGGCAGCCTGAAGGATGGCAAGCGTCTTTGATCCCTCTGGTCATACCTGCCCAGGGAGTTCACTAAAGGGTTGGAGTGAATTTGGATTTTGTCGTACATTGATCTTGCCCTCTCGCGAATGACATCGACAATGTACGGGAACTGGGAGTGCTCATGTAGGATATGAGCAGGGAATCTCCAGTCTGTATCGTAGATGATGCGAAGTGCCTTGTTCTGCAGCGTCTGGAGCTTGACGAAAGTGGTATTAGCCACTGTTCCCCAGATCTCACAGCCGTACAGAATCATAGGCGGAATGATCGCCCGATACAGCTGGAGTTTGAATGGGATCGGCATGGTTGATCGGAAAATACGGCATAGGCTCCGGAGTGCGACGTGCCCCAGCTGGACCTTGCCCTTGACGTGCGGAACGTAAGTTAACTTACGGTCCAGCGTCACTCCGAGATACTTCGCCGTTTGCACCCATGGGATTCTACGGCGCCGTAAAACGAAGTTCTGCTGCAACCGGTTGGCTCTGGTTTTCCCCAGGAAAATTGCAGAGCTCTTCTCCGGGTTAATTGCCATTCGCCATTTTGCGCTCCATTCGCCAATGGCCCGGAGCTGGGTTTGGATTTACATCAATTGCTGCTTCTTTGTACCTCTGAATCATTTTCTTGGATAATTTTCCTTCATTCCAAAAGAGTAACAAGTGTTTTCTCATTTTGCGCAGCCTTTTTTCTCAAAAATCTTTGGTTACTGAAGCAATTCTATTACTTCACTGTTAGTGAAAGTTTGAGTAATATAATGCCTCTCATTCATACTTCCAGACTCTGAGGAAAATGGGGAATTATCTTGGTCGGAGAAAAATTCCCATCCCCACCGCCGGGAATCGAACCCGGGACCCCTAGCACGGCAGGCAGGTGCTCTACCGACTGAGCTACGAGGCTAGAAGTTAAATCAAATTAAAACGAACATGAGTTACCATCACCAGACAGGATTTCACGTTTGTTACAGTTGAGCTACCGTAGTCGGTTACTGCTAGTTCACATTTGTTCCGTCGCATGATGTGTTGAGCTAGACAAAGATGAATAATGGACACTTTAAAGCCTTCGGTATAGTCCGGCACCGAACCCGGTCTATACAAAATAAATACAAAAATACAAAATTCGAGAGACTAACATATCTCCGAAACTTCATTTTTGAATGCTTGGTAGTAAAAGGTATCTTTACAACAAAATTTCTTTTTGTGGGCGTGAATATTACTCAATACCGAAGATGTAGTTTCGAAGGATACGGGTTCGAAACCGGAGGAGGTCGATTAGATTGCGTAGAATTCTTAGCATGGCTTCTATCGTAAGGGAAGTAAAATCAGTGGTGGTAGATTTAAGGCACGGAATAGACGTCTATTAGCGAAACTATGGGATCCTCGACACCTCAGAGGCGTTTAAAGAACAATGGATTCTAAACCTGTCTTAAGAAAACCTTGGATAGCAGTGATTTGTTAGAGGAAAGGAAGAGAATATAATATGAATGTGCTTTTCAAATAGCAAGAAAGAGATTTAAGGACATGGATTTATATTTTAAAGCGAGGCAGCTCATAAGAGATATGCAAAATGATGAAAGTCACTTGTTTGAATAGGAGAAAACAAAAGACGTTAAGAACAATGAGTGGCCTAGTGAAAGGTATTCATTTGTCAAAAGCATATGGTCTGTCATAAAAATATTGTTCTAATTGAAACGTTTTATAAGGATTGTAAAAATGTAGCAGCATTTTTAAGCAAACTGATGAATACACAGAGCGAAACAAGAAATAGAATTAAGAAATTAATTATAAATATCGTTTGTAAAATTAAAAGTATCAGTAAATTAACTATTTGGGATAACTAAGATTATTAAGTGACCATGTACAGTGAACTAGATCATATAAATGAAGTGAAAGATTTAGCTAAAGTACTATCGGAGAAGATCGACCCAGATTATTAAGGGTCACGCCGGGTCTCCTTGGTTAGACCGCATGGCTCTTACCAAGGTGGCCCGGGTTCGATCCCAGGCGACCGCAAAGTGAGATTGTGGTGAACAACACTGCGCTGGAGCCGCTTTTCTCCGGGATCTCCGGTTTACCCCACCATCTCATTCCACCGGTGCTCCATGTTCTTCTCATGTATCATCAGTGTCATCGCCTGCGGTGCCGTATGTAGTAAAAGTGGGCGTTAAACACTACACGTTTCATTTCATTTCAGATTATTAAGTCACAGTGAAAACTGAGTGAAGTGTCAGTTGAAGTGATACGTATTAATGAAGCGAAGGAGTCATCTAAATTAATTTTCGAAGAAACTTGACAAAGAAATTTAAGTGACATTAGAAACTGAATGAAGTGAGTCTACAGTGAAGCAGTTCATATTAACGAAGTGCCAGAGTCAAGTAAATCAATTCTGCTGAAAGTTGACTTAGGTATATAAGTCGACAATGAAAGTTGAGTGAAGTGACAGTGCATAGTCGAACCAGTTCATATTAAAAAAAGACAGGGTGAATGAAATTAATTTTCGGAGAAGCGTTATCTAGATATTTAAGCAACATTGAAAACAATGTGAAATGAGTAAATCAAACTGTGTGTGAAGTAACAGTATGTTAAAATTGTGTAATATAAAGAAATAAAAGTCGTATTTCGTCACTGAAGTAAGTTAAGAAGACACAATGAACTACTTCAAAATAATTAAGTGAGTGTGAACTAGTTCACTTTAATGAAGTGGCAGAGTGAACTAAATGAACTCCCATATAAAGCTAACTTAGAATTTTAAGTACAATATACCTTCCTTCACTACACAGAACGTATAACGTTTCCTCTGTTTAGGGAACTTCTCCCCTAAAACAAGGAAAGTTTTGAGATACAAAGGAGGCGGAAGTGACAACCGTATTAATTTCCTTGTCTTGGGCCCAGAAATAATTGATAACTTCCGAACAGTTATTTGGTTACATGTTCCTGGAGGCTCGCTAACGAGGAACCCAAGTTTGCATTATTTATCGCTAAAACGTCTGCGGAGAGTAAATAATAGAAAACTGTGTCAAGACATTAGCCGATCTGACCTTTCAACATCAGTTGATGTTTCTGTGCAAGATAGAACCTTTCTCTATGGAGTAGATATGTTTAGAAACATTGAGACAAAGAGGATAACAAAATGGAGTGTCAAGTCTACAACCAAGACCAATTTTGACTCAACTAAAAGCAAACAGAATATAAATGTTCAAAAACTAAGCACAGTGTTTTTCTTCTCTATCGAATAATATTAACATAATTTCCTTAACATTTTGCACACAAAACTTCCACTTCAAAAGAGAAAGGTTAGATCTTCGGGCGACTGGCTGTAAAACGGAATATAGAGCTTATGTTAGAAGTGCGTGTGTACCAGGAATTAAAGATAAGGTATTACTTTCATTGGAAAATTCAGCAATTTAATTTTGTATCAGCATTCTAGATGTTTAGTTTGTAGATTGCTCTTTTATTTTCTAGATGTTTTATCATCATCATTATAAGAAACGGTATTGAATACAGAGTCGTGTGACTGTTGCCGATATTACTTGTTCGACTTTCCTGTATGACCTTGCTCATCTTTTGTTCCTCGATTGTACAGGAGTGTCGTGTTTCAACTGTTTGCTGGATGTCTCTCAACCGTCAGCTGTTTCAGATTCTTGTTTCTAGGCGACGTGTCCATTTGGTGTCACTGTAATTAGCGCCGGCAAATATTTTATTAACTTCGAAGTGAAACAGACGCTGTAAGATCGTTGTGTGGCTTATAAAGTGATCAGTTTTCACTGAACAAGAATATAACGGACCAGTCACTCGTTGCTAAGCAGCCATCGTTTCTAAAAGGTGAGTTGTAATGCTGAAATGTTACCTTCGTGGCAACGCAGAAATTTGTTGATACAGTCTTTGGTTTCACCCGACGTATTCGATGGCGCGAAAACTGGATTATATTAAAATAATCATATACAGTTGCTAATGTACCAGTTTGTTAATTTCCCGAAAAGTCATTTTTACAAAATTGGCCGCTTGTGTATTTGTAGGAAAATAGAAATTTTTAAAGTTGGTATTTATGTTTTGTATTTCTTAAAGAGAAGACACAACTTTTCTGCACAGAATCCTTTAATCCAAAAGTTACTCCAAATATTTTGATTAATATAATTATATAACTGTTGAAATATGTAATCAGTTTTCTAGTATAGGTTGCGAGATACTCTGTCTTCACCGAGGGGGACGCCTGAGGCGGTTTCGTCTGCAATCCGCACTCGGAAGGCACGGGTTCGGTCTTCGTGGCAGACCTACCTACAAACAAGCACTTCTCATTCCTTTGTAGTCTTGTCGATTTTCAGTTGTTTTCATGAATGCGTGAAAAGGGCATCTTTAACATTTACCTATCGATCTGTAGTTCCACCTTTTGCAAATTTTATCTCGACTTTTCAAGGCCTCTTGGACGCAAGCATATACAATAGCCTTGCACCGGCTTTTCTTTTCGTTCACTTTCGTGTTTCAACTATTTCATGGATGCCTCTAGGACTTCACCTGTTTCTAATTCACTGTTTCCTGGCGACACGTTCATTTTATGTGATTGTAATTTGCAAGAGGGATATTAAATGAATCTCAATCTTAATTTAAACTTATAACATTATTATGAAGTTTTGATGCACAAGAATGCAATATACCAGATTCTCGGTGCTGTAGCAACTGTTTCTTGTAGCAGGTGAATTGTGATTTATAGAAATCACAGCTCGCAGATAACACCGCAATTCTGATGCCTTTAGAAACGTCCTGTAACATTAAATGTCATTTTATTTTTGTGGACAGACAAGTGGAATGCCCCAAACATACAAAACATTAAATTGTTACCAATTTTAACAGCACAAGTATTGAATTCCAGCAAAAAGTACGTCAATATTTTGGCTGAAATGCATGATTTTAAGACCCCGCAAAGAAATAAAGCGAACATAGACAAAAGGTTAGAGTTTGATTGTGTGTGTATGTGTGTGTGTGTGTGTGTGTGTGTGTGTGTGTGTGTGTGCGCGCGTGAGTGTGATTCAAACCAAAAGGTCTGACCGATGTCCAAAAATGGCATATTATTTCCCAATAGCTTACAAATAGGGGACACAAATTTATTCAACAAAATATACCCTTAAAGGTTTATGCACCCTTCAATCCTTTCTCTTCAGAATAACGAACGAAGCATTTTGAATTTTGTGGAAATGTCAGCCGTACTTTCATTCTGGATGAATTTTGTATATCTGCCATAAAAGAGCGACAAAATATTGCTACACAAAACTGTAGATCCTGTTAAAACTAAAAAAAAAATATGTACAATGTATATCCTTTTCATAGAGAGAAACTTTTCCAAAGTATTCGTTGTTATTGTGACTGTGGGTTCGTGAAATAAAAGTCCAGGTTACAAACACCAAGAATTGCTCTTTATTTCCATAGAAATCAGTCTGACCGTCCATAATTGCATCACCTACACAATACAACTTGCATGGTCAATGACAAAAACACAGCGCACAGAGCAGTTAACGCACTCGAGTTCAATTACCCACTGACTCACTGTGGCGGGCGGGCTCTCTTTTTATAGATTACTTACATTCCGAAATCTTCTCCAAAAATCGAGACGTGGCTAGAACAAAGACGAACTCTCGAGAAATCCCTCTCCTTCTCCCCATCGCTTCGGCGAGCTTTTATCTACACAGTGCACTGCCTGTCTGTTTGAACTAGTCGCCCGCGCCACCTCGATCAACAATGGGTTCACTACATTATTAGTCTCCATTTTCCTACACTTGCCGTTTTCTCAAACACGTAGTCGTTATTCATTTTTTTATCTATTGGACATAGAGAATTTAATTAAAATACATCACACAGACAACCCAGCCCGCCTCGGTAGCGTGGTGGTAGCGTGTCTGCCTCACGTTCAAGAGGTCCCGAGTTCGAATCTTGACCAGGGTGAGTTAACTGGATAAGGTTATGTCCGGGGTACGGGGTTTCCCTTACCCTGAAAGACGAATGTAGGGTAAGTCTAAGCTATATGGACCATGGGCTCATTTGTGCATCATTTCACCATTCCATTCATCGTCCGATATGACTTAAAATGCAAACAAAGAAAAAACAGGCAACCCATTTTAAATCATTTGACTATCACTTAAAGTCTACTGCATTCCCTTGTAATTACAATAAGACAATGTTTATCCTGAAGTAGATAGAGAAATAAGTGTTTGTACAAGAGCAGAGAAGTCTTGTATATAAAGCATTTGACTATCACTTAAAGTCTACTGTATTCCCTTGTAATTATAATACCATAATGTTTATCTTTAAGTAAATAGAACAATAACTATATGGTAGTTAGGTACAAAACTTTAGGCATGCTTTTTTACATCTTGAGAAGTGTATACATTATTATTAAATAAAAAGTCATTTTAATTAACTAGATTGTTGGAGGGAGGAAAAGCGAAATATATTTTGGGCTACTTTTGGTATTCGGAACCGAGATGAAAGATAAAATGAAGCAAGGCGAAAGGGGGAGAAATTCTGGGGAAGTAATTATCGTTCCCAAGTTTGGCCTACCGACCCAGAAATTCCGTAAAAATCACTTCAGGGGGGCACACCCCCGTGCATCCTGTAAGCATGACGGGCACCTGTGTTTCGTGCCGAACGACCAATCAATATTTTAGGCGCTACTTTCCGAAAGCCTACGGGCAACATGAGCGTCCCCCACCCCCACCCGCGGTGACATTATTTATTTGTCCACAGTTGGGTAAGCACCGCTGAGTGCACTATGCTCGTCCCCTGTAGCCCCATAATTATTATTTTACTGTGTACCAACCTTTTCACATGCAATCTCAATCATTCTGTTTTCCCACCGGAGTTAACACGGAAATCGGTGTCAAGCTGCAAGCACCGGAAACGTTTGTCTTCCGCCGCCCGTTTTTGTCAACGTAACCACCCTAAAAGTTTCATTTTATAGCCAGCGCACTCACATGGCTTTCTCTACTACTGTCCAAATTATTCTTGTACAAATATTTGTTACTCTATCTACCTCAAGATAAACATTATCTTTTTGCAGTTACAAGGAAATACAGTAGACTTTAAGTGATAGTCAAATGTTTTATATACATGACTCTCTCTACTCTTGTACAAACACTTATTGCTCTATCCACTTCAAGATAAACGTTATCTTGTTGTAGTTACATGGGAATACAGTAGTCCTTAAGCGATAGTCAAATGTTTTATATACATAACTTTCTCTACTCTTGTACAAACACTTATTGCTCTATGCACTTCAAGATAAACATTATCTTGTTGTAGTTACAAGGGAATATAATAGGCTTAGGTGATATTCAAATGTTTTATATACATGGCTTTCTCTACTTTTGTACAAACACTTATTGCCCTATCTTCTTCAAGATAAACATCTTACTGTCGTTGCAAGGGGATACGGTGGACTTTGGGTGATAGTCCATTGTTTTAAACTAGTTGTCTAGGGGACCATATTCTCTTTGTATGTCCAAGAGATAAAAAAGTGAATAAAGGCTTGGTACATGAGAAAAATGTAATTATTGGAAAATTTAAATGTGTAACAGGGAATATCTCGGAAATGATTAACTATAGCAAAAAGTGATACGAATTGCATGTTTTAGAAGTATCTGATTTTTTGTGTAGTAAGAGTTATATGTTACAGTTTACTATATATTTGCAGAAAATATAATACTTATTTTGAATACTTAGGTATGAACCCAACATCATAATTAATGCTGTCTTTCAGGTATAGGCACGGGGTAGAAACTTTGATTTTCACCTTCTAGAGAAACGCAGATTTACAATTCTGAGATATTTATAAAAGTCTGAATGCCGGAGTTTGTTTTATAATCCTGTAAGGCAGAGGAAAACAGTTTCTAGAGTTGTGACTTATTTCAGCTAGGAGCGAGGCCTGCAGTGCGTGTGACGTCAGGCAAGAGCCATGTAGCACTAACTTGCGTATATGAACCGCGTTGTGAGTACAGAATCTGAGGGTTCAGTCAGGTGCAGCGCGCTCGATGACGGTGTAGCTGCCACGTAGCTAATGGAACTGTTAAATTCACAATGTGACGATCTATTGAAGGACAAATATACACACAAGAAAGACTTGGCTGATTTGTACGAGAGAATGTTCCCCAAACTAGGTTTCCGAGGTTGTACTCACTTGTCGCACGGACATTGTGTACGTTTGGCTCGACATATGTGTGCGAAGAATTATTTTTCTGTTATTAAATTAGTTAAGTCCAAACCCCGAAGTACCTTGTCAGATCACAATCTATCATGCAGCCTTCGATTACAAATTTCCCAGACATTTCGTCCTGACATTGATAAACTAGTTAAACAAAAACGAAACAGTGTCGGAAAATGTCCACGTAATTTTGTTCATAATGGGTCTCCTCTCATTTGCAGAGTAAATTACTTTATGGTTTATTTTATTTCCTCTATAACATGCCTAACCTTCAGATAAACTACGAGTTGAAATTTTATATATTTTCTCATAGCACAGAGGCAAAATGTAATTCTTTATAAACTGTGACCAATTGTGTAATTAAAGCAGCCAGCATTAATATTACAACACCCAAATCAGCGCGGTGACGTCACACGCTTAGCTGCCTTTCTTTCGGGGGCATATTTGGCGGTTAGAACTGACGGAACTGACGTCACAGCACCACGTGTTCGTCGGGCTGCATACACCTAAGCTGAAAGATTTCTTGATATTTATCGTTTTGACCTGCACCGGTTTTGAAACACACTTGGTAAATTGCCCAAGCCTCCGGAGAGAGTCTCACTGGCTCCCCTCCAGCGGGTGTCTGGGGAAGTTCGACTCGAAAGTAGAGGCTGGGATTGATTTAACACATCTAAATCATATTTTACAGTTATTTATCTCTCTCTTTTTCATTTCTAATAAAATTATTAAACGAGAGGTCGTTTTCCATTTACATTTTTATGAGCATTACTAGGAAAAATAAACAAAAAGATGAATTTTTATTACGTAATTTCGGTCCAGGCGCTTCACTTTGAATCCTTCAAAAGCCCACGTTATTATTAGAAAGGTTACAGTCGATGAATAAATTACAACTATTGTACGGTTTAGAGGATAAATAAAACGGCTGCAAACAAAACGAACGTTTTCCATTATCGGAAATTATACGGAGAAAAAAGGAATCCGGCTGTACCAACCTTTCAACTTAAATGTCAAACATTTAAGAGATGCAAACACTGCGAGGGCCTTTTAATATTTGATTTGTATCTGTAATTGAAAAGCATTTTGCTTATTTTAAAGCCGAATTATTCACTGGAGCGTTTCCAGTTTAATTTTAGTTAAGTGAAAATTAAAACAACTGAACCACTTCGATACTCCCAAATCAGTAAAACGTGCGGTTTTTTTATCTTACAGCATTCACCCGTAAATTCAATACAAACATTTCACGTTGTGAAGTGCTCTGTTAGCGAAAGAGGGATTTATGGGAAAACATATGTTCTTTCACCTCTCTATCATGACCTTAACGTAAAAAATATAATTTCCTACAGATAAAAGCTGATACTTTAGTTCAGAGTCTTCCTAGAATGTCATAGAAAGGCTCTCAAAAATTACCTACTACCAGGATACCGTTTAAATGAAACAGTTTTCGAACATTTTGAATTTGTCAAAAAATGTCAAAAATTATTTTTATTGAAATATCGTTTTTAAAATATTTTAATGCTAAACAAAATGCATATTTTGAACTTCGTAAGAATACCCTGTCAGGCGTCCTTCTATCGGGATCAGCTGATTGTTGCAGCTGTTGTACGGGCAATGTGGGGCTTTGCATTGTCATGTTGCTAAAGGACATCTGCTAACAGCAATCCACGTCGCTTTGATTTGCTTGCAGGCCGCAGATGATTATTTAAGAGATCTGTGTATGTATTTATTGACTGCAATTGGGTACTACCCGGTGGAGAGTTAAGAATGCAGATCAAAATACAAATACTAGATTTACAACAATAACACAATAAACAATACAAACATGATATTATTTTACTTTAGTCACTTAAAACATATCTAATTACTTCTCTATTTACATATTATATACCATTATAATTCAAAAGTTAAACTATAAACCATCTAGATATTTTCTAAATTTCTTCAGCGACAGGGGACAGCCCTGAAAGACTGCTACAGGCAATTCATTCCATTCTTCAATGGTTCTATTAACAAAAAAAAATTTCCTACGTCGGTTCTGTATCTTCTACCCTTAATTTTATACCTATGATCGTTTCGTCCATAATAATCCGGATTATCTAACCTTACACTAACGTCCACCCATGCCTTTACACCAGCATTAGCTTTGAATAATGCTACCAACCTATGTTTTTTACGCCTAATTCTTAATTCTTCCCATTTAGTCTCATCTCCTTTTATAGGCCCAAAATACTTGCCTCTTTTTATGAATTTTATTGCCCTCTTCTGTATTTTTTCTATCGGATCGATTTGGTTAGCTCTATACAGGTCCCAGCATGCTACTCCATATTCCATAACCGGCCGCACTAAGGCCTTGTAGGCAATTTCCCTGGACCTAGCGCTCCCTTTTTTCAATACTCTCATTACGAAATGTAATGCCTTCCACGCATTCCTAGATGTGGAATTTACTTGTTCGTCCCATCCAGCATTACTGGCCAGGTACACTCCCAAGTATGATTCATTGGTGACAGTTGTCTCTCTAGGCATGTAATGCTCCAAAATGAAGCCCTTTTCGTCCCAAAAGAGAGTCAGCATAACCTTCCCTGGTGATGGTTCTGTTCGAGACTACTTTGGTTTTGGTGATGAAGGATGGTACCATTCCTTGCTCGCTTTCTTCGTTTCCGCTTGGTGGAAGTGAGCCCAGGTTTCGTCCCCAGTAACGATTCTTGCAAGGAAGCCAACTTCTTCCAGTTCAAAGCACCAAATAAGTTCTTCACAAGCATCAACACGTCGTTCTCACATTTCAGGAGTCAGCTGCCGTGGCACCCATCTTGCAGACACTTTGCGAAACTGGAGCAAATCATACACAATGTGGTGTACTGACCCATGACTAATCGGTAAACGTGCTGCAATGCCTTCAATGTCACTCAGTGCTTTTCCTTTCAATTGCTGCAATGTTCTGTGGAGACACAACTCGTTGTGACTGACCTGGACGAGGAGCATCTTCCACTGAAGTCACACCATTTACGTACTCCATTCGTGGACTTTATGCTGTGACAAATATACCTCACCGTACTGAACCTTCATTCTTCGATGAATTACAATAGGTATCACGCCTTCACTGCGCAAAAACTGAGTAAAGTCTGTTTACTAAACGCGTGTGCACGTCGGCTTCTGCCTTTGAGGAACCCTTATAATGGTTTTACAACCCCCGAACCTCCTTCTCCCAGACCGTTCTGCAAGGTTGCCACCTTTCTTGATACGTCATGGGTAACGTACCAGGTTTCGTCTAAATAAATTATCTTATGTCCATTACTGCAAAACTTCCTTAGTTTAGACAAATATATATATATATATACCGCTAAGCTACAAGTCTACTGGATTCCATAATAACCCTTATCTTATTCAAAGTGCAGTATTTGAAACCCAGCTCCTTTGGGAGACCGTGAAAAGTGAAGCGCCCATAAGGAAAATCACAAATTTCTTGGAAATGTGCAACCATTTCGTCTAAGGTGGGCGCCCTCCTTTTTGCATAGAATCTATAAATTTCTCGACGAATTAAATCGCACGTGAAATCATCTACTTTAGAGAAACGTTTCCTTTTGTTTTCACACTTGATCGGCGTCTTTGGCATTCCTTTCGTCACAATATTTCTCACTGTATTTCTGTGAATACTCAGTATTTATCATCAGGTTCATTGCATGACCCCTTACCAAGATTATTTTTCAGCACATATTTATATGTGTTCAAAACAAGCGCTTGAATTTGCTTAGAAACAGTTCCCGTTATAACTTTGTTATTTTTTAGGCTTTTCCAGTAATACAATTCGGCCCAGTTATTCACACTGTCTTCACTTTGATTATTTTCACGTGACTGAAAGTTATCTACTACTTCATTTCGCATTTACCACTGCATTTCCCTCCCACGGTCTCCACATTGTAATACACAACGAATTTCTGCACGTAATGAAACAGATCAACTGGAAGTTGGAACATTGGCAACTGAGACTCCACGTGGAGTAGACATGCGTCTGTCACTTCGAGAAAATGAGGGTTGCTATTGGTCCTCAACACAGTGTTCCATTTCTGAAGTGTGGAGATAGATTTATGACGGTCATTAGTGGGCGGGAGTGTCTGGTTCCTTTGACTCGGAACTGCACATGCGTTAACTAAACAGACTTTAACAGAACGCTGATCTTCCCTGGTGCATGTCGCAAGTGGGGCGGCCATCTTTATAGTGATACTGCGACGTTATGTGTGCATCTTTACTGTACTGCCACCTACAGGCCATTCTGCACGCTGTTTGTAACATGCTTACCAACTTACAGGATAACGGCGCGAAATTTTGATTTGTTACTACAAATTTAAGGTTTTCATTTTACTTACCCACGTACAATTAATCGCGGCTCGTCAGATCTGTCCACATATTTGAGCAGGGCTAGAGAAAAACATGTTAATGACCTTATTTTGTCCCTTAATTGCCTTTCCAAATCACAACACAATTCTTCTATGGGTCTCGTTACTGTACTCCGGATGCAAATAAACTGACTAAATAGGGACATAATTCCTTCGCAGCAACTGGCAAGCTTTGATTGATAAATTCATCTTCACTAAATGGATTCATACTTTTCCAATAAGTTCCACCAGTTTATAAATAAGCTGCACCACATTTTCGACATTGGGGTCATATTTAACAGGTGCTTTCATTTCTTCCAGTTTTTGTGATCTGGCTTCACTTAGAACAAAGATACGCTAAACGTTAGTAGCCTCTGACTACTACCTCTGACTCTCGCTACCTGTCACTGGGGTAGGGGAGGGAAGCCTTTGCTGTACAATTGAGCACCCCTGCTATAAGAGATCCACATACTCTGACAGTAAAAGCATTTCTTTTGGAATACAAGGAAATCTCGGTTATTCAGTCTTCTGTTGCTTTAAGATCCCTCTTAATCTCACAACAATGGTCGCGAGTCCAGGTTGCTAGGAGGTATACAGTAGTCATTTGCTAACCAACAAACTCTCTCCCGGCTTCTAGGTGGCCTGACGATAGTCATTTAACATGAAACTCTCTTCTCTTAGTTCAGACACTCTTAACTTCAGGTTGCTAGGGAACCTGGCGATAGTCATTTGTGGAGTTTTTCCACGTCTTGCGAGATATCGTTAAAACTAATTCGGGCCCTAGTTGAATATTCAGCGAATTAGCCGCTCGCTTTTCGTGCAGTAAAACTCGATTCCGTTTGCTGACCTAGAAAGCTGCTCGTTTAATCGATGATTCCGACAAGTGCTGATAAAAAAGGCGACTTGGCAATCATGAACGCCACGATGTTCCTTGCTCTTTCAACCTTCGTCGAGGATTGGCATCGAACGCCTTCTAAACTCAGGTAGCAAACTTCATGTGTTTATAAGGCTTACGAATAACAATAAGAAATGATTGTTACTTACAGGTAGACACGCAGAAAACTTGATTTATGTTGAGACTCTGTTTTATCTTGTTTCAAACTAATGTGGAATAAAACATGATTTATTCATATGTTGTATAGTTAGCAGAGCAAAGTAAATGTTAAACTGGAAAAAAATAAGAGAAACATAGGCTTTTGGAAACTGTTGTTTGATATGGAGAAGGGGATAGAAAGAAAGAGAAATAAAGCAGAGTGGAGTACATCCTGATAAAGAGGGAGAGAAGGCACAGCGGAAGATAGGATTGGAGGGAACTCGATACGGAGGTCCAAAGTTGGTCTATCAAAGCGACAGTGTTTTTTTTTTTGTTGTAATTTTACGTCCTCCAACGTTAAGTCATATAGGACGGTGAACGAAATGGGTGAAATGATGCTCAAATTTGTCCAGGGTCCATGGAGCTTAGAGTGATTTGGCATTCGTCTATCAGGATAAGGTAAAACCCCGGAAAAAAACTTATTCAGGTAACTCACCCTGACCGAGATTCGAACTCGGGACCTCTTGAACGTGAGGCAGACATGCTACCATCTACGCTACCGAGGCGGGCGCGAAAGTGGTGGTGTAACGTCAGCTGCGTCAGCTCTAGCCGCCAAATATGCCCCCGAACGAAGGGCAGGTTAGTGTGTGACGTCACCGCGCTGATTTCTGCTGCCCAAGAGGTATGAAATAGTTTGATGTGATGGGGTTCCGACAGCGTAGGAAAGACAGGAAACGTATCGTGCATTAATAATATGCACAGCTTACATCTTGCCCGCCTCGGTAGCGTAGATGGTAGCATATCTGCCTCACGTTCAAGGTGTCACGAGTTTGAATTTCGGTCTGTGTGAGTTAACTGGATAAGGTTTATCCGGGGTTTTCCCTTATCCTAAAAGACGGATGTCCGGTAAGATGCTGGGCCCATTTGAGTAACATTTCATCCATTCCATTCATCGTCCGATATGGTTTTTAAAAGATAAAGGAGGTAAATTTAAAAAAAAGAAACATTATATCTTGGGTGTTGTAATACTAATACTAACTGCTTTGGTCACAGTTTATTAACAATTACATGTTGGCTCTGTGTTATGAGAAAATATATGAAACTTAAACTTTTAGTTTATCTGAAGGTCAGGCATGTTATAATGTAAATAAAATAAAATAAAACAAATTAATTTTATATACCAATTAGAGGAGAAACATTCAGAACAAAATTACGTGGACGTTTTCCAACACTTTGTTTTGTTTCTCTCAATGTCAGGACGTAATGTCTGGGAAATTTGCAATCGAAGACTGCTTGTCAGACTGTGATCCGACAAGGTATTTCAGGGTTTGGACTTAGCTATTTTCATAACAGAAAAAGAAATTGTTCGTACACATATGTCAAGCCAAATATACACAATGGCAATGTGGCAGGTGAATACAACCTCGGAAATCTGGTGCGGGGAACATTCTTTTAAAAATCAGCCAAGTCTTTCTTGTGTGTATATTTGTCCCTCAATAAACCGCCACATTGTAAGTTTAACAGTTCCATTAGGTACGTGGCAGCTACATTGTTGTCATCGAGTGGGCTAAACCTGACTGAACCCTCGGATTCTGTATTCACAGCGCCATTTATATAGGCAACTTGGTACTACACGGCTCTTGCCTGACGTCACAAACACTGCAGGCCTCACTCCCGGCTGAAATAGTCACAACTCTCGAAGCAGTCTTCCTCTGTTTAATTACATATACCTAACCCTCCAAGTGACATCCCAGGGAGGACGGATGACGCGACAGAACAAAGCAGGCAGCCGAAACAAAGAGTCATGACAGTGCAGAGGGTACGGTCTCTAGAATTGATCAGTTGAAAGCTCCCCTGCAAGCCACAACATGACTACGGTGGAAACCCACCCACCGTGGGGTTGAAACGGTGAACAGGCCAAACCGGAAATCGGAGACCTCCTACCAAAACAGGAAGTGTTTACCAGGAGCGTGTCATCCTGCCATGCAACGCCGAGGTACCCGCAACGCTTCTACCCTGAAAGAGACCATCAGAAGAGAAATGATATCAAATGGAGGGAGAGGAAATTTGGGGAATGTAATGCACCTTCCCAGCATTCGCCTCGTGACCCGGGAAACCCGTGAAAAGACCCACGGTCTAGATAGGCCAGCCACAAGAATCGAACCCGCGTCTGAGTCATACCGCTTGGTAAGGGACAGCGGTACAAAGAGGGTGGCATAGAAGTTAGAGTGATAGCACCAGAAAAGGTTATATAGAGATAGCCGGAGAGAGTGAGAATGAGAGACCAGGGAAAGGGGGAAAATGAAGGGGGAAAACAGAGATAGGAATTGTAGAACAGTGAGGGGAAAGAGAGGGAAAAAATAGAAATAGCACGGAGGGAATATACTGGAGAAGAGACAAGTAAGAAACCTTATAGGGATCCTCCTTCACTACGGCTGCTGGGGGAACCGCTCTCATGGTTACCAAGCAATGTGCCAGTGAAATACCTTGGGGTGTTACTGGACACTCGACTTACTTGGAACGCCCACATCTGTCGGTCTGTTACGCTTGCGTTTGCCCGGCTATCAAAACTGTACCCTCTACTCAACAGGCGCACTTCACTTGGTTATGAATCCTCCCTGCTTCTTTACACATCTCTAGTCCGTCCCACTTTTACCTATGCAGCTCCAGTCTGGGGTGGCACCAGTAAGACTAATCTCCGCCGACTGCAGGTACTACAAAACAGGGTGCTTCGCACAGTTACAAACGCTCCATGGTTCATCCGAAACCAACATCTACATCATGAGTTTGGTCTTCTACCCGTTCACCAATACATCCGACGCCTGGCACGTCCATTCTTTTACAATCTCCAGGAGGTCCCTGGAGCTGTTACCTACCGTCTCGGCTGTCGCACTCGCCAGCCAACTCGCCTGAAGCGCAGACTGCCCCAAGATCTTCTCCTGAGTGACGTCTCCAGCACAGATGACTCAGACACGTGATTAATACCATCAGACTTTAAGTTCTCAATTGTGTTACAGTTATCCTCCATATTTAGTTAGAGGAGTCGTTCATGGCTACCTCCATTGTTATGTGTCCTGTTCCTATATATCTTATACCAAACATCTGTAAAGCATAATTGCTGATCGATGGATAAAATAAATAATAAAAAAAAAAGACAAGTAAGAAACACAAAAGAAATAGAAATAGTAGAGAAGATACTGAAAAAGCGGGAGATAAAGATATGAGAGAACGGTAAGGGTGACAAAAGAAGAAAGAGACAAAGTAGAAGGGGAAGCATTGAAAGAAAAGAAAAGAAAGACTAAAAAGCACCGCAGACTTAGAAAGAGAGTGAAGTAGCCAAAGCAAAAAATACAGAGGAGAAAGTGAGAGACCGTAGAAGCGGGGCAAATGAAGGAAACGTACAGAGATAGAGCGAGGCAGTGAGGCAAAGAGAAAAGTGGTGAATGACAAATTAAGAGAGAGAAACATAGGAGTTGAAGCAGCAAATGTTTCAGAAGTAAACGGCCGTGCCGTGCCTCAGTGGTTAGACCGCTTGGCTCTCATCAAGGCAGCCCGGGTTCGATCCCAGGCGACCGCAAAGTGAGCTTTGTGGTGGACAACACGGCGCTGGGGCGGGATTTTCCTGGACTTCCAGTTTCCCCCGCCATCTCATTCCACCGGTGCTCCATCTTCATCTCATGTATCATCAGTGTCACCGCCTGGGGTGCCGTATGTAGTAAAACCGGGCGTTAAACACTACAGAGATTGCAGAAGTAAGTACTTTAAGTATGATGTACCTGGAGGTTCGTAACTGCGGACAATCTGTTGTTACGCGCATCATAAATTTAAAATTCCTTGAAATATTCACCCGCACTAAAGGTACAGACAAGGGAATACAGTTCCCGTAGGGGAGGGGATCCGTCACCTTCAGCTGCCGAGATGCGGGCGCTGCGGAGCCTTAGCACTCGTGGTACCTCTGACGTTACCAGAGAAACCTCGGGCCGAACTGTCGAGCCCCTCCCGTCGAGGAGTTGTTCGGATTGGGTTGGACTCGAGGGGGCAGTGTGTTGCCGACAACCACGGGGGATTGTGTAACTGCGGCCAGGCTACGGCCGCCCGGAGGGTGTAGAGTGTTGCCTTATAGGTCCCAGGTACTAGCGTGCAGAGCTAGTAGAAGGTGTGCTAGATCACCAGGCGGCCACACCGAGGTTATCGGTAGTTTTTCCTACAAGGTTGACGCGCGTAAGTGGCGTTACCACTTCCATCCCGTCTTGACGTAGTAGTCGATGGGGTCTTTTTGGACTCAAGGAATTGCCCCATGGGAAGAACCCTAGAGTTTTCCATCATTCCCGGGTAGAAGGAGGCCTGGGTCCTTGGTCCTACGGGTCCAGGACTAATGGGAGTAGAGCCTCTGGAGTTAAAAGAAAAGGGAATACAGTACTGTCCAGCAACGCAAAGAACGTCCTCAAGAGGAAGGTGCTCCTTTACACAGTGTTACAAGGACGGCAAACATGTGTGACAGGGAACGCATGCTACACAAGGAGCATAACCGTAAAAACATGCGCCCTATTCACACTGTATATTAAAACTGAGAAGTAGAAGCCGTCAGAATATTTTTGAATGGCCTGTAACGGTACTGACACGGGGTGCCGTCATAAACCTGTCCAAGGAGAGTGTGGAAACCTTTTGCAATCCCCCTGCGCTTCAGGCCTCAGAGACTTTCTCTCCTGTGTAGGACAGTAGATTTTAACTGATAGTCAAATTTTTTAAACCTGGTTGTCTTAGTGATGAGATTCTCCATGTACAAGATATAAAAATTGAAGAACGACTTGTGTAAGTATTGGAAAATTCAAACAAATGTCTAGAATACTTCGGAAATATACAAAAGCAATTGTGTTTGAAAAATATCTATTTTTGTGTAGTACTATTAGGTCTATCTCTTAAAAAATTCATTCAGAATGAAAAGGACTACTGAAGACCTTCCTAAAATTTATACATCTCATATGCCATGAAAATATTTTAAACAAAATCTACAAAAACACTTTTAAACAAATCAAAACTATGGGATTTTTTCTTCCATTTAACTTGTCTGTAGTGGGGGGTAGTTCTTTTTGAAAATCTTCATGTACATATTTGAAAAATACTGAACCTAAATAACCGGACTGAGAGCTAATTTGCAGTTTTATGCTGTTCACATACACACAAACACAGCTATCGAATTTTTATAGCTTTTTCCGAAAACAAATAGGAAAGTAATCAGCCTACACAACTTCTTAAACACACTCCAATGTTTATGCTGATGTTTCTGCATTATTTGTTACTTTCTCAGGTCCTTAACGAACTAATCCCAAATAACGAGACATTTATTTAACTCCAAGTAACTATAAAAATAAATTAAATTGAGTCCAGATCTGCCCCCTATAAACTGGACCGTTTAAATTCATTGGTGACCAGAGCCCCAAATACATTAACCCACGTGGCACATTCGTAAAATTAATGTTGTTTGAGATAAGATACGAACCATAACGCAGATAATGTTAATCAGAACGATAATGTACCGCCGAGGGTTCAAATTAACGTTATCACCCGAGTGACATATGTCACAGCTTCAACTGTTTCTGGACATTACTACCAACTTTGGAAATGTTCACATTCGTAATGCGTTTTAAATGTATTTTGACTTTGTCTTTGCAAGGTTCCTTCTATAGATCTTTTATAACCAGTCCGTGAAGGGCCGTCCTGTTGGAGGGAAGGATGAAGTGAAAGGTTACTAAGAGGCTAGTATTAAACACTATCAACAAAAAGGACATACGAGGTGAGATAAAAGTATCACAGGAATTTTATATTTTTATGGATTACTGTTTTTTGCCCTATATATACTTGCGTTTTCACCCTTTTGAACAGTTGGTATATTAAAAATTAATTTTTCTGTCGTGCCGTGTGTAGGACGAATTATGGAAAGGTACAGACAGACTGAAAAATTCAATACCATGCTCGGATTTCAACCACGGATCTTCCTGTCTCCGTCCGGTTGCTCTTAACCATTGAGCTACAATGGCCAATGTGCCAGGACGACATTAAAGTACTTAGAGCATAGTAAGTTGCCATTAAGATAGTTGTCTCGTGTGTTTATGAGAACTCCTAGTGGTTTACCTGGGAAAACATGGATTAGTTGGAGAACATACGTGGGTGCTGTGAAAAGTTTCCGACATAATAACACAGTCTCCTTGTAACTCTAAACACTTCTCCCAACGATACTCCCATCTCAGTAACCCGTCCAAATAGTACTCGGCGTTCTTCAACATAGTCTCCTTGTAACTCTACACACTTCTCCCGACGATGCTCCCATTACTGTAGCCCGTCAAAATAGTACTCGGCGTTTTTCAACATAGTCCCCTTGTAACTCTACACACTTCTCACAGCGATGTTCCCATCTCTGTAACACGTCCAAATAGTACTCGGCGTTTTTCAACATAGTCGCCTTGTAACTCTACACACTTCTCCCGACGATGCTCCCATTACTGTAGCCCGTCCAAATAGTATTCGGCGTTTTCAACATAGTCTCCCTGTAACTGTACACACTTCTCCCAGCGATGCTCCCATCTCTGTAACCATTCAAAATAGTACTCGACGTTTTTCAACATAGTCTCCTTGTAACTCTACACACTTCTCCCAGCGATATTCCCATCTCTGTAACCCGTCCAAATAGTACTCGGCGTTTTTCAACATAGTCTCTTTGTAACTCTACACAGTCCTCCCAGCGATGCTCCCATCTCTGTAACCCGCCCAAGTAGTACTCGGCGTTATTCTCTGCAAAATAACTGTACACGATGATGACTGCCTCTTCATCTGACTAAAATCTCTGCCCTCCGAGCGCCATTTTCAGATGAGGGAAGAAAAAGAAGTTGCTTGGGGCTAGATCTGGTGAGTCGAGCAGTTCAAAACGTTTTTCGTGGATTTTCGCGATTGCAACCGCGGAGGAGTGAGACGGTGCGTTGTCTTGGTGAAACAGGATCTTCTTTTTCTGCAAATATGGCCGTTTTTCGGCAAGTTCTGCCTTCAGATTGTCAAATAATGATGCGTAGTATGCTCCTGTAAAGGTTTATCCTATTTGAAGATAATCGATTAAAATAACTCCATGACTATCCCCAAAAAATAGTCGCTATCAATTTCCCAATAAAGGTACAAGACTTTTATTGAGATTTTTTTCATCATAGTGCCCTGGAAACTGTACACACTTATCCCAGGTATGCTCTCATCTCTGTAACCCGTCAAAATAGTACTCGGTGTTTTACTCTGCTAAATAATTGTTCACGAAGGCGATTGCCTTTTAATTTGACGAAAATCTCTATCCTCCAAGCGCAATTACCACATGAGGGAACAAAAAAAGTCGCTTGGGGCTAGATCTGGTGTGTACGGCGGATGGTCAAGCGGCTCAAACCATAATTCAAGGATTTTTCCATTGAAACCGCTGATGTGTGAGACGGTGCGTTGTCTTGGTGAAATATATTTCCTTTTTCTTCAAATTTGACAGTTTTTCCGCAAGTTCTACCTTCAGCTTTTCAAGAATGATGTGTAGTATGCTCCTGTAATGGTTTTTCCTATTTGAAAATAATCGATTAAAATAACTCCATGACTACCTAAAAAAACAGTCGCCATCACTGTCCAGCCGACAAAAAGAAATAGTCTTTGCTATTTTTGTAGCCTTTTCTTCTTTTGCAGTCCACTAAGTGGACTGTATCTTTGTTTCGAGCGTATAATGGTGTATCCAAGTTTCATGTACAGTAACTAATCGTCGCTAAAACTTGCATTTATTTCGCCTAAACTGCGCCAACAGAGGTTTGCAAAACTTCATTCGAACTCGTTTCTGGTTTAACGTGAGCTAACGCAGCACCCAAGGCGCGGACAGCTTTCTCATGTCTAAATGTTGATCTAATATGTGACAAACACGTTCTTTTGACGTGTCCATAGCCTCTGCTGTCTCTGTCACTTTAATTCAGCGGTCGTCTAGCACCATTTGGTGATGTTTCAGTCGGTAGTTGCTGTTTTTGGACATACCGCACGTTCATCGTCTCCCAAGCTCTTACGACCACGTTTAAGTTCAGCAGCCCAAAATTTCACTGTGGTAAATGATGGTGTAGAGTCCCCATACACAGAATCCAACTCATCTTTGATTTGCCTTTCAAAAACAAATATTTAATGGCAGCTCGATGCTCGATTTTGTCTATTTTCTAAATACACTCCCATTAGCTGCCTCAAACAAATGTTACATAACAATTGAGCGTCCAATATGACAAACTTTGGTGAGTAACTGTCAACAAATGAAAACCGAATTTCACTAGCTTTTATTGGCGAGTGCTGACATTTTCATGTTGAGGTCGGAAGCTTTTCAGATCACCCTCATACATATTTATCCAGCGATACTTGAGAGAGTGAAGTCATTGCAGTGAAATGTCACTGTCATTGAAGGCCACGGAAAACGGGTAAGAGACTCAAAAAGAGTTTTCAATTTTAATCATTGCGCGGGTTATACAATACTTTGTTACCATAAACACTTAATTTCGCGCATACAGATTTGCGCATATGACGGTTGGATTGCTCGCCTACGGAATTTGCCAGAGACGTTTCAAAGAGGGTCGACAAAACGACGACCGCTCTAGAAGCACTCGCACATCAATGACTGACGAAATGTGGAGGAAGTAAAGATAACTGCTCTGTAAAGTCATCGAATTACTCTCTAAGATATTTGACAAAACCATTGTATCACGACAATGCTCCCGCTCACATGACAGTGTTTGTTGTAATATTTTGTCAAGAAACAAAAACAGTTATACTGTCTCATGGCCCCCTGCAACTTTTTTCTATTACCAAGACTGGAGAGAACCACGAAACGACCTCGAAAGCATATCGTAGGACACTCGTATGATCCTCGTGCTGAGAATTATAAATTCCCATAGTTAGCGCCGTTTCCATAGTTACCAAAATATGATTTAGCTCTCCGAAATAAAGATCACATTCTACCCAAAGGGTAACCCATAAAACGATGTCTGAGAATGACGGAGAAGTTTAATGAAGAAGGCCATGTCTTACCTTGAGATACAAAAGCGCTTTGCCTTTCCTTTGTTCCCGACCTCTTTAAACTTCCAATTAACATAAAAGGCATAAACTTGTGTACAGAAAGGATCGATACAATAGGACGGGAATGTCATTAAATATTCATACTCCTCGTTCAACAAACTGCACACTCGGTACAATCACATGGCTTTCTCACCCACTATCTCATACTTTTACTTTTATTTATTTAAAAATGTTTTTTTTTGTTGTGTGTGTGTGTAAACGAAAATTCTGTTAAATACCAAACATAGTTCAACATTTTCCTGGAATGCTATAAGAAGTTTAGAAGGTATCTCTTCTTTTACCAATACCTCCTAATATGAAAAAAAAAGTATTTACATTTCCTTTTTAAAACTGGCTTTAAAGGTTTTATCTTCTATACCATATATTTAGGACATTCAATAACAAAAATCTTAAATTTCCTTGGAATATACTCAGAAGTGCTCTTCATTCTGAACTACTTCTGTATAACTGTAAGAGATAGACAAAGTCTTATTACACAAAACTGCAAAGCTTGATAAAATACACCATTTATCACATACATAACTGTTCCTTACCGTTAACTATTTCCATTATATTACTTGTTAATTGTCTGAATGTTTCCACAGTTGTACTTTTCCCATATAGGAAGCTCGTTATTCAATTTTTATATCTTGGACGTCGAAGAAAATGTAATTACAAAGACCGTCACCAAGAGAGGCACTTTTAAAACATTTGACTATCACTTAAACACTACTGTATTCCCTTGTAACTACAATAAGATAATGTTTATGTTGAAGTAGATATAGCAATAAGTGTTTGTACAAGAGTAGAGAAAGACATGTAACTACAACACACTAGGCTATTTATTTTATGAACCTTACATAATATATCGAATACAATATCTTCCTTACAAAAGCGAGATATTTTGCTGTCATGTAAGTTTTGCTACTACAAGATATAGGGTGAGATTTTATGGAGAGGATTGAGCACCTCGACCAGACTGATGTTTTGTCGCTATACCCCAGGTGGGGCATTCCCGGGCGGGAGGATGATGTCACGACAGTGCTGAGGACGGAGTCTCTACACTTAATCAGTTGGACACTTCCCGGCAGTCCAAGAAAACTAGCATCTATCCCACCGCGTTCCTGAAAGGTCCACTTGGTTGGCCTGGATGCCGGAATCAGTCCTGCAGGAGGAGAAACTGTTTACGGAGAGCATATCATCCTGCCATGCAGCGCCGAAACGAAGAATGAAATGATGCTCAAATGAGTCCAGGTTTCACGGAGCTTAGATTAACCAGACATTCATCTCTCAGGATGAAGGAAAGCCTCCAACGTTAAGTCATATCGGACGATGGATGAAATGTTGTTCAAATGAGTCTAGGGTGCATAGAGCTTAGAGTTGCCAAATATTCATCTGTCAGTATAAAGGAAAACTTTCAACGTTAAGTCATATGAGATCATGAATGAAATGCTCAAATGAGTACTGAGTACATAGGGCATAGAATTACCATAAGTTCATCTTTCAGGATAAGGGAAAGTTTCCAACGTTAAGTCCTATCGGACAATGAATGAAATGGTGTTCAAATGAGTACAGAGTACATAGAGCTTAGATTTAGCAGGTATTCATGTTTTAGGATAAGGGAAAACTTCCAACGTTAAAACATATGGGACGATGAATGAAAGCATGCTCAAATGAGTCCATGGTACATAGAGCTTAGAGACATTCATCCTTCAGGATAAAAGGAAACCTCCAATGTTAAGTCATATCGGACGATGAATGAAATTATATTCAATTGAGTACAGGGTTCATAGAGCTTTCTTTCAGGATAAGAGAAAGCCTCCAACATTAAGTTATATCGGACCATGAATGAAGTTATGCTCAAATGAGTCTAGAGTCCATAGAGCTTAGAGTTACCTGAGATTCATCTTTCAGAATAAAAAGAAATCTCCAAAATAAGTCATATCGGACGATGAATGAAATTATATTCAAATGAGTATAGGGTTCATAAACCTTAGAGGTTCCAGATATTCATCTTTTAGGATGAGAGAAAACGCCGGAAGAAACCTTATCACCCTGATCGAGATTTGAACAAGGAACCCCATATACGTCAGCAGACACGCTAGCGCCAAGCTACAGATGCGGACACTGGTGTCTGTGTTATGTATTCCACGTTGCATTTTCTTTGAGTGGATGGAGCATAAGGGAAGTTAAAATAGGAACTTCCTACTTGATAAAAGTGGAGACACTAACTGAGAACATCACTGAAATTGTTAACACTCGCCGCTAATATGTTTTCAGTCATTATTGAGAAACATTATGGTCTTTCTGCTGATAAATATATAATAGCGAACGTAATAAAGCTTTAAGGTTAGTCATACATGTTACATAAAGTAGGCCGTATGTTATCTATCCAGTACTTGTCGTTCGCCCATATCACAATGGGTTACGGCTCTTGATGGGCCCACGGACTAATGTGGGGTTGGACGGCCGGTCACGGAGTAAATTACGTAGGTCAAATATTTTTATATAACCTCTTGACCAAGCGCAGCGTTATAGGGGATTTCATATTGTCGGCCCCTCCCAAGAAAACAAATACCGAACGAGGCAGCGTGGTACTTATATGAAATCTCGCTTCGAGTAAACGAAGGAAGCTTTACCTGGAATTAGGCACTTTGGGTTGGAGGATCCATAACGAGAATTGAAGGCGTTTATGCACAAAAATTCTGTTCTCCTTAAGCTAAGAGAGCTTGTATAGGCTTAGTGTTTTGTAAAAACAAATGAAGTTTGGCTACACTTGACAGCTACTTTGTAATGTGTGTCCAGTTAACTTTCCTACACTTTGTTTAATTTGCTATAATAATTGGTAAGGTATGTTTGTTTAAGCATTTTATGCTCTTCAAAGATTATTTTGACAAAAGAATATATTCGGGCTATAATTTTGAATCGTTATTAACGCCAAAACATTGTGAAGATTGGCTTAGAAGTGCTTTTTGGGAGAAAGGATTCAATTGCAAGAATTTATAGTTGGTATAGCTAATTCAAATGCTATCGGTTTGTTATCAGTGAGGCATTTCGCTAAGTACGTCCAAGAACTGTTGTTACTAAAGAAAATACTGTCAGTGTTCGAGTAAGGCATGAAGGACATATTATTGATTTATTGGACATTGGTGCAAAACAATTGAGATCAAGAGTTACACGACAGCAAACTTTGTTGTCGATAGATTCTACATAAACTGACTCCCGATCTAATAAGTGCATAAATTGGTGCAGAAAAACCTTGCAGAATTCCAAATGTGGTTTTAAAGTATAATTACTGGTGACAAATTTTGAAAACAAAAGTCAATCGGCTCAATGGATCTTTCAAACCGAACCTAAGTCTACAAATGTGTAACAGACTTACATCTCTGGTAAGTAGATGGTTGTTAAGTTTCTACTACAGCATTAAAAAGTAAACGTACTGTTACTATCCACACACACGCACACTAGCACGCACGCACGCACACACACATAAACACACACACGCACACCCACACACAGAAAATCTTACATCAGGACCAAAGTTCCTTATATCGGAATAATTCATTTGTTCGTCTTCCTTCAAAGTTTCTAACATCATCACGGAATCATCCTTTATATGCTTCTATAACCTCATGTAGTTTCTCCAAGTATAAGGACATTCTTCCAACAATAGAGGCGGCTTCCAATTTTACAACCTAAGGTAGCTACAAAATAGTAATGAACATAAGGCGGGGCTAGGCGTGGCTGATCTATCGCTAGTAGCCAACGTGTGCGTACAACGTTGTACAGTTAAGCATGCATACTGACTTGCATTGCTGAACCTTACAGATAATTTCTTTTTGTGCCTTAAAGATACTAATTACAGAATAATTTCATTTCTCCCATGTTACAGAGCTACTATTTCTGAGCATTACTGTCCACACAGCATCTCCGTAGGGGAGGGGATCCGTTCCCTTCAGCTGCCGTGGTGCGGGTGCCGCAGACCCCTAGCTCTCGTTGTACTTCTGACGTTACCAGAGGAAACTTGGGCTGAACATTCGAGCCCCTCCCTGATTGGAAGTTGTTCGGATTGGGTTGGACTCGAGGGGACAGTGATTCCCGATACCCGTGGGTGATCGGGTACTACTCCGGACGGGGTTGAGGGAAGCCATTAATATTCCCGCGTACTAGCCAGCATGAGCTAGTAGGTGTGCTAGATCACCAGGCGGCCCCACTGAAGTCATATCGGTAGCTTTCCCATTTTGGAGTTGGCAGGCCTAAGTGGCGTATCCACTTTCATCCCGTCTTGAGTTCATAGGACCAGATGGGGGGGGAGGCTTGTTAGTCTGCAGTTCTTGCCCTATGGAAAGCCCCACGGAGGCGTCGGTTGCCCTTTTGGGACAGCTCGGTAACTCCCTGGTCGAGGGAAGCCCGGGTCCTTGGTCCTGCTGGTGCAGGAATAATGGGAGTAGAACCTCTGACATCAACATTAATGTGTTCAAACCCCATGTTTGTATTTTTTTTTTTAAATTTACGTCCTCCAACGTTAAGTCATATCGGACGGTGAATGAATTGGGCGAAATGATGCTCAAATGAGTCCAGGATCCATGGAGCTTACAGTTACGCGACATTCGTCTTCAAGGATAAGGGAAACCCCGGAAAACCCTTATCCAGGTAACTCACCCTGAACGAGATTCAAACTCAGGACCTCTTGGACGTGAGGCAGAAATGTTACCATCTACGCTACCGAGGCGGGCTCCATGTTTGTATACTCAACGCAAGTGCACGACGGCCGCTTTCTTTGAGGAACCCTCATAATCGTTTTACAACATGGACCCTCCTTCTGACGGTCCTATCTACAAGGTTGCAACATTTTAACATCACCGTCTTGCACCTAATGAAACAGAACAACAGGAAGTTGGAACTTTGGCAACTGAGACTCCACGCGGAGTAGACATGCAACTGTCATTTTCAGAAAATCGGGGTTGTTATTGGTCCCCAACGTCAGTGTTCCATTTCTGAAGTGTGGAGATAGATTTATGATGGTCATTAGTGGGCGGAAAGATCAGGTTCTTTGAGGTCCCTTTGAGTGGGAACTGCACACACGTTAAAAAAGCAGACTTTAGCACATCTGGTTTCGGAGATATGGAAAAATAAGGCGCTTGACTATAAAGAAAAGAATCATTAACTGTCAGTGAAGAAAAGCACACACGTGCTATGCTGCAGTTGCATTTTGTACCTTCCATTCAGTAAAGTGGTGATCTTTTAAGAGTGTACACGTCTTTTCAAAGTTAGTAAATATACCGCTTAGCAAATCTAGTACTGGTGCGTCTAGTAGTAACTGCGAAACAACTCATACGATGTTACATAAGCAGATTATAAATATTCTTATTGATGTGTATTCCTTTTTCAAACAGTTGTCAATTAAAGACACTTTTGAAAGTACAAATTTCGTTCACAGTCGAGAATTAATGTTACAAGCTTGTCACGTGAGTGCTCATTCTGTGACGAACATTGTTAAGGAAGGCAAATAGTTTATCAAATTAGGGGAGTTTCCTATTTAGAACACAGGTAAACATCGAGCAGATAAAAGACGTGCTACTAACTCAGACAATTTTCAAAAGTGTGTTTTACGTAGAACAATTTATGATTTATATGGCAAGGGTGAATATCAAACTGCCAAAACGCTGACCAATTTAAGGGTATGTATGACTGAACTTTTCAAATTCTGAACTAATAACGCTAGCTTTTTCAAATTTACACCATAGGTGTAGTATAATGTAAAGATGTTATAACCTAAATTTAAACCATTTTTCTGCAGCAGTTTAGAAATTATGATAAATTATGTATGTTTTTTGTTACGTCACTAGAAAAGTCCCTTGCGACAAAATATTCTGAATTTTGTTCTAATATTTTAACCCTATGTTCATAATACACATACTTTTTGAAATTGCTCTGGGTTTTTCTGTGTCTCCTTTAGTTTAGGTCACAAAAATTTTTTAATTTACAAATATTCTTTTTTTGTGTAAAAAAACTAAGTTTTGTGTTTGAAAATTAAAAATATATGCTTATATACATTTCACAATAAAACCTAGGGCAATTTCCATTCCTCATGATGTTCTAAACCTGTGTACGAAATTTCATGAATGTAGTACAAAAACTGCATTGCAAGGAGCATTTTACAGGAAGAAAAATGCTGAAAATATTAACATTGAGAAAACAGCGATTAAAGATTAGATTGCATAGCTCACATTAAAATCCACCAGGCTGATAGGTTGGACCCTCAGATTTCTTTTTCCTCTGCTCTGTTGCTGCTTTTTCCACCTTTATCTTCTTTAGAAGTTGCTTTTCTTCTGCACAACTTCGCTTCTTGCTTTGCAGGATACGAGTCTGATCTCGCTGCATTGAAGTTTTCCTTGCTGAGTCTACTACACTTTCACCTCTGATATTTCGCTGCAGCTCCAATGACTTAAGACTACCCATGTTAAATTCACTGATGCTTTTAGTAACAGCAAGGTCCAATATTTGTTCTGATATGAAAACTTCCTTTGGGCACTTATTCCATATGACATGATGCAAAGATTCATTAGCATTCTGTGTTTTTCCTGTTTTGTACCTCTCTAGTAATATTGTTGAAGCCAGCCTCTGATATATTGGCAACATTTTAGAAACTATTTTGTCTGAAAGCCTTATTTTTCTTTTATTGAATTGAAAATTTAAGAACGGAAAACAGACAAAGAACGTGGATGTAGGCAAAAGAGGGCGTGACTCTGACAGAGTTTAAAGGCCACCGACATTTAAATAAGCATTTAAAAATGGCGTCCGGAAGCAAATTATGAAATGTTCACATTCGGGAATGTCTAAATTATTTTATAGAATTAAAATTAAAAAAGTCGTTATTTTCACGATTTTCATGAAATTTCAGTCATACATACCCTTAATGAAGGGGAAAATAGAATATACGGATCCTGTATCTTCTATGAATAATATTCTGATATCTCTTGGGTTCAAATATAGACTGTGGTAAATGTCTCCTTGAAAGAAGCATGTTGTTGTTTGTCATGTTAACGATATCTATTAAGCTATCTATGTTATTAAATATACTATGCATATTCCAATAAAACATTTTAAAATTAAATTTATTTTTATTTTTCATGTTAGTAACATTTATATCGCCAATATTTATGTTACCTCTTTTTGTATGACAGCCCTGTAGTTTAAAGATTCATTTGGAAAATGAAATTTTACTTATAGTAGTAGTAATTTATTTCCTTTTACATCAAAAAATGGAAATACAAAATCAAGACTGCAATTATAAAATCCATACTGTAATATGTTATATATTCCTAAATCCTATCATGTTATCATGTTGCCCACCATTGAATAGTAATTCAGCCCCCATACACCTAACCCTAGGTTTTTGTGTCATGGAGGACCTCTACTCCTTCTCACACTTTCTGCCATTTCACCTATCTCACTCTACATTTTTCTCTTAATTGTTCTCAGTCATCTCTCTTTAACTTTCCCTAAATAAGTCCCTATATTTCTCCTGTTCTTTTCTCCTTTTACTGACAACATTTTTTCTAATTACTACTTCACCCCCCAAACTGTCCCATTTACGCAGCCAGGCCTGCTCTCTCCATATCTTTGTTTGACTACAATTTAATATACAACGAAATCTGCATTCTCTTCTCCACACAATGGACATTTATCTAGCTCCCTCTCTTGACCTATACCTTTCCAGTTTCTCACTCCTATTCTCACCCAAGCAAAACCTTCTCGCCCTATCTTACTATATATATCTATATATCCTTCCCGCACCCACGTTGTTTTTATTTCTCTATATAATCTTAGTGAGGTTTTGTAACTAATTTTACTTATAAGAGAACCACTGGGCCAAAATTCCGGTGTATAAACTATCTCGAATAAAACTGAAGGCACGCCAATTTTAAAACAACCGTAGCTTCAATATCTAGATTTTAATTTTTCTACAAAATATTTGCCCGGTTTAGGCACTCAAGGACCTGCGAGCATTCAGTTGCCAGGTCAATTCTCGATGAAACAAACAAAGTTTAATTTGTCAGCTACACCAAGTTTACCCTTGCCATCATTACCAGTAACAAATTCTTTTTTATATACAGACTTATTTGGGCTCACATACACTTTATGTTGAATTTTAGCTTTCGACTTACCTTTATAAATTACTTGCTTTCGGTCTTCTGCAGATTGATTACCTTGTCCAACACTATCACTATATACTGTAGACTCTGCTTGCACTACACGTCCACTAATCCCTATTATCCACAGTCGGATCGTCAGAAACACAGATATCCAAATTTACAGTATTATCGCAGCAATTTTTAAGTCTTTCATTTTCATTTATAGCATGTATAGATTTTAACAAAGCCACACAACTGCTGTGAGAAACTGTCGCACAGTTTACACATTATAAACCACTTTGAGTTATCTTAGAGCACCGTATACAAGTCTTAATATCGTCCACCTTTTCTTCCCCCATTAGAAAGGAAGTCACTCAACACACGTAAACTATGGAAGCAAGCTGTAAGACGGAGCGCTCGTACCACACGTCCGCACACGTCGAAGACCAGTTAATGGATACAGAATTTGACCTAGCATCTTGCGATTCGTTTTTGTTTCCAAGAATTAAAGACAAAATACGTTTCGCCATCAGATCAAACAGTGGAACATAAAAGCGTGGTTTTTAAAGTTCTTTAGGAACAATGTCATTATTGCTTCAATTTTATCTGATTTTACCACGAAAAATTTGACGTCATCAATGAGTATCGCTGATGGATCGAGTTTATATACGCTTCCCCTAGCGGCTTGCGATTGTACCTCATGTACTGACAGCAGCTTTGAGGCCTCCCTCTACCGACAGCTAAATATATTATTTCAGAGGTTGGTCTACCCGCGTAATATAAAGGTGCGTAATTTTGCCTGGTGCGTGGATGCCATACCTGTTTTTTTTTTAAAAGAGCTATATACTGCAATATAATGCACTGCAAAGTTATCTATGCGACTATGAAAGTATACCATGAAATGTGTAGTGTTAAAGGCCCGCTTTTACTACATACGGAACCGCAGGTGGTGACACTGATGATACATGAGATGAAGATGGGGCACCCGTGGAATGAGATGGCGGGGGAAACCGGAGATCCCGGAGAATACCAGCCCCAGCACCGTGTTGTCCACCACAAATCTCACTTTGTGGTCGCCTGGGATCGAACTCGGGCCGCCTTGGTGAGAGTCAAGCGGTCTGACCACTGAGCCACGGCGTGCCCATATACCATGAAGAATATACAAAATGATAAGTTAATGAACACTTATTTCACAATAAACATCTGTTTTTTCTGTTATAGTAGACATATATATATATTGTAAACCTGTCACATAAAATATAAATACAAGGCCGTTCAATAAAGAATGATCATAATTTTTTTACGGTCATAATTTTTCGCACCAAAATTCAAACTTATTATATTCTGTTAGCTTAATGTGAAACAAACACGCCGTAGTAGTTTCATTGTTGGTACTCCTGGTTCCCGCCAGTGAGAACCACGCAAGTTCAGATCTGTTCAGTATCGCCTACCGCTGCAGTGGACGTAATATGCAGTTAAAGTTGCTGTTAGAGGAAGATCTGGAGCTTCTTTCCAACGTAATCACTGCTGATGAAACTTGGCTACACCATTTTGATCCTGAGAGCAAACAACAAAGCTCAGAGTTGAATCTCCTTCCTCACCAAACCCCCAAAAAGCAAAAGTGGTTGCTTCCGCTGGGAAAGTTATGGTCATCTCATTCTTTGATATTCATGGAATGGTTTATCAGCATGTTTTACCTACACACACATCAGTAACTGGAAAATACTACAGGGATGTCCTGAAAGCATTGCAGGTCCATATCAGACTCAAAAGACTACATTTCCGTGAAGCAGGCTGGATGCTGCACCACGATAATGCGCGGCCGCATATTGCCAATGTTGTTGAATATCTTGCGAAAATTAACGTGAAGCGCATCCCTCACCCTCCCTATAGTCCGGGTTTAGCCCCATATTACTTTTTTCGATTCCCTAATTTGAAGAAACGCCTTCGTGGAAGGCATTATCCATCGTCAGAAGCAGCGGTGTAGGCTGCGGAGGCGATTTTAAAGGATCTCTTAAAAACTGGTTCACAGCATGTCTTTGAAGACTAGCAGAAACGCTGGGACAAGTGCATCGCATTCAGGGGAGACTATTTTGAGAAGCACCATAAGAAATTACGAGGAAGAGTAAAGGTACGTTGTCAAAAAAAAAAAAAAAAAAAAAAAAAAAAAAAAAAAAAAAATATGTGATCTTTCTCAATTGAACAGGTCATTGCAATGTGATCTCAATTCCTTTCTATTACCTACAGATTCCTCACAATGTAAGTTTATTACAAACCAGAGAGTAGGTAGAACATGTTCTAGGAATGAAAAATAAATTAGTGTTACAATATGCACAAAGCTTTTATCCAAGTCTAAACAAGAAAATATCTCTAGTAGATAGTCTTATGTGTCCATTCTCTTATATTTCCTTTCTCTCTTCCCCTTAAACACTGTCTGTATTGCGAGAAGGTATGCTCGAGGCCTTTCTGTCATAACATTATTTATTACTTCTAGATTGGACCAGTCACTTTATAGCGTCCAGTGTCTCTCTTTGCGAGTATTTTGTATATGTTCGATGTACCCACGTGTGCAAAAGTTTTCCGATGGACGAGAGGGTAGGAGAGGCAAGAGGAACAAAATTTTATAATCGTTTAGTTTAGCCTAGTGAAAGCAAAGGACAACTTTACCTGCTCATCAACACTGACTTTACCCTACACCAACCACTGAAGGCAGGTGGCGATGAATTGTCCTGCCTAGCAGTCTACCCAACAACAATAATAATAGCAATAATAACAATAATAACAGTAATAATTAATAATAATGATAATGACGATGTTGTTTTTTGTGTAATTTACGTCCTGCATCGTTAAGTCATATCGGACGATGAATGGAATAGGTGAAATGATGTTCAAATGATCCCAGGGTTCATAGAGCTTAGAGTCACTCGACATTCGTCTTTCAGGATACGGGAAAACCCTGGAAGAAGCCTTATCCAAGTAACTCACCCTGACCGAATGATGGTGGTGATGATGATGATGATGATAATTGATGATGATGATACTAAAAGCTCACCAGGATGACTTAAGTGCTGGCACTCTGATCCAAGGTTGCGAGTTCAAGCCCGGTCTAGTTTGCTTGTTTCTACGTGTGGCTAAAAGTGGACTGCATCATATCAGTTTTACTGACGTTTAAAGAACTCCTTAGTGAAACCTCCGACATGCCGCTGACGCTAATGTGATTTTGTATATGAACTGTCGTTATGAAGGAAAATAATTGTTTCATTTATTTCGTTGGTCCAGTCATTTGCTGTCAAGACATTTGGTAACTTGGTGGCTATATTAATTGTAGTGGTATGGCCATATAATCTGTTCTTGAGAACTGTAACAAAGGAAATACTGTATTTATTTTCGGAACAAGATACACTTAAATTTAAGTACCACGCAGTTTAATATTATATTACTTATCGCTAATCTATGTAAGGTAGAAGCATTTCGTTCCAGTTAAAAGTACAAGTTTGAGTATTGGCAATGATTTAAAAAAAAGAAAGGAAGATTAAAATGGATGAGGTATGTGTATGCGAGAGGGGAAGAGAGAGAAAATGACGTCAATAAGAAAAGGATCGATAAATACCTAAGTTGATACTGGAGATTTATCTAAAACCACCTACGTTTCACGTGACAAAATTGTCTTTATTTTCCAGTGAGGCTTAAATACCAGTGTGCCGAACTCCCTGGTCATGTATAAGGAAACTGAACTTTCCTGGCGCAACTAACTGATAAGAAGTCTGCCTCCCTCCCGTAGGTAAGTCTTGCACGTATCGGAATACATTTGCTCGCGTCTGTACCTATTGGTTTTAAAAGACATAAGGATACCAACATTAACAGACGTTTTAACTAAGCGTGAGAATGCCCAAAAATTATATCGTATACTGATAAAACGTAAGACGTTTATGTTACAAACAGAACAATTGACGGTACCTGGACTTTTTTGACAACTTTGCGCTCCGAGGGACTTGTCTGAATGCCGGATAGCGTTACATAAACTCCTCTATGCAGTGGTTTAAATTATGTTTATATGTCGCACCAATTTTAATGCTGGTACGAAAGTAGCATTTAACCTTGAAGACGTGGTGCTCTGTGTTCATATCCAGGGGAAGCTGGTTGTATTAGTTACTAGCGCAACCACACCCAGAACGCTGTAATTTGCTTACTGTACCGCAAAAATTAACGGTTGCTCTCCATAGAGGGCACGATGATTTCAAGATAGACTCACTAGTCAAAGATGACGTCATTTATACACAAATATAACAACTTGTAACTCAAATCTTCAGTTAGCTTATAAGAAATGATGACACTTTACTTATAAATTGTTAGGGATCGCGATTTCATGGAAAGTTTTGCAGATCCTTAGCCGGAACCAAGAAAACTGTCGTCATCATTAGGAACCCTAGATTTTGGTATGTTCTTGTTAGTACTACCAAAATCTGAAAATAAAACGAATTTAAAAACAGAATCGACTGCCGGTATTTCAAAGTTCACTACGCGATGTTCGTTTTTTAAAGTAAATATATTTTCCCATTAAATCTATCGCACCATTTAACTGTTTTAATAATTTAACTTCTGGATTTATTTCATGGTTAAATGATAAAAAATGATCTGCTATGGCCGATTTATCAGTTTGTTTATACTTAACCTTACGAAAATGTTCTTTCGTTCTGGTTTCCAAATTACTTTTTGTCTTTCCAATATAAACTTTATCACAATCTATAGTCCGGCCGCTCTATCTCCGGCTCTGACAGTTCTCGAGAGGGGGAAGCGCGTTGTTGCCAGTTCTTTAGCGGGAATTTCAAGCAGAGGAACATGTGTATTTTAAATATTTCACGCATTTGGAGATCGTAATTTCGTAAAAGTACGTGCACAACCAGTATATACATGATCCCATAATAGTTGCATATGGAGACAATATACCATTTACTGGAAAAGAAATAACAAAATGCTACTTCGCACGAGTGGGAAATTCCTTTCTCATATAATATTGATATACATGTCGCCTTATAGCATCCTTTTGAAAAGCATCAAGTGAAGCTTTAAGGCTGCCTCGTTGCCTTTGCTTTCCCGGTGTACGCAGAACTGCAGACGGTGAGCTTCAATCAGCTGGCACTTTTCCTTGGTCACATTCTTTCCACCTTCAAGGCGTCACAAACTCTGTCCAGCACCTTGGTAAAGTCCGTTTACTGAACGCATGTGCAGTTCCGAGTCAAAGAAACCTGACTCGACCGCCCACTAATGACCGTCATAAATTTATCTCCACACTTCAGAAATGGAACGCTGTCGTTGAGGACCAATAGCAAACCTGATTTTCTCGAAGTGACAGACGCATGTCTAGTCCACGTGGAGTCTCAGTTGCCAAAGTTCCAACTTCCAGTTGATCTGTTTCATTACGTGCAGAAATTCGTTGTGTGTCACAATGTGGAAACCGTAGGAGGGAAATGCAGTGGTAAATGCAAATGAAGTAGAGATAAATAATCAAAGGGAAGACAGTGTGAATAACTGGGCCAAATTATATTACTGGAAAAGCCTGAAAAATAACAAAGTTATAACGGGAACTGTTTCTAAGCAAATTAAAGCGCTTGTTTTGAACACATATAAATATGTGCTGACAAATAATCTTGGTAAGGGGTCATGCAATGAACCTGATAAATTCTGGATATTCACAGAAATACAGTGAGAAATATTGTGACGAAAGGAATCCAAAGACGCTGATCAAGTGTGAAAACAAAAGGAAACGTTTCTCTAAAGTAGATAATTTTACATGTGATTTAATTCGTCGAGAAATTTATAGATTCTATGCAAAAGCGCCCACCTTAGACGAATTGGTTGCACATTTGCAAGAAATTTGTGATTTTCCTTATGGGCGCTTCACTTTGCGCGGCCTCCTAAAGGAGCTGGGCTTCAAATACTGCACTTTGAATAAGTTAAGGGTTATTATGGAATCCAGAAGACTTGTAGCTTGTCAAAACTAAGGAAGTTTTGCAGTAATGGACATAAGATTATTTATTTAGACTAAACCTCTTACGATACCCATGACCTATCGAGAAAGGTGGCAACCTTGCAGAAAGATCTGGGAGAAGGAGGGTCGGGGGTTGTAAAACGATTATAAGGGTTCGTCAAAGGCAGAAGCCGACGTGCACATGCTTTAACTAAACAGACTTTAACAGGTAGTAGAGGTCCACCATTGTCCCGCTCCTTCTCGAAGTACTCACGTAGTCTGAATATAAATTCACGGCTTTGGCTCTTATAAAAGCCCATTTTTTTTCTTGAATTCTGACGATTCAGTAGCCTTATTGCTATAATAGCGATAATAATGAGACTTACAGACGCTACAAATCGGAATTCACGCACACACAAAAAATTAAACAAACCACCAGCGCGGGATCCAAAAGCAACTAAAAGCCACGTGGTCCACACAAAATTGCAGCGGCAACACGGTGCTGGATTTGCAAGCCACACCTCTCATCGACAACGCTGATTGGCGCTAGCAGACAGTTTTAACTTCCTAACCACGACACCGGATGTACAGACTTCCAGTACCGCCAACAGAAGCAGTTGGTGTGCGTGAAAGGTGTGAACGAAATATTCGAATAGAGTGATTTTGTAATAAATATACTTCATGATAATGAAATTACAAGTTGGATTTCAATGTTTTGAAGCTAATATAATGCTATACTCTCATTATAAAGATAATTCTGACGATATGTTTTCAATTACTCATTATTATATGTTGGTACTATTAACCTCCCCCCTCCACCTCCTGCAGCCACTAAACGTCAGAGCCGGAGATAGAGCGGCCGGACTGTAAACAATTAAATTGATAAATACCAGATTTTATATTATTTGAAATTTTATATTTTTTGGAGAAATGCAATAAAGTTTTAGTACTATATTTATTTTGAGGTACTAAAGTTGTACCAAACTATTTTAAAAATTTTCGAAAATGTTTATTAGCCCAAGGGTGGTAAGTAATTTTTTGAAAACTGTAATCGTCTTTTACCTTTTTAAGGGTAAAAGCATCATCAACAGTTTTTTTATATTTAAATTTTTCAACTTTTTATTTATAAGGTCTTTATTAAAACCATTAATTAAAGCAGTATTAATAATATTCTTGTATTAATAATATATGTATGTATGTATTCTTTATTAAATTCATCTTTATTTAGGGATATATTTATTAATCTATAGACCAAACTATTGAAAACACCAAATTTATGTGAAACATGGCTCTTTTATTTTATAATTCTCAATATGAAATACCGAAATACTGGCAGTCGATACTGTTCTTAAATTTGTTTTATTTCCAAAATTTGGTAGTACCAACAAGAACATGTCAAAAACTAGCGTTCGTAACGATGACGACATTTTTGTTGGGTCTGACTGAGGATGTAGAATAATTTCAAAGAAATCGCGATCCCGAACAATTTATAAGAAAAGTGTCGTCATTTCTTATAAGATAAGTAAAGTTTTAAGTTACAAATTATTATATTTGTATATATTTGTTTGCTTAAGTGTTAATAGCTTCAGGCCACGCCGTGGCTCAGTGGTTAGACCGCTTGGCTCTCACCAAGGCGGCCCGGGTTCGATCCCAGGCGACCGCAAAGTGAAATTTGTGGTGGACAACATGGCGTTGGGGCGGGTTTTCTCCGGGACCTCCGGTTTCCCCCGCCATCTCATTCCACCGGTGCTGCATCTTCATCTCATGCATCATCAGTGTCACCGCCTGCGGTGCCGTATGAAGTAAAAGCGGGCGTTAAACACTACACATTTGATTTCATTTTTAATAGCTTCATATTTTACGTATTTTTGACGTCATCCTTGCTCAATCGGAGAGCGAGAAATAAGGAACATAAATGAATACCGTGTATAAATTTGTAAAAATTAATTCATCTTTGAACGATATTTTACAATCTTACCAAAAATTACTCTATGGAGATATTTTTCTTTTAAAATCCTTTACGTGTTTTCTGCTCTCTTATCAGATCTTCACTTCTACAACATTTAGAACATTGGATTTCTTTTAGTTGTCACCTCCTCGATCCAACCTCCCGAAACTTGTCCTTCATTGCTTTATACAACTTTAATGGATACTTACAGGTACATGTTTGGTATTTCTGTATCTTTATTTTCATTTTCTAAAAAGCATTCACATTATTTTCAATTCTTCGCCATTTCTTTCCAAGTTTTTCCCAACCATTCTTCTTTACACTTATTTCCATGTTATAAATTGATTTGTCCGTTTTTCGATGACTTTCTCATCCTTTAAAACACTTTTGTTCTCTCCAGAATGGGTGGACAAAGTCATGTCACATTTCTTTTAGTTAGGTTTGTGTACATGAAGTTAAATCCATCGATGTAAATTTTGTGAAGGTAAAAAGCTACTCTCTTTCGACTTCTGGATTGCATTTCACGTCAGATTTTTTGTTTCTGCTCTAGCGACGTTCCAGTGTCTCTCATTTTAATCTGACGATCAACCGAATGACCGTTCTTTTTTTTTTTTTATACCGAGAGTTCATTAGAGTTTCAGTCAAGTTAGTATAAAAAAGTTGACGGTGAAGGGATATAACGCCGCCGGTCTCTGTTTACGTGCATATTTAGACGAATCTGAGTTCCTTATTCTCATAATCTGGTCTCTACAAAGATGAAGGCTCTTTGAGAATTCAATAAAAGTATTATTAATCAATCTGCGTCACTTAAATGGAAGAAAGGGGCTGAGGGGGTGGATTTCAGAATTAGTTTGGGAAGAGCAGATTGCAGGGGAGGGGGATGACAGCACAAGAGCAAAATTAACATAAAGAATTTTTAATTAGTTACAGTTTCATGCCTTTATCTTAGAACTTAATTTTGCACATTCTTTGTTACTGTCTCGTATACACTTAATGAAAAAAACATTACATGAAGATATTAAAGTAATATAAAAATTACTGACAGTAATATTAATGTTATGCAGAAATACTATATGAAAATTAGAGATGACACTAGCATAACGATAGCTCAATACGTCCGATATTTGATAACATCAACGTACGAGGGCTGTTTAATAAAGAATGATCATAAGCTTTTACGGTCATAATTTCCCGCACTAAAATTCAATCTTATTATATTCTGTTAGCTTAATTAAAATCAAACACGCCGTAGTAGTTTCGTTGTTGGTACTCCTGGTTCCCACCTGTGAGAACGAGGTAAGTTCAGACATGTTCAGTATCGCCTACCGCTGCAATGGAGCTAACATGCAGTTAAAGTTGATGTTAGAGGAAGATCCGGAGTTTCTTTCAAACGTAATCACTGCTGATGAAACTTGATACATCATTTTGATCCTGAGAGCAAACAGCAAAGCTCAGTGTGCAAATCTCCTTCATCACCGACCCCCCAAAGAAGCAAAAGTGGTTGCTTCTGCTGGGAAAGTTATCGTCATCTCATTCTTTGATGTTCATGGAATGGTTTATTAACATGTTGTACCTGCACACACATCAGTAACTGGACAATACTACAGGGATGTCCTTAAAATATTGCAAGTCCATATCAGCCGCAAAAGACCACATTTCCGTGAAGCAGGCTGGTTGCTGCACCACGATAACGCGCGCCCGCATATTGCCAATGTTGTTGCAGAATATCTTGCAAAAATCAACGTGAAGTGCATCCCTCACCCTCCCTATAGTACAGATTTAGCCCCATGCGACTTTTTTATATTCCTTAACTTGAAGAAACGCCTTCGTCGGAGGCATTATTTATCATTAGAAGCAGTGGTGAAGGCTGCGGAGGAAATTTTGAAGTATCTCTCAAAAACTGGTTTCCAGAATGTCTTTGACGACTGGCAGAAACGCTGAGACAAGAGTATCGCATTCAGGGGAGACTACTTTGAGACGGACCTTCAAAATTATGAGAATGAGTGACGGTACGTTGTGGACGTACGTGGCGAAAAAAAAAAAAAAACTAATTGCAGTTTTGGAATCAGCACATCAAATTTAGGAAAGTGGACCTATTTTGGACTAAATCCCACAGTCATGGATAACAGTGTAATGAATGGGAATTCACGTAGTCTATTCACGTTGTCATTGTTGCAATGCATGGTTAATATTACTTACTCCATGCTCTTGTTTGGCCAAGAGATGGAATTTTAAGATCGGTGTTCACTTGTTAAAAGCTTCACCACCGTAATTCTATTCTAATATTACTATTTATCTCTATTAAAATGCAGTTTGTAGAGAGATGGGGTAATAAACGAGAGAGTCTGATTAGTTATAAGGTTATTAGGTTTATTTATTGATGCTTCCTGTTGGAGTCCTGAAGGATGAGAGAAGCTCCTGCTTTGATCTCTTAATATTACACGAGCTGCTGGGATAAATGACTGGGAGATGAAACTGCTTATGCAGACATCAGCATCCGGGGGATAATTACAGCGAAGCACTGGAGATTAGATGTTGCGTGCATCGCACGACATTTTTGGCAAATATCCTGACTCGACGCTCTGCTCCTCTACACTCATAAACGTAGATTAGAATTATCTAAAAAAAGTCAGTTACAAGACTTTCACTACTCACTCATAAACAAACTTTATTACAAAAACTTATTGCTTTATCTTCTTCAAGATAAACATCATCTTATGATAGTTACAGGGGAATACAGTAGACTTTAAGTGATCGACAAATGTTTTATATACATGACTTTCTCTACTCTTGTACAAACACTTATTGCTCTATCTACTTCAAGATAAACATTATCTTATTGTAGTTACAAGGGAATACAGTAGACTTTAAGTGATAGTCAAATGTTTTGTATACATTACTTTCTCTACTCTTGTACAAACACTTATTGCTCTATATACTTCAAGATAAACATTATCTTATTGTAGTTATAAGAGAATACAGTAGACTTTAAGTGATAGTCAAATGTTTTGTATACATTACTTTCTCTACTCTTGTACAAACACTTATTGCTCTATATACTTCAAGATAAACATTATCTTATTGTAGTTATAAGAGAATACAGTAGACTTTAAGTGATAGTCAAATGTTTTGTATACATTACTTTCTCTACTCTTGTACAAACACTTATTGCTCTATCTACTTCAAGATAAACATTATCTTATTGTAGTTACAAGGGAATACAGTAGACTTTAAGTGATAGTCAAATGTTTTGTATACATTACTTTCTCTACTCTTGTACAAACACTTATTGCTCTATATACTTCAAGATAAACATTATCTTATTGTAGTTACAAGGGAATACAGCAGACTTTAAGTGATAGTCAAATGTTTTAAAACTGGATATCTAGTTGGGGACATTCTGTATGTTTGTCCAAGAGATAAATGATGAATAATGACATGATATTTGAGAAAAGCGTAAGTACAGCAAAATTAAAACAATTAGCAGTGAATGTCTCGGAAATGCTTAGTGCTAGACGAAAAAGTCTAACTAGTATAAACTGTATTTTTAATGTGATATGCTTTTTGTGCAGTAAATCGTTAAATGGCTGGGATGTAAATAATGATTATAAAATAAATAATGACAATAGATGCCTATTTTAGCAACATATTTTAGGGAGCACTAATACAATTTTTGAAAATGTTCCATATCATAAATCAATTTAAAATCGGCTCTGTCGAAGAAATCATAGAAAAATCATCAGAGAATTCAAGGTCATGCACAATATGAACTTAGGTCAGTAAGCACATATTTTGGTTATGTATTATAAATCTGCCACATAATGATGAATTCTTTTGATTTGAATATTGTGACTTTGTGGGTTCGTGAAATTCAAAGTCCAGGTTACAAACCCTAAAAATTGCTCCATATTTCAGTAGAGACACACCTTGGTCAACCTGATAGTTGCAGAATTACGTCACATTCACAATTCAGCTTCCAAGGTCATCGACCACAAAGTCCACACAGCTGTTCGCGCACACGAGGGCAATTATCAACTGTCCCCTAGTGGCGGGCGCCGGCTCCTTTTATAGTTTACTCACTATTCCAGAAATCCGTGGAATGTTTTGAATCAGGACGGCATTAGAAGAAAGACGAACTCTCTAGAATTCCGTCCCACCGTTTCGGTGAGCTGTTATCTGTACTGTCCGTCTTTTTGAACCCGTCCCTCGCACCGCCTCGCCGCAACAATCCGTTCGCGACAATACATATAGATGAGAGGTTATTTGTAGTACCATTTACGTTTCTAAAACTAGCTAAACTGATTTTTAAATTATATGATATGATATATTTATTGTGCATATTCCAAAATTTTACAATTTACAGCTTTAGGCTACATTTATTTGTCTTTACCTTGTTGCTATCTTGGCTTACATGACACCCTGGTCTTCTGCTCTATCAGGTAGCTCTTTACCTCCATATCTCCTTGTTACTTAATTAGCTCCATTCTTCCCACTTAGCTTCCTTTCTTATATTCTTTACATTTGTTTGTCTTTACCTTGTTGCTATCTTGGCTTACATGACACCCTGGTCTTCTGCTCTATCAGGTAGCTCTTTACCTCCATATCTCCTTGTTACTTAATTAGCTCCATTCTTCCCACTTAGCTTCCTTTCTTATATTCTTTACATTTATTTGTCCTTACCTTGTTGCTATCTTGGCTTACATGACACCCTGGTCTTCTGCTCTATCAGGTAGCTCTTTACCTCCATATCTCCTTGTTACTTAATTAGCTCCATTCTTCCCACTTAGCTTCCTTTCTTATATTCTTTACATTTGTTTGTCTTTACCTTGTTGCTATCTTGGCTTACATGACACCTTGGTCTTCTGCTCTATCAGGTAGCTCTTTACCTCCATATCTCCTTGTTACTTAATTAGCTCCATTCTTCCCACTTAGCTTCCTTTCTTATATTCTTTACATTTATTTGTCTTTACCTTGTTGCTATCTTGGCTTACATGACACCCTGGTCTTCTGCTCTATCAGGTAGCTCTTTACCTCCATATCTCCTTGTTACTTAATTAGCTCCATTCTTCCCACTTAGCTTCCTTTCTTATATTCTTTACATTTATTTGTCTTTACCTTGTTGCTATCTTGGCTTACATGACACCCTGGTCTTCTGCTCTATCAGGTAGCTCTTTACCTCCATATCTCCTTGTTACTTAATTAGCTCCATTCTTCCCACTTAGCTTCCTTTCTTATATTCTTTACATTTGTTTGTCTTTAACTTGTTGGTACCTTGGCTTACACGACACCCTGGTCATCTGCGCTGCCAGATAACTCTTCACCTCCATGCCTCCTTGTTACTTAAATAGCCCTTTCTTCCCCCTCATCTTCCTTTATTATATTATGTACATTTCTGTCCCATTTTTCTATTACTTTCTGCAAGAACTCACCAATACTTCTTAACTTCTTTTTTTCCTTCCGGCCCGTTGATATCTTTATAACTACTATCCTCTTCTCTACTTTCTCCCATTTTTCTTCCCAAACCTTTTTTCTCCATATTGCAGCCACCTCGCATTCTGTTACATAGTGCTCTATGCTTTATTTACCCCACACAATTCACAAATTCCCTTTTCTCTACCTCTTATCCCTCTTAGCAATATTGTTCCTGTTCTCATCCAAGCTAACCCTTCTCTCTCTTGCCTATTGCAGTAATCTAAATACGCTTCTCGTCACCAATTTCTTTTTATTTGCTTGTAAAATTGTAACGATTTCATATATTCAGGACTTGCCCATATTTCCTGTCTTTCTATATCTTCTATTTTGCATTTTACCGATTTACCCACATCGCTTGTATACCTTTCCTCTAATCTCCATATATCTCCCATTCCTATTTTTTTTCTATAATTCCTCCTATCTCTGCCCACCAAATATTTGAGTTATCTAATATTTTTTGCTGTCTCATGCTTAATTTCATAATTTCCTCTTCTTCTTTGGCCAAACACCTATACCAAAATGTTATTATTCTTTCCATTATTATTCCATTTCTTCTTGTCTTTCCTAACTCTACTAAAGCTACTTCCCTAGGTGCTGATCCTGGTAAGCCTAGTAGCTCTTTACAAAACCTTCTGTAGTTTTGGTCCACCGTTTTGTTTACCTCTGTGGCCCCCCCCCCCCTCCAGATCTCCACCGCATACAACATTTTGGATTCAACTAGTACTTCGTACATTCTTTCTAAACATTTGGTTGTCATTTCTAGCTTATATTTGTATACTATTATCGCATTCATTGCCGCCCTTCCTTTTGCTTCAATTTTTCTCCTGTATGCTCCCCACTTTCCATTGTTATTCAACCTTGCTCCTAAGTATTCAAGTTCATTGACCATTTCTACTCCTTTGCCATTTATTACCCACTTTTCATCTTTTAAATAACAATGCCGAAATCTCATATTCCACATTCCCCGACTATTTCATAATACCCTCCTCTCTGTATGAAGTAAATATTTAGGTAATAAAGATTAGTAAGTATTGAAGGCTATAAGAGCTTATGTATGAAACATAAGAGTGAGTAGTGAGGTATTGTCACATAGTTTGGTTTTGATTCGTCCACAGTGCTCACTATCGCAGCCAGTGGTAGAATTACACCAACGTGTTCCATTAGTGCCGAAGTAAAGCTATCTAGGTGTGAAGCTTCCTTTTTTCTTTATCCTTTTCATTTATTATCCTCTGTAAAATTTAGAAAGTAGTTGACAGAAAGTTCAGTTGACATTGGACAAGTCATATACTAAATACATACATATACTTAATTCACTGGCTGTAATTCGTCTATATTATACCAAATTTTATTAATTAAACACTCTTTTAACTTATATTTAGAATATGTTTTCGAGGTGTTAACCAAATTTTTTAAAGCTACTGGTAACCTATTAAATAAGATTGCTCCTCTTGTATTGACATCCTTTTCCATAAAACTTGTATTTGGTCTAAAGGGGTTAAAGTTATTTCTTGTGCTATGGTTGTGTACTTGACTGTTTCTTATTGATGGCTGTTTTCTTATATACAGTATGGTTCTATAAACATACCGAGAATAAATGGTTAAACGCTTATTATTGATAAAAGCAGTTCTGCATGTTTCCCACATTGCCATCTGATATATAAATGTGATGCTTTACTTTTGCAAATTAAGAAGTTTATTCATCTTTGTTTTAGCAGCACCTCCGCCCCATATGTCTATACAATATGTTAGATGAGAATATATACATCCAAAGTATATCAATTTCAACATTTGAACATCACCATAAGTTTAGAAATATCTCAGTAAATATATTGATCTACTAATAACATTAGATAAACAATCTATGTGTTCTGTCCATTTTAAACAGTTGTCTACCTGAAGACCTAGAAATTTGTGTGTTAACATTTTGAACTAGTGTATTCCCAACTTGTATACTAAGATTGCTTAAATTTTGAATTGATCTACTGAATCCCATTATCGTTGTCTTTTGGACATTGCATTTTAAATTTAAAGATTCGAAATAATTAAGAAGCATGGAGGTAGATTTCTTCATATTTCTGAGTAATTCTTCGTCGGTTTTTTCTCAGCAAATCGTGTAGTATCATCAGCATAAGTAACAATGGCACTATTTTTAGGAGGAATTATATCATTGATATAAAGTACAAACTATTATGGACCTAGCATTATGCCTTGGGGTACCCCATTTTTAGCTGTTTCTATTTTGCATTCTATATTTTTAACAAACTTGACATTCTTATGGGCAATTTTAGTCTGTTGTTTTCTGCCAATTAAGTAACTTCTAGTTATCTCTTCTGGTCGACTTTGTTGCTAAGGAACGGTATATCACCTTGGTAACAGTAAACGTGAGGCTTATTCTGTTTCAAAGTATTCAAGATACGCTACTGTCAACGTTGAATGAAAGTTTCACACGAACCTTTCTGAAACAATGAAATTTTGAAGATGTACGGGTTAGCGCTGTGTTGACCCGGGGAGGGGGTTGGCATCTTCAATTAACCCCTGCACTACTATGTCATGATACCTGTCCTGTGTGTTGGTCGGTCGACTGAACAGAGATGACGACCGCGAGATGGCGTGTACGATAATGTGGCGGCCTTCTGTCCCAGTAATGATTAATTGTCACACGATTACAGCAACAACGTCCCGGAAGCTGGGCTTTGTACCACGCCATGCGTCTTTCTTACGTCTAACTACAGTTTGAATGATCTCCTTATCGCATTTCGTAGTGTCCTCAAAAAATATGTACGTTTTTTATAACAACTGCGTGTAGAGTAGTGAACAGAATGTGAAATAACAGTTTTTATTTTCTCCACACTTGCACGAAGTACGTTTTTGAGAAACCATGTGTCCATAAAAGTCAGTTTTAGAAAATTAAATGAGAATATGAATAACTAATTCAAAAAGCCGGATAAAAATAGAAAAGCTTCATGCATTTTCCAAGTGTGCCAACAAAGATTTTCTAGAAAAATCCCAAAGAACATTTGCATGGTACATAGAAAAGTGCAACAGCTCTAAAAGGAGTTCATTTTTATCTCTTAGACATACAAAGAAAATGTCGTTACCTAGACAACGACCTTTAAAACATTTGACTGTCATTTAGACTTCTGTATCCCTTTGTAACTACAATAAGATAAAGTTTATCTTGATAGATAAGCAGTAAGTGTTTGTACAAGAGTAGAGGAAGTCATGTATATGAAACATTTGACTATCACTTAAAGTCTACTGTATTCTCTTGTAACTACAATTACTAGGGGCCGGATTTATAGACACCAAAATGGGCAAAATAGGCACTTAAATAAACACTAAAATTTGCTAAGTAAACTGTTAGAAATATACATTTTTAGTAAAATGGCTCTTAAAATGCACTATAAGTGCAATATAAGAAAATGACAACTATCGCAACATATGCTGCAACAAATTCGCTAAAAACATATTATTTTGCGGTCCCTAGACGAAATAGTTCTACATTTACTCCATATTTCATAAATGCCTCCACAGCAAGTTAAAATAACAGGTATCCTCTTACAATTAGCATACACATAAATCCACTTCACTAAGTAAGAACCATCATGTGCAGAAATGTGTAGAGTAATTAACTATGTCAAAAACCAAAAGCATGTGTTTTGCGGGTAGGGCTAAGGGTGAAAATTGAAATATTTGAAGCTCTTGTAGGATTTATTTCAAATTTATACAATTTATTTTTGTGATCGATCAAGAATGGAATAATACCAAGTTTCAGCTTTCTAGTTACAACAGTTTCTGAGGAATTAACAGTTTATGTCTAAATTACATACGATTTTCAAAATGTCCCACATATTGTAATTTTAAAAATTAATGCTTGGGGTATAAGTTTCTGCACCCATTTTAACCTATTAATATCCTGTAACTATGTGAAATATTTTTCTTCGCCATATTAACGAAGGGAAAAAATAATCATACATACTTACCAATTTTTATTTTCCTAAGCGTTATCAGTAAGAAGTAAGCATTATAATCCTTTTCAATGCAAATAACAAAAATACAACAAATGTAAATGGGTACACTTAAATGCAGTTGCCCTTACAGGCATGTTTATAATTTCATACAAATTAATATAAAACTGCATCCTGTGGTACATTTTGAAGTTAGGAAAATGTAGAAAATATGGAATCTGAGATTTCTGAGGTTAAAATTACGTAATAGCAGCTACGATACAGGTTTAGGGTTATTTAAATAGCCACGTGACGCTGTCTTTAGTGCCGCTAGATAAAAAAAGAAAAACTTTATATTATTGAAATATGTCTATATACATTTTAAGACAAAACACTAAATTTGCTATTGATTTAAGTTTTTCGCCAATTTGCACAGGTGTGTCCCCTTAGTAAACCCCTTTTTGTATATGCAACGTGCAGCAGTAAGAAATGTCTCTTCCCCGAAAAATTAACGTTGAAACCAACAAATACAAAAGCTGTTGTCACGAATTACAAACAGAAGAAATTGGCTAAAAAGGCAGTTTAGGCACTAATAAGCGGATTAGGCACAATCGTATGAAATAGGCATTTGTAGGCACTATAAAATTAAGAAATTAGGCTAATAATTGTAAGAAACGTTCTTATGACTTAAAAACCTACGTTTCTGAACAAAGGAATAAAATAAGCAAATAGGGCAAAATCCGCCCCCTAGTGATGATTGAAGTCGACATTCTAGAAGCCTCGCGTGGTAATCGTGGAAATCATTTTGCAACCAGTTTTTTCTCAAATGGCATGATGGATGCAAGATGTTCACCTTTCGTGACGATCTGGTAGAAATCTTGAAGATGCCTCGTTGCTCTGGAGCAATGAGTCTTACCTCTGGTCACAGTCTCGAAGTAAACGAATTTGACACTGCAATTGTTGGAGAATTCACAACAATTCTTCTCTTTTATTTATTGTGGGTTTTATTCCACAAAACGATTAATAAATACTGCTAAAAAGTTAAATAATGTAGATGCTGTACTTTGCAGTATTTCCCCGGTCACTTGTTAATTTAGCGGCAACCTTAAGGAATTTGCCAATTTCATTGTCTTTGTGGGTGATTCATTAGTGCTGGGATTCCTTATAGGACGTGTCCACGGCTGCTCATCTGCTATGGCTTAAGTAGAGCATGTTGGTATAGAGATCTCAGGGTAGTGTGACGAGAGACAATAACAATAAATGGTAGACTAATCACTGTTTATTTGAATTTACACCAGTTATAGTGTTCCCGATAAAAATGTTCACTACTGATGCACCAAGAATTTCCTTATATGTTCGCACACCTTGCATTTCGCACTGAGACTGACCACCGCGTTGTTTCCCAGTTCCTTTTACCTGCTTACAACTCTTTGTAAGGGGTTGAGTGTTACGGAACTAGCCTAAGCCCTCGGTCCCGTTATGCAGCGTTAGGATTGTCATTTGAAAAGCCTAACGAGGGTTCTCCTCAGGTACTGAAAACATTTGTACAGTGAAACTTTTCTCAATTCATATGTTACATTTCACATTTATATACGGATATCCCTCTTGTCTTTCTAACTTATTATTTACAAGGGTGGGTCAAAAAGTAATGCCTCCTATTTTTTCCCTTAAATAAGTAAGTTATGTGAAAACTTTGTTTTGGTACAATTCCTCAAACCTTCTTCTCCAATCCCCTGCATTAGTAACTTCCTAAGTCAACAGGTGGCACCACTGCATCCTCTTGCAAAATGGCTGACACCGACATTTGTAAAAGACAGCGTTCTGTGATTGAATTCTTGACTGCAGAATCAGAAACGCCATTTTGCATTCACGAAAGACTAAAAAATGTGTATGCTGATGCAACGGTGGCACTGTTAGACGATGGGTTCGTCGCTTTAACGAAGCTGAAGGTCAAAAACCATTGGCAGATGAAAAGCCAAGCGACAGCCCGATGACTGCAGTGACTCCATGCAACATTAAGTGAGTCGATGACATCATTCGTGGTGATCACCGGGTAACAACAAGTGAATTATGTCGCATTACCTCCCTCAGTAAAGGCACCGTGATGACGATTATTCAACAACTGGGTTACTCAAAAGTTTGTTCACGTTGGGTACCAAGAACGTTAACCGCCCAAAACAAAGAAACAAGTAAAACAATGGCCTACGAACACTTGCAGCGTTTCAATCTGGAGGGAGAGTAGTTTCTGAAAAAAAAAAATTGTTGCTAAAGACGAAACGTGGGTTCATTTTTTTTAACCTGAATCAAAGAGGCAGTCAATGGAATGGCATCACACAACATCAAACTCAGAGGTCGGCAGGGAAAGTTATGGCGACGGTGGTTTGGGATGTATAGGGTGTACTTATGATTGATTTTTTGTAGCAGGGATACACAATAAATTCTGCCCAATACGTCAGAACTCTCAACAAGCTGAAAGCACGCCTTCGCCGAGTTCACCCCCAAAAAAACTATGGCGGATGTTCTTCTTTTGCATGACAATGCAGGACCACACACCAGCCGTTACACCACTGCAGAAATTGAGAAATTGGGATGGAAGTCTTATCTCACCTCCCATACAACCCTGACCTGGCACCACCAGACTTCCATCTGTTCGGGCCACTAAAGGAAGCTCATCGTGGGATTGATTTTGAAGATGAGGAGGCTGTGAAAACGTCCGTGCTTCAATGGCTTAGGAAGCAAGTCCGTGGGTTTTACCACACTGGAATACATGCCCTAGTTAAAAGGTGGACCAAAACTGTGGAAAAGGACGGAGATTATATTGAATAGTGACAAATTAATCGTAAATGTTGTAGTTTTCAGCTATGTAAATTGGACTCAGTTTTCTTGGAAATTAAAAGAGATAAAATAGGAGGCATTACTTTTTGACCTACTCTTATCTTAATGAGGCACTTATATAATGCCTCACCTTCCACAAGTAATGGTTGTTGCATCTATGAACTGTATCTCTTGCAACACAAATACATTCCCAACTAAACGTTTTCTGTACAATCACAGAGCGACACAAGAACACGTGTAACTCACAAGACAGTTGTTTGCAGATAAACGCCAAGCTCTCTGATTATTCTGGGTTCTGTGCAATATCTGTTTCCATAACAACCAAATTACTTCTCTTTTATGCAATTAGCAATAACAACAATATTATGTAACATTTAACTTGCGTTGTATCATTCCGTAGCTTACCCTATTTCACATTTTCTATTTTGTACATATTACTTTTTCCAAAACAAGTGAAAATGAATTCTTAAAATTTAAACGACACGAAATAACCGTCAGATATTTTAATTTTAAGCACCATCTCTATAGGATATTTTTATAACAAATGAAATGTATATCTTGAAGTTTCTGAGGATAAGCCCGGAGGTCCTCTTGTTTCTGTATAACTCTAGAGCTAGACAAAATCCTACTGTACCATTTTTGAGCGTGCATATACCTTCTTGTTCGTCTGAATGTTCAAGTACCTGCCAAATGTTTTAAAACTTGTTGTCTACGTGAGGTCTTTGTAGTTACATTGTCTTTGTATGATGTACAAGAGATAAAAACTGAAACCAAAACATTCACAAATATTAAGTTTTAATAAGGTCTACACCTCTTACTAATAGAATATATATGAACTGAGATTCATTAGAGCAAGTTTAGACTCTGAGGTTAATTCTTGACAGTAGGTTTACGTTTGATCAACAAGTGGGAAATGTCACAAAAAATGAATAAGCGAAAATCAGCGAAACTTCAGTGGGGCCTAGGATACCAAGCCATCAAAACGATATTTAAAGTAGTAGTACTACCGGTCTTGCTATATGGAGCACCCGTTTGGGAGCGGCCCTAAGAAAAGAGAAGAACATCAGAAAGTACAACACAACTGAAAAGTTAATAAACATACAGATTTTAAATGAATACCGCACACTATCTTGGCTGGGGTCGAACTAAGTACAAATCATGGTGGGAGAGAAGACAAGGATATGAGGGATATCTGAAAAGTTCTCGACCTCAACATGAAGATGATGGCATTCATAAATAAAAGCTAGTGAATTTCGTTGTTCATCTGTTGACAGGTACTCACTAAAGTTTCAGCCATTTTGGACGCTCAGTTGTTAAGTAACAGTCGTTTGAATGAGTTGATATCAGTGTTTTTATGAAAATATGAAATTAAGGCAGTTAGACTATGTTCTGAAAATTTAATAATAAACAATATCCTAATACAGAGTTCGTTGGATATATCAATCCAAGTCCATAGACTTTAGAGTTGAATCGTGCCAGAAAATTTGCTCATTACGTTAACAAAAGTAAGTTATAGCCACCCATAACCGTCAATTGCTTAACCATTACATTTCTCAACACATATATCTGCAAAACAACGAAATTATAGTGAAAGTTTTATATAAACTCATGTTTGTATACTAGATACAGATATAAACTTATACTGCCATCTAGTGAGGAAAATGAAACTATGGAGCGGCAAAAATTCTGAAACGATAGATGGCAGTGAAAGTACATATTTCTTGTTTGACATATACAAAGTAAATATATATGAAATAGTCTGTATAATTTCCTTGCAGAACAAATACATAGTCTTAAATATGCATTTGTTTAACTAATTTATGGTTGGGAGTATTTGTAGTTTAGTTATGGCAAGGAAATGAGTCAAATTTCTGCCACGATACAGCTCTGAACTTTGGGTGGAATACAAATGCGACATGAAATAATACTGAAAAAGAGTAATCTATTGAAACAACAATCTTCGAAATGGTAAATTCTGTAGAAAAAATGTATTTGACGTAAATTGGGTACCTTATCAAAATGTAAGTACGTTTTTATTTAGTAGGATTTCAAAATCTCTTACAGTTAACCAGCTATACAAAAGTCATTCAGAATTAGGAGGACTTCTGAGGACATTTCAAGCAAATTCAAGATATACAGGGTGTTTAAAACGACACTGAACGAAAATATAGAAGTAATTTCTCAGCTTCTATGTAACATCTATAGATAGTTTCTACTACCAATAGAGCCACATAAAAATTCTCCAGAGTGAGTGTGGATTAAGCAGTGACAGCAACAGCGACGCGCGCCTCACACTGTCATAGTTCACAGGTGTAGGACACCCGCCGTGTCGCGTGCTGTAACTGTGCGTAAACATATGGGTATACTCCGCAGTAGCTTGCTACTATTATTAATTTCTTTGGCTTATGTAACCACAATAAAGAAGCTATTGCTTAGTTATTGCTTATCAGTGTTTAACCATTTCCAAAATTCCGTTATAACAATCCATGATGGCAAATAAGCTGGTGGACATATGCAACTTATACCTCTCAGAGGGAAGTTAATGTTAGTGAGGTTGAGGATGGAAGCATTAAATGATAAACAGAGAAGAAAATAACATCAAAGAATTGTAGATAAATTAATCAAAACTAAATGACATATACAATGAGACGAGCTCCTCACACACCACTTACAGGGAATACAATACAACACCGCAGGACTCTGTTTGGTTGCTCAGCTAGTAGCCCTCAAGGACCAGCACCTTCCCATTTGAAACACTTTATAAACAACGCAACGGCCATAATCGTTCAGCGTCGTTTTGAAACAACCTGTGTATTTTATTTTTTATGAAAATGTATATTAAAAATAAGTAAGTCCTTTTATTTTTTTCTATAATTTCTTATATAATTTATAATTTAGCCAGTTGTAACCTGCGTGTCATTTATTAAAGATTTCTGTAACAATGCTGCAGTTCCTTCTGTTGAAATTAGACCCTTGTATCTCGTTTTCTGTGTAGAGAAGCCATTACCTTGTGTGTTCTGGAAGCCAATTCTACCCCCACGTCGTTAAAATGGAGAAAGTCTAAAAGTTAGCGGACCATGTATTTTACGTTCTTCGAGGGGCCCCGTATTTGCGTTTATATATATATCCTCGAGATTCCTTTTTATCTCCCATTTTCTTTCATGTGAGGAGACTTATGCACGAAACCATCTCATCCATGATGGATTACGTTTTTGTTATTCCAGGGCCCGCCGCATTATCCAGTTTGTTTCCTTTTATCTGTGTTAATACCGGACGTGGCTGGAGAAACAAACGAAGGCGCCAGATAAATAAAAGCGCCAGTGCCGCTGAATTTCAATGCGGCCATTACGGTTGGATTTATTGTTTTAGTCTAATGTATTAACTTAGTTCGCAGCCATATTGTTTCAGCGGCGAAGAAGATTTAAAGTTATCGAGTTCCGAGATATTGCCTCGAGAAGTGTGTTTTCGTGTTGCAATTTGGAGACCCTAGACTTTGTCTTTTTATGCGTTTTAGTTTCTGTACTACGGAAATTATTGTGACACAAAAGAAGTACACCTTATCTCACTTTATTTCTTACTAAAATTGCTACAAATACACATGTAAACACGTGGCTTTAATGTTTCTCCATGTCTTTGTTGCACCAAACAACTTGCGCTGGAAGTAATTTCTCCGACGCACACACAACGTTTCTCTTTACACAGCTCTACTTACCGCCTCCAACAAACGTAGTCCGATATCCACTAATCTAGTGCTACTCTATACGTAACAGTTGCTTGTAGAGTCACCGCTACGGAGCTGAAACGTTCTGCACTCTCGACGTTAAACTAATTGTGAACAGCACTGAACTGGTCTTGTTACTTCTGACGAATTTCCAGTAGGATAGTGACCGCACTTATAGTGACCACGCTTAAAGGATGCCCAGGAGGCTGGCTTTGTACGGAAAACCCGTTCTTACCCCTTACCACAATGTCATAAAGATATTAGGATGCACATACCGGGTTGGAGGGGTGAAGAAGGTTAGGCACGTGTTTACAGCTGAGAACACCCAGGGCTGCCATGGTTTAAAATAACGTTTATAAGAAGAAAAGGAATCAAGCTGATTTCACTGTATGAAATAGTAACTGATCTTTTTAAACAAATTTTAAATAACACTGGGCAACAATGAAAAAATTTCGGGCTTAAAAATAGTGAATTTACATGTATTTTCATCTGCTGAATTCAAAAGTCACCATAAAATGATGGATTTGCTCTTGTTTTGAACATAAAGGGACATTTCATTTTGAGAGTGAAGATTTTAAATTAGGGGGAACTTTTTGGGGGAGTTGGCACACCTGACAAATAAAAAAAAAACCGCACAATCATAGAGAAATTAGGGAAATTAAGTGATGCAGAAGTTAAGGAAGGCATTTTTGTCGGACCACAAATAAGAGAACTTGTAAAGGATTCTAAATTTAGGGGAAAGAAAAGGAAGTTTGGGAAGCCTTCAAGGGTGTTGTTCATGTAATTTAGGCAACAAAAGAGATGAAAACTACAAACATTTGGTGACAGTGCTTCTGCAAAAATACAGTAACCTTGGATGCAACATGCCCTTAAGATCCATTTTCTTAACTCCCACCTAGACTTTTTCCCTCCTAGTTGTGGAGCTGTTAGTGATAAACATGGGGAGAGATTTTATTAGGACATTTCTGTTATGGAACAAAGATACCAGGGCCGTTGGAATGAAGTAATGCTTGCGGATTACTGTTGGTCTTTTTATAGGAATTCTGCGGAACTCCATCACAAGAGACAAGCAAAAAGTTGAAGTCAATAGGCCACCACATGATTCTCTTCAGACACGACTACCTCCGAAGTATTTTTCCAGAAATGTAGAACTCTTAGCATGTAATTACCAGTTAAAATATCAAATGCACTTTTATTGTTGTTACCATGTATGTAATTAAAATGTATCCTTTTCTCTCAATCCGTTAATATGCAATATATGTAATGAAAAGAGAAATATTACCTATGCAGCTATGGTATTAGTACTTATTTTACCTACAAGATTTTTATGAACATAATATCCAAAGAACTTTTAGTAAAACATTCCGATATCTTGTTGTAGGACCATCATTGCAATTTTTAAAGGGTTAAATTGCATCAGTGTGCCTGGATTTGCGAGAGATATTTACTTGCCAATTAAAGAAGCACTTTGGATATTCTGGTAGTTAATAATTTGTAAGCAAAGATTACACGTTAGAACTTTGTTTATTGCAATAGTGAGCCGATTTATCATAAAACATTTTCCTATATTCTGTGGCTGCTGTAGGTGGTGAATCAAATTTCAGTTGATTTAACAAAGCAGTACATACCTCAAAAGTAGTAAAACGAATTAAGGAATTAAAGAAAAACTAGTAAGGAAACTCTATTACTCTTTTTAAATGCTGGAAGGTTTTTACAAGAATATCTGCTAATTTTACAAGTTTGAATAAAGTTAAGCAGTGTAATTTGGGGGGGGGGGGTCTTCTGTTAAACATAATTTAAATAAATAATCATATACATTCCGAATAATGATTAAATGTCATAGAAGCTTTAGAATTCGAGAAAGGTTAGAAATAGTGTTAGATATACATTACAAGTATGAATGGAAATCAATGTTAGCATATCCATGTTAGGTTCTATTCCCATGGTCTCCAAATCTTAATTAAATTACACAAGTGCTAAACACTTATAAGTATTAAACCCTTAAATTTATAAAACTACACTAACTACACTAAGTAAAACACTATGTGACTTCTATAAATATAAGATTAATTAACACATGATAAGCACGTGGTAAGGTCTAAGCTAATAGAAGGTACCGAAGTTCTGAGGGCACAAGAAGAACATCGCAACAGCTTGGTGAATATAGTAAGAATATAGTAAGAAGGACCACCCCATATGTTTGAGGGTGGAAGACGCTTATAATTGCTTCCATGTTAGGATCTGTGGTCAGTAGTGAAAGCTTTGTAGCCATTGGGTTAGAATGAACGCGGCTACTATAATTCTGGGTGCATGAAATGGAAATTTCTGTTGCTCATGCTTATGCTGTGCGTTCCGAAATAGGCAACGTTGCACGCCTATGATAGGATAGTAGATCTAGGGAGCCCTCCCTAGCTGCGCTCATATGCCTTCGTAAGCCTTATAGTGCCGACAAACAACAAATTTGGTGGCACCGTTTGACTCACATTTACATTCTCAACGGCAGACATTCGCCATCTCCGTTGCATTATTATATTCCATCCTAGCAAGATTCATCCCGAAATATATGTCCCGATAATCTCTGAACCCAAAAATAGGATTTTTAGTAAAAATTATCTAATGAGTACTGTATGGGTGAACAACCGAATTAAAAAACAAAAGGCAGATAAGTAAGAAATGTGATATTATAATTTAGCATTTTCCAAAACTGAACATTTCCAAGAAATTCCATTATTTATGGCTAACTTTATATGCAAGATTAATCGAGTGCTTTCATTTTCTCATAAATCAATTTTATTTTAAGTAAACCTCCTTAACTTTAAGATATATATGTGTAAAGTGAAGTGTTTATTTTGAATTTTCTGGGAAAGTTTTCATCAAATCCTCATCACTGTGAACGACTTTTATATAACTGATAAACCCTAAGATATAAACAAAGTTTAATAGTACAAAAAATGTACATCCCAATAAAACACAAAATTTGTGACAGTTTCTTTTGGTATAGTCATATTTTTCCGAAATATTCCTTGCTATCTGTTTGAATTTTCCAATAGTTACAGCTGATACTCATTTTTATCTCTTGGACATTAAAGGAACAGTAATTACAAAGACGTCACCTACACAACCAGATTTAAAACATCTGACTATCACTTACTCTGCTGTGCTCCCTTGTAACTATAATAAATAATCTTTATCTTGAAGTGGATAAAGGAACAAGTATTTGTACAAGAGTAGAGAACGTCATGTATATAAAACATTTGAATATTACTTAAAGTCTTCTGCATTCCCTTGTAACTAGAATAAGATAATGTTTATCTTGAAGTAGATAGAGCAGTAAGTGTTTGTACAAGAGTAGAGAAAATCATGTATACAAAACATTTGACTGTTACTTAAAGTCCACTTTATTCCCTTGTAACTAAAATAAAATGTTTATCTTGAAGTACATAGAGCATTACGTATTCCTACAACAGTAGAGAAAGTCATGTGAGGTAACTCATATTTTTGCGCTGAAAATGCCTACGTGTATGAGCTGCAAATGCCCATAAAGAGGACCGGACATTATCGCGCTGTCGGCTGCAGTTTTCTTAACTCTGCTTCCTGTTTATGATCCATATAGGAACATAACGATAAGTTTTGTATGACGTCGTATACATCTGAGCTTATCAACGGGAAGCATTCCGAATGTACCTTCCTGTAGTTACTCCAACACTCCGAGTTTTCTTAACAATATATTCTTTTGTGAGTTATATACTGTTTCATTTTTAGTAGTATCTGTTTTTGGCCTTTTCGACCACGTTCGAGTAGACAAAGATTGTATTCCGAGCTACACAAAAACCGAGAAATTATTTTTAGAAAATTTCCTCCGTGATAACAGTACATTAAAAACTGAAGAAAATGATTAAATATCAAACTTTTTTAAACTGGCAACTGTAACAGGCAAACAACATTTTTATTTCCGTTTAGACTTAACCATTTCCGAGATATTCCTTTTCATTTGTCGAATTTTCCAATACCTACACTTTTCTCAAATAGCAAGTCGTTATTCGCTTTTATCTGTTTGGACATACAAAGAGAATGTAATTACAAAGACGTTACCTAAACAACCAGATTTACAACATTTGACTATCGCTTAAAGTCTACTGTATTCACTTGTCACTACAATAAGATAATGTTTATCTTGAAGTAGATAGAGCAATAAGTGTACAAGAATAGATAAAGTAATATGTATAAAATATTTCACTATATATTAAGGTCTACTGAATTCCCTTGAAACTACAATAAGTAAAGTAGATAGAGGAACAAGTTTTCGTAAAAGAGTAGAGAAAGTTATGTATATAAAGCATTTGACTATCACTGAAACTATACTGTATTCCCCTGTAACTACAATAAGATATTGTTTATCCTGAAGTAGATAGAGCAATAAGTTTTTGTACGAGAGTAGAGAAAGTCATGTATATAAAACATTTGAATATCACTTAAAGTCTACTCTATTCCCTTGTAACTACAATAAGATAATGTTTATCTTGAAGTAGACAGAGCAATAAGTGTATGTACAAATTTAGAGAAAGTCATGTATATAAAACATTTGAATATCACTTAAAGTCTACTGTATTCCCTTGTAACTACAATATCATAATGTTTATCTTGTAGTAGATAGAGCAATAAGTGCTTGTAAAAGAGTAGAGAAAGGAATGTACATGAAAGATTTGACTATCACTTAAAGTCTACTCTTTTCTCTTGTAACTACAATAAGATAATGTTTATCTTGAAGTAGATAGAGGAACAAGTGTTTGTAGAAAATTAGAGAAAGCTACGCGAGTTTCTTAATGTCCTGCAACGTTAGGAAGACCATCCAGTGTCACGATCATCTATCTATAACGATAAGGGAAAGCCCTGAGAAAGACCTTGTCCTGATAACTCACCCTGACCTAGATTCGAACTCGGGAGCTCTTGAACGTGAGGCAGACTCGCTACCAGCATATTACTGAAGCAATCATTATATTCAGTACGTTTATGGGTGGAGAAAGTCGTGTAAAGGTGTAACGACTTCCCACGTAAACTTCAACCCTGGAGTGAATGACAAGAGACCGAGCAAGGTAATAAAAATCTCACGAATTTTTGTAATTCCCTAGTTCAGCGACAGACAGTGTTGTCGTAAGATAATAATGGAGGCAAAGAAGAAGTTGTAAAGTTGGTAGTGACGTGGAGATTAATGAGACGGAGTGAGTGATGCAGTCTTGAATAACGGATAGCAACAAAGGAGCGACAAGGACCCTGCAAACGTTTCCTATTTACACCTTTGAAGTAATTATTAAACGTTCGTAAGCTGTTCCTTACTTTTTTATGTTTGTACTTGCAGATAACGTCTAATTTTGACTTCAACAAAAACAAAACGTTCAGCTGTATCAGCGATAATGTTGAAGTTCGAATCTTCCAAGAATATACACGAAGTATTTAAGGAAAGTCAAGGGACATTTTCGGAACATTTTGGTTTCCCCAGAAATGCCGGTTAGGAATTTGATTAAACTACAATATTTAAGATATTTATATAAAATGTACCATGTATTTTTATAATTTTATGCCATCCTCTGTGTTCTAGACTTCATACAGGCCAGATTACCCGAGGTCGTGAGTTCGAACCCATTGTTGAACTTCGTATGGTTTCTTCGTAAGGAAAATAATGTCGGTGGCCCCGTGTCGTAGGTTTATGACATCTAAAAGAAACTCAACACCTCTGAGCAATATTTAAGCATCATTCATTCCAAAAATAAAATGCACCACTGAGAACTACATCTGTTAAGATGAATTCATAAATAAAACTTCGGTTTCAAATTCAGAGCATTCTGAGAATAATTCGAAAGTTATCTTACTTCTGAATGGGATTGTGATTTCATTACGAAGGGGATTCGACACGTAGGCCACCATTCTTGTCCCATTGTTCCTACGCCCCCAAGTGGAGCACCCACGGGTTGAAGGATGAGGCAAGAGAGGCAGAGCGCGGTCGACCGAAGGAGCCACGACAGTATAGAGGGCAGGATCCCTACACTTTACTTGGATAGAGACTTCACTCGACAGGCCAGGACAGCGAACTCCCTCCACTGCAGCGGGACGGTAACGACCCCAGCCCCAGAGGTCCCTGTGTAGTGGTCCCGAAATAGTCCCAGTAGAGAAGCTGAGACCAGCAGCCGATCTACCGGACGTGGAAGTATTTTTTCTCAGAGCATATCATCCTGTCATGCACCGCCGAGACACCCGCCGACACTTCTACCCTGAAAGAGACTAGCAGATGGGAAATGATAATGGAGATGAAATGGAGATACAGGACATTCGAGGGCTGTAACTAACCTACACAGCATTCGTCTGCCGACCCAGGAAAACCCCTGAAGAAACCCATGGGTCAGGTAGGTCGGTCACGTGAATCGAACCTGGGCTTCCCGTATGCAGGCCACAGATGAAACCGCCTGAGCCATCCCGCTCGGTTTCTTCTGAATTACTTTTTATAACTGGCAAATCGTAATTTATCTTTCTACCACTAGCCACTTCCGAGATATTTCCTGTTATGTGTATGAATTCAGAAATAGTCGAGCATCAACTTCACCTACTGTACCTAAGTGAATGAACTACGTAACGTAAATATGTAATTAAAGTAAGTGTTGTAGTAGTAGTCATAATAATAATAATAATAATAATAATAATAATAATAATAATAATAATAATAATAATAATAATAATAATAATAATAATAATGATGATGATGATGATGATGATGATGATAATGATGATGATGATGATGATGATGATGATGATGATGATGATGATGATGATGATGATGATGATGATGATGATGATGATGATGATGATGATGATGATGATGATGATGACGATGATGATGATGATGATGATGATGATGATAATGATAATAATAATAATAATAATAATAATAATAATAATAATAATAATAATAATAATAATAATAATAATAATAATAATAATAATAATAATAATAATAATAATAATAATAATAAATTTAAAAAATAAGTTTAAAAAGACTACTATCATAGGAGTGTGAGTAGACAGTGAGTGCAACCTGTCTTTGTGGGAGAATTTTGCGAAATAAACTGTAAATAGGCAAGTCCTGCTTTTAGCATCTGCCTGAACAGATCTTCTGCAGTTATCTTTTGGTTTTCTCTGCAGCCACGTCTGGGTATATATTTGTTCTTTTGTTTGTGTTGTAGGTTTCTTTCTTTACAATAATTTCCCAAGGGCTACTCTATTTTGTAAGTCAAAGCTTTCAACTTCGTCTCTTTTGACCTGACGTTTGGAATCCCATGCGAGATTTAATATGCAGATATATGGATCCAGAAATCTCCGGGGCCAGATAGAATCCTTCGTCTTGTAAGTCAAATAACGTCGTTAAGTACAATGTTCATGTTACCTCCCAAGAAGAATTCATGTTGCCATAGCAACGTTATCTGCTCTGCTTTAATCACCTGCGAGCAGTTTCAGCAGTCTTCTGTTCCTATAATGAACGACTCTCATTTTTAGCCAGAGTCAGACAAATGAACATCAACTGGAGGACATTAAAATACTGCAGTATTTTTATTTTAACTGGAAGCATATGCCATATTTTCGTTTGCTTTACTAATATGGACAATATGAATGCTCTAGTTGAATTTGAAGCACTTCTGAGCACATTACATTAAAGTTTCAAAAGTCATATTTCTAAAAATTTTGTTAATTAATCTTGGTTACTTAAAATGCACTACAAGTAACTCTTTTGGCGGATTAATCTCATATTTTTAGCCAAATTTATGAATAATTCCTAATAACTCATATCGCATATTTTGAAAATTAATATTTATTTACATTGACTTCAGAAGCATTTTAAATGTAAAATCTAAACATTAATATACAGGGTGTTTCAAAACGACACCTAAAGAAGATATAGAAATAGCTGCTCAGCTTCTATGTGACATATATAGATAGTTTTACCACCAATAGAGTCACATAAAAATTGCCACGGAATGAGTGTGGATTAGGCAGTAACAGGAACAACGACGCGTGCCTCACACTGTCGCAGTTCACAGGTATGTGTGACACGCCGTGCCGCGTGCTGGAACTGTTTGTGAACATATAGGTATACTCCGCAGTAGCTTACAACTGTTAAAAATTTCTTTGGATTATAAAACCGCAATAGAGAAGATATTGCTTCAATATTGCTTATGAGTGTTTAATTTAATAAGAAATTCCGTTATAGGAGTCCATGGTGGCAAATAAGCTGGTGGACATATGCAATATATACCTTCTAGGGGGAAGTTAATATCAGTGAGGTTGAAAATGCAATTATTAAATGATCAACAGAGTAGAAAGCATATTACAATTCATTATTTCCGGGCTGTTTTGCAGTGGTCTGTTGGCGTAAGAACATCCAAAGGTTTCGTCCACAACTGCGGTAGATATCTTCAGTGGCGCGGTCGAAGTTTCCTTGAAGAGAGTATCGCTGCGTCAACGGCAAAAAAGCCCAGGATGCACGAAGAGGGACTTAATAAGAAATGAAAATATAAGAGAAGAGCTGGACATTTTTAGTATGAATGATAGGTTAAAAGATCTCAAACAAAAATGGAAGGAATATGTTGAAAGAATGCCAGATAACAGACTTACAAAACAAATATTACAGTATCATCCTAAAGGTAGGAGATCAGTGGACAAACCCAAGAAATGATGGCTGGAGGACCTCGAAGGCGGAACAGGCACATGATTGTCTATGCCATGAAGAGAAGAAGAAGTAATATGGACTTTGGCCGTGAAAGCTACGTTCCCTCAAAACAGAAAACAACATCAAGGAATTGTAGATAAGTCAACCAAAAGTAAATGGCTTATACAATAAGACCAGCATTTTATTTCTCTTGTTTGATTATACTAAATAAAGCATTTTTAACTGAAATGGAAGCTGTTGATGTTCACAGAAAGTGGTTGAAAGTATTGTGCAATTAAGATCATAACAAAATGCTCTGAAGTTAAACAAATAAATATTATCATTGAAGTAACTATTTTTACAATTAAAATTTTTAATGAAACTAAATTAATCGTGCGTTCGTTGAACTCCCTTCAGCTCTTCCATTCATCGAAACCATATCCGTCATTTCGACATTCGTATAGCGCTCCATATTGCTTGGATTTGCTATCTAAGTACACGCAAAATCCTCCCTGTTAGGACGGAAGGTGTAAAATTTTACACTGAAGAGCAACCTTGCAGCTGTCAGAGTTATTAGTCGACTTTTGAACAAATAACTGCCCTTTGCCCCATTAGCTGAAACGTAGGCTAGTGTCACTGATAAAAAGCAAGGAGTAATGTATTAAGAACAACTAAACACTAGTAACACAATTTCACTATATACTTATCTCATTCAAATCCCGGGACCGGTTTAAAAGCAAAACATCTGCTTCATTCTCAACCACTCACCAACTAACTGACTAGCCTTGATCACTACCGGGGTTTGAAGAATAGCTCCTTATCTAACTGCCATCTACCGGGGACAACACAAACTTATTTATGGCATCTAGTAGAGGGATATCAGAATACATTACGCGATCCTTATTTTTCAAAATAAATATCTTCTCCCAAACCATTAAATCTATCGGTTCTTTCAATTGTTTCAATAATTTAACTTCTGTTTTTTTTTTTTCTTGTTCCATTTATATTCCGCCTTTAACTACTATGGTCATATCGCCGGTCGTTCTCCTTTGGAACATACTGAAGGTGTTAACTCGTTATCTTTGGTTTTTTTATCATTACATCACGCACACATTCACACTCTCATTCATACTTCCAGACTCTGGGGAAGATGGGGAATTATCTTGGTCGGAGAAAAATCCCCACCCCCACCACCGGGAATCGAACCCGGGACCCCTAGCACGGTAGGCAGGTGCAACTTCTGGATTTATTTCATAATTAGATGACCAAAAATGATCCGCCACTGCCGATTTCTCTGTCTGTCTATATTTCATATTTCTGAAATGTTCCTTCGCTCTGGTTTATAAATTACGCTTGGTCCTAACAATATAGATCTTATCGCTTTCTGAACAGTTAACTGGATAAATACCACATATTTTGTTGTCTGAAACGTTGTCTTTTTTAGAAAACTGTAGTAAATTCTTTATACTGTAATTATTTTGAGGTGCTAGTATTATACCCACTTCTTTGAATTTTGTTTGTAACTTTTTATTTTCCCATGGATGATAAGTAAATTTTTTGAAAATTTAATCATTTTTTGCTTTTTTAAGAGTGGAAACATCATTAACATTTTTTTTATATTTAAAATGTTCTACTCTTTTGATTATAAAATCTTTTTTAAAGCAGTGTTTATAATTTGTTTATATTCCGCATTAAATTCTTCATCGTTTAAAGGAGTAATGTTTTTGTTTTCGTGGCCGATGCGTCCAATAAGACCTTTTGAGGTTCGCACACCAGCGGCCTAATCACAAAATTACTTAATATTTAATACTGCATAAAATTATACCTAACAAAATTCGAAGTTTCGACACCTAAATTCGGACTAGTTAAGCAATAAACTCTCGTTTTGAAAGATAATTAAATTCACTTTTAAATAAATAAATTAAATTTAATAAACATTTAAATAAATTCACATTTCTTATTCAAAAGCTGTATCCGATAGTTATTTTGTACTGCCAAACTGTGATACTAAAACACTTGTGTAACACACAAATTTTATAAACATACGTTCAGCGTCTACCAAAATTACTACATTAAACTTGTTATTGACATTTGAAGCCTTTCGCCGTGGCTCCGAGAAGCAAATGTTTCTTTAACACACCAACTCATCTCATGTAACAAAGTTTTGTTAAATTGTTGTGCCAGGCGGTGGTCTGAGGTTTGGAGCTGTGTGTGAAATTTCATTTCCTCGCCGGATATTTACTATTGTCGAGGGTTACACAATGCCCCTTTTGTGGATGTTGCACTCTCTCAACTTTGCACTTCATGATGCAACTAGGAATATTACTTCTGCAAACTTTCCTCACCAGAGTCAGGTCAACATTCCTGTTGCTTCAAATTAACGTCCAGATTAACCGCCGGATATTCCCAGAACATGACGACAATTGGGTATACATTCTTAAAAACTCCTCAATAATAACGTCACATCTAATACATAATGGATCTGTCGTAATCAACAAAACATTTAAATGACAATCTATTTTTGGATACTTAGTTTTTTCGTTGTTCATGTGCTCCCTTGCTTTCGGTACCTGCATGACCTATACAACTCTGATTTAAAACAGTTTTTGTGCACGTTATCTACGTCACTTATTCGTCAAATTGGTTTTATTACACAGTTTTCTTAAGTGATTCTCAATTAGTTTTAGATATGATTGCCATGTGTCGTTATTCACTTTTTATTCGTTGACCGTATAAAGAGATCTGAATGTCAAGGCATCACTTAGCAACGCGGTTTAAGAGCACTGGGAGGCTATTTTTACCCAGACAAGACTAATTCTTACCAATATTAAAATTTGATTATATAGAAAACTAAACATTGTCAGAAATTGAAATTCGGTATGATTACTGTATGAGGATGTGTGCCTTTAACTACTGTACAATATTTAAATTAAAATCACATAGGTCCATGCAAAAGGAGCATAAATTACACCATGTGTCCTGAAAAATAATATTGCACGCTATATTTCAGGTGCACTTTACTTGTAGGAATTTAAATCTACATGCCTAAGATACAGTTTTATAATATCAGCTAAATGAAAATTACATAGAGTTTATGCTACACACATGAAAAACCAATTAGTTTTGAGTAAATAGAATATAATATTTAAGGACTAAATATTTGTTTTTGGAAGAAGAACAAACTGCCTTTAAAGAAGAAAGACAAACTCAAGATCACATTTTTACAATAAGACAAGCGGTGGATTTAAGGTTGAGTAGGGGAAAGGAGATATATGCAGCTTTTTATACATAAAAGCAGCCTTTGATACGGTACCATATAAGGAGATATGGAAATCCCTAAGGGAATTAAAAGTTAAAGAGAATATGATTAAAGTAATAAGGAGGCTATATAGAAAAGTAATAGGGACAGTTAGAATATCAGGAAGACTATCGGAGGAATTCGAAATGGAAGTGGAGGTAAACAGGGGGATAGTTTGAGCCCTCTGCTGTTTAATATCTTAATGAATCAAATAATCAGACATTGTAAGAGAAGAACAAACAAAATGTGAGTAGGGTGCACTGAAAATGAGACCGGTATATGTGCAAGCTCTGATTTATGCGGATGATATAGTTTTAATGGCGGAAAACCATGAGAACCTACAACAATCAATAACAGAATGGGCTAGTACCTTGAAAGAGAAAGGTATGAATCTAAATCCAAAAAAGAGTAAAGTAATGACAATTGGTAATGAGGAAACAGAGACAGAAATGCAAATTTTCTCGAAAGGTAAAAAATTAGAAAAAGTGACAAGCATTGAATATTTGGGGGTGATTCTAACTAAAAATGGAAGAATGGATCAGCAAATTAACAATAGAATTAGGAAAGCAATAAATATATATTACCAAATTAATAACACAATAATTGGTAAAAGAGAAGTAAGTGAAACCACTAAAATGAGAATATATAAGGTGATATGTCAGTCAGTTTTATTATATGGGAGTGAAAGCTGGACAGTGTTGGATAGACATGCAAGTAGATTAACAGCAACACAGGTGAAATACTTTAGGAGAGTAGTTGGATATACAAAGACGAATCAAGTTAGAAACGTAAAAATAAGAGAAAAGCTAAAGCAGGAATGCATACTGAAGACAATGGAAAGAAACCAACTAAGATGGCTGGGACACTTAGTAAGGATGAATGAAGAAAGATTACCTAAAAGAATATTTGAAGCAAGAGCGGAGGGGAGAAGAAGAATAGGAAGACCTATTCTCTGTTTCATATAACCTTGCCCGGCTGAAGTGTATCACTGCGCGTTCAACAACCCTCCCCCTCGCCCTAATTGGCTAATGCTTTCGCGTCATACGCCATAGGCAGTGCCTTCCCGTCACATTTAAACGTGCAGTAAATGTAATAATTGCCGGGAAGATAAATAAAATCATACAAATAAGGATATGAAGGCATGCAAAAATACAAATTTATAATGAACTGAGCAAATTGAAACAGAATGGCTGAGCAATGAAACTGAAAGGGTTTATAATGAAAGGCATTTGGCCTTTTCCACTGGGATTTTTTAAACCAGCACACATACCTTCCAAAAATGCTTGTCTTTCAGTCTTAAAAGTCGTGTCACACCATACTTTACTTTTCGTGTGTTCTTGGTGTATATTTAGCGATTTGTATCTCGGTGCAGTGTAGTTGTCCTTAAATAGCGTCTTCGCCACACAGCAATATCGCCTCTGTCTTTTAGCACATTTTTCTTGCCTCTTTTGTCATTCACAAATCCCAGCTGTATAAGCAATTGCTGAAATTTGGTAAATCTGCATCCTCATTTACAGCAGACGAAATGTTACTTATGTTAGGGAGTACGTTTCTAAAGAAAAACTACACACATGACGACGCACAACACTTTTCACGTATTTTCTCCGAGCACGCACTTTTGTTTATTCCTGCTTTTGCCTGGAGTGGTAAGTTTTCATGTTTCCTCAATTTCATGTCGCGATGTTCCTACGGATCTAACACTCACACCTGTAACTTCATAGCACAGCTGTTCGACTTCTCTCACTGACAAAGACGGATTCTTCTCTGTGAGTGCATTAAACACATGCAACACAATTTTTTTTTCGCCTGTTTGTAAATAATTATCCTTGCGATACTTAAACGAAAAACTGGCGGTACACTCTGCCATTATACATATAATAAGTACATGCGCAATAAACGATCAATAAAATAATTTAGCTCCCGCACTCTCGAATGGCGATGCATGACTAATCCAGTTCAAAACAAGGTCAGTGATAAAAGTCATAGACAAATGTCACCACTACCGCTAAATCACGTGCTATCGTGCCATGTGCTTGAGAGCAAAGGAACCTCCTCTTCGTTTAAGAATTAACATGCATTTCAGATAAATCAACTCTGTTGCGTAATATATTTAATTCAAACGGTTACGAAAATATAAACTTGACAATTCTCTTCCAACATATAAAGATATATCACCATGTTAAATAACGAACTAATTTTTACCGCACGACAGTCATTACCACAACAGCAACCAATGAGAGGTGATTAGGTCACGTGACCGTTAAGAGATACTGGGCAAGCTTACGTGAAACAAGGTTTAGGATGGAATGGTGACAGTATATGGAAAGAGTGGCAGTTGGACATGGGACGACATTGATAGGAATATACAGGTTGGCGCAGGATAGGGTCGAATACAGAGAGTGGCTGAAGGATCCCGACACCTAACGGCAGCAGGGAAAGTGAAAGAAGAAGAATATTTGTTTTCATCCATTTTATAAATCACATGAATATGAATGTTAGCCGATTGTGTTTAAGGAACATTGAAAAATAACCAATACAAATTTTGTGCCAATATCTTTTATAGTTTTTGAGAAACATGCAACTAAAGTATGAAAAATCAAGGTTTTGGAAAATCACGATCAAAGATTAAGCACCATTCTCAGGAAGTGGACGTATCATTACGCCGCCATGTTTAAATTGACGAATTAAAGGGCTTTAATACCAGCTGACAACCTATGTTATATATATCATTTTAAAGCTGAAGAATTATATAATTTTTTAATATTAAAAACAAAAAATGTATTTTTTAAAACCTATCCTACTCCCAGTGCCCTTAAAACATCTGACATCACTGCAGTCCCATATTTCCTATATTTTGGACATACAAAGAGAATGTCGTTACCTAGACAACCAGTTCTAAAACATTTGACTATCCCTTAAAGTCCATTGCATTCCCTTGTAACTGTAATAAGATAATGTTTATTTTCAAGTAGGGGAATAAGTATGAGGGATGTTGTAAAGAGAATTTGTGTTGATATGTGTTTGTTAGCTCCTCTCTACGTAGTCGCCATTCAGATTTACTCATTTTTCCCAGAGTTTCTTGATCTTCAGAATACTTTGATTCTAGTGGTCTGCAGAATTCGCTATGACCCACTCTTTCACTTCATTAATGACGTCATTTGTGTTGTCAAATCGGCAACGCCCGCCTCGCTAGCGAGGTGGTAGCATGTCTGCCTCACGTTCAAGAGGTTCCGAGTTAGAATCTTTGTCACGTTGAGTTACCTGGATAAGGTTTTTACGGGGTTTTCCCTTGTCCTCAAAGGCAAATTTCCGGTAACTCTAAGCTCTATGGACCCTGGGCTCATTTTGAGCATCATTTCACCCATTCCATTCATCGTATGATATGAGGTAACGTTGGAGGACGTAAATCACAAAAAAAAGAATTAAAAAATCGGCAACGGATGCTTCATTTCCGGGAACGAGAAAAAGTCACTTGGTGCGAGATTGGGGGAACAAGGCGGATGCTGTAAGGTATTGCAGCTTTGCGGGTTCGTGAAATTAAAAGTCCAATTGCACGACTCAAAAATGTTCTTTATTTCCACCGAATTACAGTCGGAACAGTTGCCGATTACACAGAATTACGTATGCACACAATTACAATTCACCAGTTCGTCTGTCACAGGTCCACTGCACGCTCACAGTTACGTACAGCTCCTCTAGTGCACGTTCACAGTCTCCCGGTCCGTTAACTCACTCGGCGCTTCTCACGGCTCCTCACCAAGGACTGACTGACTCGCCAACTGCAGCCCCTTTTTATAGGAATATCGCTATTTCTGGAAGTCTCGCGTTTCAGTGAATCACCGCGAAGGTTCCTGACGGCAGGGGGAGGGGAAAGAGACGGCCAGTGATATTTTTCCAACCATCCCTTCGCTAGTGCTATAAGATAAATGGGTAGGCGTGGCCGAATGCTTCCCATCTGGCCCTACTGCCGGCCGGTTCTATCGGGAGTTCTGACGTTCGGGTGACACTAGCAAAGCCACATTCACTTGTTTTGTCAACTGCAACTTGAGATGAATGAGCTGGTGCATTGTCAGACAGATGACAAACAACTTTGGAGAGCATACCGCGTCGTTTATTAATCAGAGCTGCTCGTAACTTGTCCAGAAGATTGCAGTAGTATCTGCCAGTGATGGTGTGACCCTTGGCAAGATAATCTGTAAGAATGACTCTACGACAGTCCCAGAAAACTGAAAGCATAGCCTTCCCAGCTGACTTTTGTAGCTTTGTCTTTTCGGGAGTGGGGGAATTGACATGTTTCCATTCCATATTCATAGCTTTTGTCTCTGGATCATACTGATTGATCCAGGATTCATCCATGGTTACCAGATGATAAAAAAAATTATCTTCATCCTGTTCCAACAGCATCAACGTCTATTTTGAAAGGTCACACCGTGTTGCCTTAAAGGAAATTGGTTAGCAAACGTGGCACCCACCGTCTAGAAACCTTAGACTTTTGCAGTTTTTCATGAATAATTTTCCAAAAGCTACCATAACTAAGATGTGTCTCATTCATGATCATTTGGATGGTTGCTCGTCTGCATTCCAGTATTAAACACTCCACTTTCTTCACTGTGACAGCATCGTCTCCAATTGACGGTCTACCAGTTCTTGGCTCATCTGTCAGGGACATTAAATTGATGCCTGAGGTTCTACTCCCATTAGTCCTGGACCCATAGGACCAGAACCCTGGCCTCTCGGTTTTTTTTTACCATAGGACAGTACCTATTTTATAAGTTGCCCCCCCCCCTGCACACGGCAGACAGGACGGAAGTGGATACGCCACTTACGCGCCAATCCAAAAAGGACCGGCTATCAATAAAATTGGTAGGGCCGCCGGTGATCTGGCACACCAGCTACTAGCTCTGCAGGCTAGTACCCGGGACTTATTAGGCAACCCTGTAACCCCTGCGGGCGGCCATAGCCTGGCCGGAGGTTCCCAATTTCCCGTGTGTAACGGGATTTTATTTTCGTTCATCTTCAACTAATAAGAAGCAAGCCAACTTTTTATAAGATCCAAGTCGAGTTTTAATCTACTGAGAGTCGTGAGATCTTTTCTCAGGTGTGGATGCGGATTTTTGGTGAAAATAAAATTTAGATGAGTCCAATTTTGTAATATATTATTTAATTATATAATATGAACTATGATTCACTCTTATCTATTATAAATATTGAATAACACTTTTTGAATCTTATTAATTTTCCTTTACAATTACAATCATCGTAACATCTTTCCTCGTTCTCCAGCAAGACACAAGATTCTCACTTTTTCTAGATTATTGATTTTCTTGTCCCCATAGTAATTCCCGCTTTATTTTGTGATTGGCCGATTCACTGACACGTCATCACACCACGTCATACCACTACTACTTCGGCCAATCACACAACTACATACATTTTTATATATTTATTATTCCTTCGAACATTACTAAACAAAAATACTGTTACAAATGCCCCTCTTCGAAATATATGGAAAATAACCAAACAAAGGAATTAACAATCTGTTTCCATATATTTCGAAGAACAGCCCCAATTAACAATTTCGTTTACACCAATATTACACAACATCAATACAACATACATAAAATATAATAATATACATACATTGGATGAAATATAATAAATGAACATTTAACAACAATAAATTAACATTAATTAAAATACAACAATATATTGATGTTTAACAATGTTTTATTTTTATTATTATTTAACACACACATAGTATATATTCAATATTGTTTCAATTACTGTCAAGGCTTTTATGTGTATAGGGATCAGTATCATTCACTTTAAATGTGTGTGTGTATTTGTTACACAGTCCAGGTTTTGAACTAAAGGCTTTTCTATTCTTTAATATACACAATTTCAACTGTTCTTTTCTCGCTTGGTCTAAATTGTATGTGTTTTCTAACTTTACTTGTAATATTCTCTGGAATTCTATTTCTTCCTCCACTTGGCTTCCGCCGTTCTTATCTTGTATTGTATATAATTGGCAACAATGCTTTTCAAGGTCAGTTACATTATTTTGCAATCCATCAATAATTAAATTCTTCCCACAATTTTCATTTTCATCGTATTCAATATTACCATTTTCTTGCAAAAGTATATCTTCCACAAACAAAAAACTTTCATTATTTATATTATCCATATTCTCTTCTTTTCTTCCATCTTCTTCCAATAATTTTATTACTAATAAATCATTTTCTGTCTTAACCTTCATTTCATGCATTTCGAAATTCAATACACTTTGCCATTCATATAATAAATCATTACCCACAATTACATCTCTTGCCAAATGTGGAATTACCAACGTAATGAAATTGAAATTCCATTCACCTATTCGGCCCTTAATTAATACTTTCATTGTTGGTTAGGTTGGTGCTATCGTTTATATTCGCATCATTCTCTGTGCTTTGTGTATTTTCGACTATTTCATTTTGATTACTTCTTTCAAATCTCACACCCCTAAAATCTCTTTGATTTGCACTAAATGAACTAGTACCTCTACCCCTATTAAAATTACTTATTCGCTGATTATTTCCTCGATAAAATCTTACATGGTTTATTTGATCATTTCTTCCAATTCTCGTCGACTGATTGTTATGATAATTCCTTTGCACATTATTTTGAACTCCACTTCCTGTTCCGGGAATTACAGATTCATAAGTTCGTCTAGGATCATAACCTCTTCCTTCAAATCTTTGATTTCTCACGGGTGCCCCGCCCCAATTTAAACTCGTCCTATTATTCCTATTATTTGTAGGTTGTGATTCCTGTCGATTTCTTCCTCGCTCAATATGGACGTTATTATAGTTACCATCACAGGATGTAGTATCATTAATGAGGTTATGTGCTTCAAATTCGGATAATAATTCAATCATATCAGAGAAATCGATAGGCTTAGCCACAATTAAATGATTTCTGATATGTGGTGGATAATGACGTATTAGCATGTTGACAATTTCTGTCTCAGAAATTTCGGGATTGATCAACTTACTTTTGTTTGCTAATTTTAAGAAATATTCAGTCATAGAAATCCCTTTTTTAAACTCAAACCTACCCGTTGCTAACTCAACTTTTATTCTTCTTTGTCTCTCAGGTCCCCAAAATCTATTTATAAACAGATTTCTGAAAGTACTGTATGTTTCATGTGAAGCCAAAGTTAACCTTAACCACTCAAGAGCATTTTTCTTCAAACAGCGTTTTACTATTACCATCCGAAATTCATTGGGAATTCTCTTAATACGGAAATATTCTTCCAATTCCCTAAGAAATACTTTTGGATTATCACCTGATTCCTCATCAAAACTTGGTGGACTAATATCATTTAGTGAATAATGTACACATTCATTTTGACCTAGACTGTGGAGTTGTGTGTGTGAGGACATGTTCTGTGTGTTTCTGTGATAATTAATATCATTATCTGGACTCACAAAATCACTACATTCACTTACTACATCACTAGACTTCTGATGATTGCTTAATTCACCTGGTAAGTCACAATCGTTTATATTTGTAATTCTAGACATTTCTTTCCCGTTATTTACTTTTCTAGCCTGTAATGCAATTACAACTTGTGTCAATTTTCCTAAGTTATTCTTTTCTTTTTCAAAATGTTCTTTTACCTCTTTAATTTGCAAAATTACTTCTTCTTTTGCTTTACTTATCTCATCAATTTGTAACTTTATTTCCTCTTGGTGTATCTTACTTTCATCATGTTGTAATTGCATTTCAGAACAAATTACATTGATTCTTTGTTCTACTTTATCTCCTAATTCTTCTCTTTGTTTTTGTGTTATTTCTGCCTGTTGTATCCTAAATGTTTCTAACTCTTTGTTTATTTCCATTCTTATTTCTTGGTTCACAATGTCCTGACCTAACCTAGTTTCCTGAATTATCTCTCTCAACTCATTGACTTCCTTTCTATTCTCATCCTTATTAATCTCTATGATCTGCATGAGCCTTTCCATATTATCCCTACACTCTTTTCTCCCTTCTCTAATCTCCTGTGAAATTTCAGATTTTAATTCCTGTTTTAGCTTCTGTAATAAATTAATTTCTAAGTTACTCACATTTTGTGCTAGTTCCTGTCTTACTCCTACATCTAAATCATTCATTTTCTTAGTTAAATCATTTACATTTTGTTCTATTTTAGAATCTAAATTACTCATTTCTGATTTTACATCTTTCATTTTAGAATCTAAATTACTCATTTCAGATTTAACATCTCCTATTTTAGAATCCAAATTACTCATTTCTGATTTTAAATCATTTGCATTTTGTTCTATTTTAGAATCTAAATTACTCATTTCTGATTTTACATCTTTCATTCTAGAAAATAAATTACTCATTTCTGATTTTAAATCATTTGCATTTTGTTCTATTTTAGAATCTAAATTACTCATTTCTGATTTTAAATCATTTGCATTTTGTTCTATTTTAGAATCTAAATTACTCATTTCTGATTTTAAATCATTTGCATTTTGTTCTATTTTAGAATCTAAATTACTTAACATTCTCGTTATTCTTTCCAACATTGACTCATTGTCTATGCTTAATCCTGCATTCTCCCTATTCATTCCTACACTATCAGTAACTTCTCCTTCCACTGTTATTTCTTTTCTACTCGCCATCTTTTTAACTATTTTCTGATTTCTTAACAACATAAATCTACTACTACTACTATTTTTTTTTTTTTTCACTCACTTAAACCAGTTCTCGTTTTCTTCTTTCTTCTCTCTTCTTTCTTCTTTCCTTTTAAATTCCCACGGAGCTGCACGATGCTTTAATCTCCTCTTCTTTATCCTATTCGAGCCCCACGTTGGGCGCCATTTGTAACGGGATTTTATTTTCGTTCATCTTCAACTAATAAGAAGCAAGCCAACTTTTTATAAGATCCAAGTCGAGTTTTAATCTACTGAGAGTCGTGAGATCTTTTCTCAGGTGTGGATGCGGATTTTTGGTGAAAATAAAATTTAGATGAGTCCAATTTTGTAATATATTATTTAATTATATAATATGAACTATGATTCACTCTTATCTATTATAAATATTGAATAACACTTTTTGAATCTTATTAATTTTCCTTTACAATTACAATCATCGTAACATCTTTCCTCGTTCTCCAGCAAGACACAAGATTCTCACTTTTTCTAGATTATTGATTTTCTTGTCCCCATAGCAATTCCCACTTTATTTTGTGATTGGCCGATTCACTGACACGTCATCACACCACGTGATACCACGTCACACCACTACTACTTCGGCCAATCACACAACTACATACATTTTTATATATTTATTATTCCTTCGAACATTACTAAACAAAAATACTGTTACACGTGGGTGTCGGAAACACACTGCCCCCTCGTGTCCAACCCAATCCGAACAGCTCCCATTCAGGGAGGGGCTCGAATGTTCGGCCCGAGGTTCCTCTAGTAGCGTCAGAGGTACCACGAGTGCTAAGGGTCCACTTACCTTGGCTACCTTGGCTTACATGACATCCTGGTCTTTGTTCTGCCAGGTAGCACTTAACCTCCATGCCTCCTTGTTACTTAATTAGTCCAGGAATAATTTTCCACACACTACCATAACTAAGATGTGTCTCATTCATGATCATTTGGATCGTTGCTCGTTTGTCTTCCAGTATTAAACACTCCACTTTCTTCACTGTGACAGCTGACGGTCTACTAGCTCTTGGCTCATCTGTCAGGGGTGTGTGACCAGTTTGACAATTCCTTTTCCACCTCACAATAGTGCCATACGATGGGCAATTATTTCTATAAACAGCTGACATCTCATTATGAATTTTCGGGGCAGTTTTGTCCTTCATATGCAGGAACTTGATCACACTACTGACCTCAATTTTCTCCATCTTACACCTCAGTCACTTCTGGCACTTACTGTAAAAAAAAAAAAAAAAAAAAAAAAAAGGACTCAAATCACTGAAACTACCAACATTATATCCCGAGAGACCAATGATGACAGTGAAAGATTTTCATCACTCTAGCATAAAGACTACCGGGTGATAATTAAAACTTTGCAACACCCTCTAGTATTTGACAGATTGGTTTCTTAGATAATGGATACAGAAGGCTTATGAATGTAAACATTTTTTGCTCTAACATTCAGTTATTATTTTAGTTCAATTGGTTGCTGTAGTAAGTAGACTGTCTTCACTTGATGACGTGGTTAACGTGGTTAAGGGATCTATCATTAAGAATGACTGAACAGTAAATCTAGTTTATTCCAATTAAACAATGTCTCATTGAAAATAGAACACATTTTTAAATAACTAGATGTTCGTTTCTTGCAGTAACTGTGTAAATATTGTAGATACTTAAACAAAGAGGTTATAAGTTGTTTCCATAGCAACCAAACCTTTTAAAGTATGGTATATCCAACACCAACTCCAATACTCAGACCATAATGTAGATTCCAAGATGGCGCCCGTCGAAGCTCAGCGGCTCTCGTTACGCAGAATAGGAAACTATACACAATGGACAAAATATAATCCATATTACGGAGCAGCGAGGTAACTCCTAAGCATTTATCACTTTATACTTTCAACTAAAACGTGTAATAACATAAATAAAGAGCATCATGACAAATTCTAAGAGCTTATAACATTATATAGTAGCACGACATGCATTTTCCCCTTATACTTCCAATCAAAATTTAATTTATAAGGCATGACAACTCATAAGCATTAAACACAGCAAAATTTATCTTATTGGACTCAATCATCCTATCGTCTGTAGCAAGTACTAAAGTTTCTTTTACATTGTTTACATAGTAACCTTTTCTGGAAAGGACATGCTGCTTATACTATAACTTTTAAGAGATTCACCAGATTGTCCAGTTTACTCCAAGTGTCACGTTTGAAGGTGTCAGTTCCCTCACACTGCAAGATCCATTTAAAATTTTCCACTGGAAGGCTCATAATATTGCTTCTAGGTTATGAAATACTTTGAAACTCATTAAGTGAAGGAACATCAGTGAAGCTGGTATCTTGAATGTTATTGAAAAGAACGTAACTAATCGTCTTTAATAATGACTATCAATGGGTTAAAATCTCCTGACCACTTCGGTTCAAAACTGTCAATAACATCTTGTGCACACCAAATATTAAACTTATCTTTACTCTCTGTAAAATGTGTTGGATGCATTCTTCAGGATTTCGTCTTTTCTGGTTGAGCTTTAAAGTGTGATAGGATGGCTGATTTTTAAAAATCGTGGGGTAGGCATCATCTATTAATTTTGGTACTTTTCAAAGGGCATGAATTGGTTCACCATCATTTGCTGGAAAGATGTCTTCCTTAACCTCAAAGCACTGTTCAAAATGAATACAAACTACAGTTTTGTCATTAACTTTAAAATATATACATTGTATGTTCCTGGTCTACTTATCCCATTACGATTTTGCCTTCGGAAATTTAAATGTCGTGTGAGGTACATTACCATAATTAGATTGTAGCTGGGAACACAACGATGCATTTCGACAATACTTCACAGTATATATTTAGGTAAACGTTATCACTTTATGTTAAATACTCAACTATAAACTAACTCGTTAGTCACTAATTGCCACTGTAATATGAATTACATTAATTCTTCAAACTCACAATCAAAGTAAACAAACACACACTTTACTCTGTAGATATAACCACCACATAACAAGCTGGGCCACGAGCGCCGTCATTTTTCCTACAATCGATTCTCGTATTATGGTCTGAGTATTGGAGTTGGTGTTAGTATATCGTAACCAAATATTATATACATCTGAGAAATGAAACTGGGACAGCTTTTCAGGGTCAAGTACGTAAACCGTAACATGGTAAACATGATAAACATGGAAACATACACTTTTTATTGTTAGCACAGAAATAATTATTTGAAGCGTGATGTACTGATAATACAGTGGTGAACAGAAACACTTCACTTGCTAGCATTTCGAGAAACAGGTGCTGAAATAATACATAAAGCTCCTCTGTGGCTGAAGGCAGTGTCTGTTTCAGAAATCCCTATGCACTCCGGGTACATAAGCACTGTATATATTTGCTATCCAGCCACGAGTTTAAAAAAGATACATAAAAAATTTAATATAGAAAGAATTTCCTTTATAATCGTTTAATACTATGGTAATTTGTACAACATTATTGTAATATATTCTCATTATGTTTTCAATGGCGTATTCATTAAAAAATTACCATCAGATGTTTTATTCAACGACCCATTTCAAAGGATTAGCTGAATTAAAAACAAACTCATCACAACAGAGTCGAAACTCCATAATGTCGGTCTTTGTCGCCATAAAGCTTTTGAAATGTCGCACGGAATTTATAGAGAGCAGTTGCGTGTGCGAACAGACGAGAAAATGATATTTAAATTTGTCATTTTCCAAAAAATTTACTCAAGATTTTCAAGATATATACTTAGGAAAAATTTGTAAAAATAAAGCAAAAACGAGATAAATAAAATGTATATAAGGAAGTTTTGGGATTGCATTTAGAAGTTCTCTTCAATATGTCCGACATTTCAAAAACTGTAGAGGCAAAAAAAAAAAAAAAAAAAAAAAAAAAAAAAAAAAAAAAAAAAAAAAAAAAAAAAACCTTACTATATACAAAAATCTACGAGGGTGGGTCAAAAAGTAATACCTCCTATATTTTTCCCCCCTAAATAACTAAGTTATGTGAAAACTTTGAATTTGGCGCAATTCCTGAAACCATCTTCTCCAATCCCCTGCAGTAATAACTTCCTAAGTCTACGGGTGGCAGTACTGCATCTGGCTGACATCGACATTCGTATTAGACAGCGTTCTGTGATTGAATTTTTGACTGCGGAAGGTGAAACGCCAATTCGCATTCACGAAAGGCTCAAAAATGTATATGTTGATGCAACGGTGGATGTCAGCACTGTTAGACGATGGGTTCGTCGCTGTAACGAAGCTGATGGGCAAACACCATTGGCAGATGAAAAGCGAAGCGGCAGGCTGTTGACTGCAGTGACTCCATGCAACATTCATTGAGTCGATGACATCATTCGTGGTGATTGCCGGGTAACAACAGGTGAATTGTGTCACATTACCTCCCTCAGTAAAGGCAGTGTGATGACGATTATTCAACAACTGGGTTACTCATAAGTTTGTTCACGTTGGGTACCAAGAATGTTAACCGCCCAAAACAAAGAAACAAGGAAAACAATAGCCTCTGAACACTTGCCGCGCTTCAATTTGGAGGAGAGGAGTATCTGGAAAAAAAAAAAAAACTGTTACTAGAGACGAAACGTGGGTTCATGTTTTTGAAAATGAATCAAAGAGGCAGTCAATGGAATGGCATCACACAACGTCACCGCAGAAAGAAAAATGCAAATCTCAGCGGTCGGCAGGGAAAGTTATGACGACGGTGTTTTGGGATGCAGAGTGTGTGCTTATGATTAATTTTTGGGGCAGAGATGCACAATAAATTCTATCCAATACGTCAGAACTCTCTAAAAGCTGAAAGCACGTTTTCGCCGAGTTCGACCAACAAAAAACTATGGCGGATGTTCTTCTCCTGCATGACAATGCAAGACCACACACCAGCTGTTACACCACTGCAGAAATTGAGAAATTGGGATGGCAAGTCTTACTTCACTGACCTGGCACCATCAGACTTCCATCTGTTCGGCCCACTAAAGGAAGCTCATCGTTGGGATTCATTTTGAAGACAAGGAGGCTGTGAAAACGTCCGTGCGTCAATGGCTTAGGAAGCAAGACTGTGTGCTTTACCACACTGGAATACATGCCCTAGTTAAAAGGTGGACCAAAACTGTGGAAAAGGACGGAGATTATATTGAATAGTGACAAATTAATCGTCTATGTTGTAGTTTTCAAGCTATGTAAATAGGATTCAATTTTTTTGGCAATTAAAAGAGAAAAGATATAGGTGTCATTACTTTTTGACCCACCCTCGTACATTTCGTTAATATCCCCGTAGGAGAGGGGATCTGTCCCCTTCAGCTGCTGTTGTGGGAGTGCTGCGGACCCCTAGCACTCGTGGTACCTCTGACGTTACTAGAGGATCCTCGGGCCGAACATTCGAGCGCCTCCCTGAATGCGAGTTGTTCGGATTGGGTTGGGCTCGAGGGGGCAGTGGTCCCCGATACGATCGGGTACTTCTCTGGACGGTGTTGAGGAAAACCATGTATTCCCGTGTACTAGCCTGCATAGCTAGTAGAAGGTGTGCTAGATCACCAGGTGACTCTACCGAGGTTTATCGGTAGCCTTCCCCTCCGGGGTTAGCGCGCCGAAGTGGCGTATCCACTTCCATCCCGTCTTGAGTCCATAGGACCAGGTGTAGGGGGGGGGGGCTCGTTAGTCCCTAAGTCTTGCCCTATAGAAAGCTCCACGGAGGCGCCGGGCACCCTTCAGAGTCAGGTCGGTAACTCCCTGGTCGTCAGAGGGGGGGGGGGCCTCAGCCTTCCCTCTGTTTTGTAAGTAATTTTGTCTAAGAAAAACAATTATTTGAAACTTATTGCAACAAGCAACTAACAAATTTTCAAAATATAGACCATTATATCCTAACGTCTTGAGCCAACCATCGTTTAGCGAGGTTTATTCTCTCACGATGGTACAAATCTCAGCTTTCTCGTGAGATGAATTCGGGGACACCTACTTGCACTGCTTCAGTGTTATCAAAATTCCTTCAACGAAAAAAATGTGCCATGGATCCGAAAAGATAATGTGATGATGCAAGACCAGGGCTATATGCTTTGTTGGAAACACTTCCATACCTCCTAATTCCTGAACATTTTCTTAGGTTGTTCGTGCAGTATCCGATGTTACATTGTCCTGTTGCAATAGAACTCTCTTTAGGTTAACTAATGCTAGATATCTCGGTCTCAAAATTTCATGACTCGTTCCAGATGTTGAGAATAAATATCCGCATTGATCACCTGCCCATTGGTACATCCTCCTAGTGAATCACACCTTCAAAATTCTACCAGACACACAAAATTACTTTGGGATCGGGACGGGAATCGTGCTACTATTTCGGGGCATCAAGGTTCTCGGTAATATAGCCATTTTTCATCTCTAGTGACTTCCTCCTGACAAATCTATCATCCATGGGATTAGCAATAAGCTGACGACAGCTATCCACTCTACGTTCTTCCTGTTGGGGTGTCAGTTCATGAGGTACATTTCTACAGCTTCTGAATCATTTTCCAACTGACATAATGTGGCAATGTATGGTATCTTTTGATGCACCAAGTTCTTTTGAAAGCCTACGAGTAATTTTTCCAGATTTTCTCCCAAAACTTGTGTTTCTTCAATATTCCATACTTCAGGTCTTCCAGAACGTGGTAATTCTTTAGTGCTTTCGCCTCCATTGTAGAAACATTGGAACCATCGTTGTGCTACATGGCCATTAATGACACCTTCTCCTTCCACTTCACGTACTCTTCACGGTCTACCCAACAGTCCAAAGAATACGGCCTCTACATATCCGGGAGCGAAGGACCGATCCGGGCCTATTTTCTTGGGGAAAAACTTTGACTCTAAAAAGCACTCCCCATCCATCTCAAGACGGGTGGAACTGGATACGCCACTAACGCGCATCAACTTCGCAGGGAAGACTACCGAATAACCTCGGGGAACCAGCCTGGTCATTTAGCACACATTACACTAGCTCTGCAGGCTAGTAACCGGGACCTTTTAGGCAACCCTCTGCCTCCTCCAGGCGGCCGAAGCCTGGCCGGAGGTATTCCATCTCCCGCGGGGGTTGGGAACACACTGCCCTCTCGAGCTTAACCCAATCCGAACAACTCCCCAACGGGAGGGACTCGGCAGTTCGGCCCGAGGTTCCTCTAATATCGTCAGAGGTACCACGAGTGCTAAGTGTCTGCAGCGCTCGGCACAAACTGCCCCCTCGAGTCCAACCCAGTCCGAACAACTCCCGGACTGGACGGGCTTGTCAGTTCGGCCCGAGTTTCCTCTAATATCGTCAGAGGTACTACGAGTGCTAAGTGTCCGCAGCGACCACACCACGGCAGCTGAAGGGGACGAATCCCCTCCTCTATGGGAATTATAGAAGGACTGTAAGCTCAAACTTTGTTATCTTAATTTTGAGCTTGTTTAATTAAAACTGAAGGCTGATATAAGTTCCCAATGTAAGAAACACTAACAATGGCATTGTATAAATAGCATTGCTAAAGAAACGAAACCCAATAAATTTTCCAAAACAGCAAAATAAAAAAACCGGCTTTACGTTTGGAACAACCTAATATATACAATTTATGCCAATTTCGTTTTTATTGCAGTAAAATTTACCATTTACGCGGCATTATTTGTTTGTTAATTCACTTTAACACTACCTATAAGTTTCACAAATAGCAGGGCATTATCCAATATTTTTATCTCTTGATCATACAAAGGGGACGGAATCCTAAGCGTCAACTAAACAACCAGTTTTGAAACATTTGACTATCACTTAAAGTCTGATTTATTCCCTAGAAGCCACAATAAGATCATGTTATCTTGAAGTAGATAGAGCAATAAGTGTTTGTACAAGAGTAGAGAAAGTCATGTATATAAAACATTTGACTATCACTTAAAGTCTACTGTATTTCCTTGTAACCACAATAAGATAATGTTTATCTTGAAGTAGGTAGGGCAATAAGTTTTTGTACAAGAGTAGAGAAAGTCATGTATATAAAACATTTGACTATCACTTAAAGTCTACTGTATTCCCTTGTAACCACAATAAGATAATGTTTATCTTGAAGTAGATAGAGCAATAAGTGTTTGTACAAGAGTAGAGAAAGTCATGTATATAAAACATTTGACTATCACTTAAAGTCTACTGTATTTCCTTGTAACCACAATAAGATAATGTTTATCTTGAAGTAGGTAGGGCAATAAGTTTTTGTACAAGAGTAGAGAAAGTCATGTATATAAAACATTTGACTATCACTTAAAGTCTACTGTATTCCCTTGTAACCACAATAAGATAATGTTTATCTTGAAGTAGATAGAGCAATAAGTGTCTGTACAAGAGTAGAGAAAGTCATGTATATAAAACATTTGACTATCACTTAAAGTCTACTGTATTCCCTTGTAACTACAATAAGATAATGTTCATCTTGAAGTAAATAGAGCAATAAGTGTTTGTACAAGATGATGATGATATATATAAGGGCGCCCTTTAAAACACTAGTCATGGCAAAAGCCAGATATAAAACTTTCTAAAAACTATACAAGTGTAACAAAACCTATTAAAAGTACACGTAGATAAAAAACATCAATCAAAACCAACTAAAAATTTCCTTCACTAAATCCTGAACTCTAAACTAGACAAGAATCTGAAAACTTACACGTGGGTGGGCCTGTTGACCGTCTCCCTCAACCATGAAGAGGAGCCCACACGAGGGAGACTGTTGGCTCGGGACCCCGGGTGCGCCAAACCCGTACCTACCGAAGTCTGTCCCTGAGGGGTGTTTGTACAAGAGTAGAGAAAGTCATGTATATAAAACATTTGACTAGCTCTTAAGGTCTATTATATTCTATTGTAACGGCAATAAGATAATGTTTATTTTGAAGTAGAGGGAGCAATAAGTTTTTTTACAAGGGTAGAGAAAGTCATGTATATAAAACGTTTGACTATCACTTAGATTCTGCTCTTTTTTTTAATTTACGTCCTCCAACGTTAAGTCATATCGGACGATGAATTGAATTGGTGAAATGATGCTCAGATGAACTCAGGGTTCGTAGATCTTAGAGTTACCCGACATTCGTCTTTCAGGATACGGGAAAACCCCGGAGAAACTTTATCCAGGTAACTCACCCTCACCGAGATTTGAACTCGGGACCTCTTGAACGTGAGGCAGACACGCCACCATCTACACTACCGAGGTGGGCTAAAGTTTGCTGTATTCCCTTGTAACTACAATAAGATAATGTTTATCTCGAAGTAGATAGAGCAATAAGTGTTTGTAAAAGGGTAGATAAAGTATTGTACATAAAACATTTGACTATCACTAACGTTAAGAGATTATTTTCCGATGTTCAGTTGGTTACAAATGGTTTGGACATGGGGTTCGGTGGTACTTACCTGGTAAATGCTTTTTCCTCTTATGAATTTCTTGTGAATTTGTAAACTCAAGGCTGCAGCGCCGGTTTTATGTCAATATGAATTTTCAGAAGTATTATTACACACGCCCAGAGCTAAACGTTCCGCTATTATTAATTTTCCCATTCAGTCGTCCTCCACTCCACTTCTTTTTATTATTTTTTCCCTCTCTGTGCCATAGTGGGAGGCCAAACATTCGTTGTGGTAATAGCTGGAATAACACGTTCCGGCACAGAACGTACGCAGCTTACGGCCATGTTGTGTTTTTACAATATTCCATCAGTTATAAGTTGGTATACAGAGGAAATTCCAGGAAATCCGGATGAAGCTCAAAACCTGGACATCAGGAACTAAACGTCAGTTCAAACCGCGCTATAGGTGGCGTAGCGGTAACGTAGTCTGGAGCTACCGAATCCTACTAACGTCACAATGGGTTTTTCGTGGTATTCGCTTGTTGGTAGGGAATGCTGAATTTGTTTCCTGCTTAGACTTGTTTTGTTTTCATAATTTGAATTTCATGCCAGTAACTAATTGTGTTTGAGTTTTGAAATATGTAATTAACAGGTAGAAGGTAGATAACGCTGAAACGTTACTCCAACTCTCCCAGAAGGCGGGGATTAAATAAAGGAACCCAGCAGCGCATTGCTATAAAGATACGTACCGAGCATTTATCTAAACGACCACAGAACACCCTAAAAAATTCAAGTCACTGTGCCGGTCGAACCAAGGATCATTCATGAGGTGGGTCATAGACTCTACCTCACCACCACCCCTTTCAGTAATAAATACGAGGGCTGTTCAATAAAGAGTGATCATAATTTTTATGGTCATAATTTTTCGCACTAAAATTCAATCTTATTATATTCTCTTAGCTTAATGTGAAACAAACACGCCCTAGTAGTTTCATTGTTGGTATTCCTGGTTCCCGCCTGTGAGAACCAGGCAGGTTCAGACATGTTCAGTATCGCCTACCGCTGCAATAGGGGTAACATGAAATTAAAGTTGATGTTAGTGGAAGATCCGGAGTTTCCTCAAACGTAATCACTGCTGATGAAACTTGGCTACATCATTTTGATCCTGAGAGCAAACAGCAAAGCTCAGTGTGGAAATATCCTTCATCACACAACCCCAAAAAGGCAAAAGTGGTTGCTTCTGCTGGGAAAGTTATGGTCATCTTATTCTTTGATGTTTATGGAATGGTTTATCAGTATGTTGTACCTGCACACACATCAGTAACTGGACAATACTACAGGGAATGTCCTGAAAATAATTCAAGTCCATATCAGTCGCAAAAGACCAAATTTCCGTGAAGCAGGCTGGATGCTGCAACAAGATAATGCGCGGCCGCATATTGCCAAAGTTGTTGCTGAATATCTTGCAAAAATCAACGTGATGTACATCTCTCACCCTGCCTATAGTCCAGATTTAGCCCCATGTGACTTTTTTCTATTCCTTAACTGGAATAAACGCCTTCGTGGGAGGCATTATCTATCATCAGAAGCAATGGTGAAGGCTGCGGAGGCAATTTTGAAGGATCTCTCGAAAAATGATTTCCAGCATGTCTTTGAAGACTGGCAGAAACGCTGGGACAATTGCATCGCATTCAGGGGAGACTATTTTGAGAGGGCTGTCAAAATTACGAAGATGAGTAAAGGTACGTTTACAAAAAAAAAAAAAAAAAAAAAAAAAAAAATGAAACCGGTTTCACTTCTCAACGTAATCTCCCTCTAGCCGTACACATTCTTCACAACGTCGACCCGATGACTCCATAGTCGCTGTGAACGCTTCTTTAGGAGTGTGTTTGTACCAATGGAAAATCGCTGAAGCAATTGCGCCATCACTAGGAATCTGCACCACGGAGAGCGGCATTCATCGTGGGAAACAGCTAAGAGTCGCTAGAAGCCAGTTCAGGTAAGTAGGGAGCATGAGCAATTACTTCACGAAGAAACTCCTGCGTCACGTGAGCCTGATGCTCTGGTGCGTTGTCCTGATGAAAGATCACACGTCCAACCCTTACCGCCCGTTTTTCACGCAAAACTGGGGCGAGTTTCTTCTTCATAACATTTAGGTAGGATGCAGCTGTCATCATAGTGCCCTTTGGAATGCATTGAACAAGGATTACACCCCTGTTGTTCCAGAGGATGACCACCATTATTTTGTCAGCACTGATGCTCACCAGAAAACTTTCTGGTGGCGCTGAGTCTGTGTGCTTCCATTGAGCTGACTAGCGCTTCGTTTTAGGTTCAAAAAGGGCATTTACACCTCATCCATTGTCACAGTCGATTGAAAGACATTTCCATTAATGCCGTCATCACGCTCCAACATAGTCTGAGAATTTGCCATGCACGCAGCCTTGTGGTCATGCGTCAGCATTTGAGACACCCACCTGAAAGACACTTCTGGCATTTTCAGATATTCATGCAGGACTATGGGCACAGATCCCACTACAATGCCAATTTTGGAGGCGATGCCTGCAACGCTCAATCACGTTCACCACCCGCTGGATCACGTCTTCAGAACGCATGGTGCGAGGCTGTGACTGACTTGGTTTGTTGTCACACGATCTTCTGTCTTCATTTAACTGTCGCACACAGGGACGCACATTAGACACATCCATAGTACCATCACCACATACCTCTCTCAACTGGCGATGAATTTCACGAAAATGGAGAAAACGAATGACTACACGCTGTTCCTGTAATGAAAACGTAGCCATTTTAAGTATAAAGAACAGTCCTAACTCTCGTCGTTGCCACTAGACTTCTAGGCAAAGTACAGCATCTCTGTCCAGCATTCATAAAGTGTCAACGTGATACTTTAAAAAAAAACTGAAATTCCTATCTGGTCCCAATCCTATAAAAGAGGTGTTTTAACTTGAACGTACTTAGTAAATAATGAATGAAGCTTTCAAACGCCACGTTCTAGTGTTTATCAGAGCAAAACCAGGAAATGTCCCAAACAAACTGATGATTTTAAACCATCTCGACATTTCCTGGTACCATTGCATGTTAGGTAAATTAATAACTCGCGTACGATGTTTCATTTCGCTGTAATTTGCTTAAGCGTATGCCAAAAAAGAAACAAAAAATTGAGCATAGCTCGGCGAAAGGCGGCGCTTAAAATAAACAGTTCGTATCGATCGTATTTTGTTTCTGATCCGCAGCAGCTTTATTTAGATCGAGTGCAGCTTCATGCAAAGCCGCATTCCAAATTCTTCAATGGCAGCAGAATGTAAACTTCATCTGTTTTCCAATGACCAAAGTTACATCTACTGTTTCACTCGTTTGACTTTTACTGCAAATTATTATTTCTCTATCTTTTCTAAAATGTTATTGTCTTATTGTAGTTACAAGGGAGTACAGTAAACTTTAAGTGATAATCAAATGTTTTATATACATGACCTTCTCTACTCTTGTACAAACACTTATTGCTCTATCTACTTCAAAATAAACATTATCTTATTGTAGTTACAAGAGAATACAGTAGACCTTAAGTGATAGTCAAATGTTTTAAAACTGGTTGTCTATGTGTCAACTTTCTCTGTGTATGTACAAGAGATAAATAATGAATAACGGTTTCCTATTTTATATAAGTAAATAAACTTTTATAATGGTAGTATTAAATTGAGAAATTTAGTTTTTAATCATGGAAGCTCTTTTACTGCTGGACTTCAAAGCTCACTTAATTTTGCTCAGAGGCCTCTTTCTTAAGTTTTGCTGTAGTCTTATGTAGGAAGAGGCTACAAAGTTATATACAGATTTCGGAGGAGGAGTGAAATACTTCAGAAATGCTCATGTGTATAGAAAAACTTAACTAGACACAATTAAATATATTTTTATTTGCATTTTATGCTTTATGAGTTGTGCAAAATTGTACAGAAGTAAGTGAATTTCACAAAAGACCTCTAGCAAATTTAAGATATAAATTTTATTTGAACATCTTTTATTTATTGAACTTATCCCAGTAAAAGAAATGCTGCTGAAACGAGTCCAAGTTACATAGAGCTTCGAGTTACAAGATATTCATCTTTCAGGATAAGGGAAAACCTCCAACGTTAAGTCTTATCAAACGATGAATGAAATGATGTTCAAATGAGTACAGGGCACATGGAGCTTAGAGTTACCAGACGTTCACCTTTCAGGATAAGAGAAAACTTTCAACGTTAAGTCATATCGGACGATGAATGAAATGATGTTCAAATAAGTACAGGATACATGGAGCTTAGAGTTACCAGACGTTCACCTTTCAGGATAAGAGAAAACCTTCAACGTTAAGTCATATCGGATAATGAATGAAATGATGTTCAAAAGAGTACAGGGTACATAGTGTTTAGAGTTAGCAGACATTCATCTGTCAGGATAAGGGAAAACCTCGAACGTTCAGTCATATCGGACGATGAATGAAATGATGTTCAAATAAGTACAGGGCACATGGAGCTTAGACTTACCAGACATTCATCTTTCAGGATAAGGGAAAACCTCCAACGTTCAGTCATATTGGACGATGAATGAAATGATGTTCAAATGAGTACAGGGCACATGGAGCTTAGAATTACCAGACATTCATCTTTCAGGATAAGGGAAAACCTCCAACGTTCAGTCATATTGGACGATGAATGAAATGATGTTCAAATGAGTACAGAGTACATAGAGCTTAGAGTTACCAGACGTTCACCTTTCAGAATAATAGAAAACCTTCAACGTTAAGTCATATCGGACGATGAATGAAATGGTGTTCCAATGATTATAGGGTACATAGAGCTTAGAGTTATCATACATTCGTCTTTCAGGATTAGGGAAAACCTCCAATGTTATATCGGACGATGAATGAAATGATGTTCAAATGAGTACAGGATACATAGAGCTTAGAGTTACCATACATTCTTTTTTCAGGATAAGAGAAAACCTCCAACGTTAAGTCATATCGGACGATGAATGAAATGATGCTCAGATGAGTACAGGGTACATAGAGCTTAGAGTTACCATACATTCGTCTATCAGGATAAGGGAAAACCTCCAATGTCATATTGGACGATGAATGAAATGATGTTCAAATGAGTGCAGGATACATAGAGCTTAGAGTTACCATACATTCGTCTATCAGGATAAGGGAAAACCTCCAATGTCATATTGGACGATGAATGAAATGATGCTCAGATGAGTACAGGGTACATAGAGCTTAGAGTTACCATACATTCGTCTTTCAGGATAAGGGAAAACCTCCAATGTCATATTGGACGATGAATGAAATGATGTTCAAATGAGTGCAGGATACATAGAGCTTAGAGTTACCACACATTTGTCTTTTAGGATAAGGAAAAACCTTCAATGTTATGTCTGACGATGAATGAAATGATGCTCAAATGAGTATATGTTACATGCAGCTTAGAGTTACAAGATATTAACCTTTCAGGATAAGAGCAAACCTAGGAGAAAAGCTCACCTAATTTCGAAACCAAGACGTCTTGTATGTGTGGCCAACACGCTACCAACCAGTGATAGATGCGGGATAATTTATTTCTCACTAAGATCAATTCTAGATATGGCATTTTGAGGATAAGGAAATAAAAATATGAAAATAATAAGAAAGTAAAAATTGTTTAGGGAAAATAAAAATTCTTGAAAACGTGAAATATATTTAACCTAATTTTTGTTTTTAGTTAGGCATTTTACATTCTGGAGATTAGCAGAGAATATATGGACCAAGGGTAAACAAAAGAGTGCTGATAACGATCGTTTAAACAAAACTTGTGCAGTAATGGACGTTATTTTTGATGTGCTGTTTAATTGGCGACCTCAGAGTCACGTTTGCTGGTGACAGGCAGATGAACTGTTTTCCAAATTGAGTCCCCCCCCCCCCCTTTTTAGGGCCGCTTCATCAGAAGTGTATCACATTCAGGGCTTACCACAGTTGACGTGACTGACAGAGCCATCTATTTCGTTACGTCAGTATTAACAGCTCCAGTCTGTCGCCGGAAGTGATGTCACAAATCCACATTCGACAGCCAGTTTCGCATTTTTCCACATATTTCTTCCGGCGATCATTCGTTCCTTTTACAAGCTCGATCAACTTTTGTTACAGTGGTTCATCTGTCTGCCGTTTGGAACTTGTTTCAACTCTGTCTTTTGTTATCACAGAATATGTGATGCTCATTTGAGAACTTGCAGATTGATTTCAATCTTTAAAATGTATCATGAGTTAAAATTAAGACTTTTTTGTTGTAAGAAAGTGTGATTCCCGAACGCAACACGAGGCATTAGGAACAAAATAAAATCCTTATAACCCATACACCATACACTATTTTAGACAAATGTAGAATGAGGTCTAACCGGAAGTTAGACCGGGAAGGATGGAAAACTCCGTGGGTCTTTCCTTGGGACAAAACCTTAAGTCTAAATAGCCCCCCACCCCATCGACAACAACGTCAAGACGGGTAGAAGTGGATACGTCACCTACGCGCGTCAACCCCGCAGGGAAGACTACCGAATAAGCTCGGTGGGGCCGCCTGGAGATCTAGCACACCTTCTACTAGCTCTGCAGACTACTGCCCGGGACATTTTAGGCAACCCTTTGTCCCCTCCGGGCGACCGAAGTCTAGTCGGGGGTACCCGACTTCCCGCGGGTAACGGAAACACACTGCCACCTCGAGTCCAACCCAATCCGTACAAGTCCCATTCAAGGAGGGGCTCGAATGTTCGGCCCGAGGTTCCTGTAGTAACGTCAGAGGTACTACAAGTGCTAAGGGTCCGAGCGCCCGCACCACGTCAGCTGAAGAGGACGGATACCCTCATTCTGATTATATATACACGGTGTTCGTTTTTACCTGACATTTTACCGCGCAAATTTTGACGTCATCAACAGCATCACCGATGGAGCCAGTTTATATACGATTCACCTGGTGGCTTGCGATCATACTTCACAGCTTCATAGCTGTTTCTTAATCATTCGTACAGTTGCTGCAGCTGTTTGTGGTTCGGTAACAAAGTTTGGTGTGCTGTGAATATGGGTAATATGAAGAAGCATGAGTATCAATTGGTCATAGGAAGATCCGTGTTTTCTTTAGTCCAAAAAAGAATGAATATTATAGAAAATAAATCCCTGTCGATCAATACAAATATCAGAATGGAGGAGGAATGGAGGGAATTTTACAACGAGTTTGCTGATAATGAGGCTCACTGATACAGGTAAGCAGTGTTGTCTTGATATCCTCTTGTATAATACCGAAGTGCTGTTAGGATTTGAGTGTCAGGCCTAGGTTATCGTCCCTGACGTACAGGTCAGCAGTTGTCTTGATATCCTGCTCTTGTATAATACCGAAGTGCTGCTATGATTTGAGTGTCAGGCCTCGGTTATCGTCCCTGACGTACAGGTTAAGACGAATCATTCCTATCTGCTTTCTGGCATTCGCTTTACTAAACCTGTATATGCTCTTGAAGTTTAGGTCCTCGTACTTCGTAATAATTTCTATTCTTTGTAGATAAATTCTCCTCCGTTGTCTTACTTCACGAATTCCGCGCATCACAGCTACATTCATCACTTCATCGTCGTCCATGCTGCAAAGATAGTCCACCTTTAATCTACCCCTCGGAGGCGGACCAAAATTTGAGCCGGACCAACGTGTTTGTTCCCCGGACTATCGCTAATCCCGGTTTATGAATACTAATATCGATGCTCCACCATTAGTCCACCGAAATTAGCAAGTTGGTCCGGACCAATTGTGGCTATGAATACGGCCCTTGAATACCCAAACGTTTGGGCTCAATGCCTTGGCCCAGCGTTAAGAAGGGCTGGCCTAGTCCGCCTCGTGGTCGAACATGGGCATCGAATGATGCAGATCTATGGCCACTGCTGTAGTACTGTATGGAAGTTCTGATGACGCCCAGCAGATTGTTGCACTGGTACCGTTCACGTGGAAGGTTACTTTTACGCTAGGTAACTTGCCTGGAACATAGTGTGTAGGTCAGGACAGGTAAATCCATCACTCGTTTGCAAACCTCGGCGCAGGATTCGTTCGTCTGCTTCGTATTCCTTGCGTCCATCCTGTTTTACTGTTTCTCCAGATCCCAGTAAGTCTGCGGCTCTCTCATCAATTCCGGCCTCACTAGTGTACACTCACATCATCCTTCCTTCCCAAAGACCTCCTCCTCAGATGCATCAACAAAAAATCTTAAATGCTTGAGATGCTAGGGGTCATCTCCCTTACCTCATCTACTACAACTCTACCTGGCATCCATTATCCAAAAAGAAACGTTATTCGGCTGCTAAACGGGGCTTCACTCGGTTTTATTGGCTCGCTAATTTCCTAGAGATATTTGATATATATCACCTGCCACAGAGTTGATTATCCGATAGAGATGACAAATCGATAGCCATTTTAATTACCGGTTAACCGATTACTAGCTAATTAAATCACTAGTGATAAATGGCTTCCAGCAGCAAACTTACTGCCTGGTTTTGCTCCCCATCTGTTCTTAAACGCTACTTACAAAGTACACATTTTGGGAACACTTAAAACACATTTACCAAGCTATACAGCTCAGTATTACTATAAAATGCGTTAAAATGGCCTAAGAACAAAAGAATGACTAAAAAGCTACATTTATTTGTTAAATTCAACTAAATAGTGAATTAGAAAGTGCCAGAAACATAGGAATGACTTGAAAACTACTTTCATTTGTTGACATTTCGCTGACTACTGATTTACAAAACGCTACAAACAGTTGAAGGAGTGTCTGTCTACGGCCAACTGTTACATAGAGGAGCTCCAATAGATGATACTGGGACATTTTTAAAGTAACAAATATTGCAGAACTTTAGGTAATACTTAAGCACTATTGTTATTGCTGATATGTTACATTTTATCAAAGACAGGTGTCTAGATGACGTACAAATATAACCTAGGTTCTGCTCTGTGAAGGTGCACTGCAACTTTGCGCCAACCTCAAAAGGAGACAGATACATTTACCCCACGTTCGTCATTTAACTACACGTAAACTGTTTATTTTGGATGTAGTATACCCTGGTTAACGAGTCCAAGGTTTAAAAAATATAAATAGGCCAACAACACTGCAACAGATTTGAGAAATAATACAAGGAACATAATATATATATATATATATATATATATATATATATATATATATA
>CM060947.1:253423545-253598545 GCA_030765055.1 Mantis religiosa | reverse complement strand
CAGTAGACTTTAAGTGATAGCCAAATGTTTTATATACATGACTTTCTCTACTCTTGTACAAAAACTTATTGCTCTATCTACTTCAAGATAAACATTACCTTATTGTAGTTACAAGTGAATACAGCAGACTTTAAGTGATAGTCAAATGTTTTATATACATGACTTTCTCTACTCTTGTACAACCACTTATTGCTCTATCTGCTTCAAGATAAACATTATCTTATTGTAGTTACTAGGGAATACAGTAGACTTTAACTGATAGTCAAATGTTTTATATACATGACTTTCTCTACTCTTGTACAAACACTTATTGCTCTATCTGCTTCAAGATAAACATTATCTTATTGTAGTTACTAGGGAATACAGTAGACTTTAAGTGATAGTCAAATGTTTTATATACATGACTTTCTCTACTCTTGTACAAACACTTATTGCTCTATCTGCTTCAAGATAAACATTATCTTATTATAGTTACAAGGGAATACAGTAGACTTTAACTGATAGTCAAATGTTTTATATACATGACTTTCTCTACTCTTGTACAAACACTTATTGCTCTATCTACTTCAATATAAACATTATCTTATTGTAGTTGCAGGGGAATACAGTAGATTTTAAGTGATAGTCAAATGTTTTATATTCATGACTTTCTCTACTCTTGTACAAACAGTTATTGCTTTATCTAATTCAAGATAAACATTATCTTATTGTAGTTGCAGGGGAATACAGTAGACTTTAAGTGATAGTCAAACGTTTTGTGTACATAACTTTCTCTTCTCTTGTACAAACACTTGTTCCTCTATATACTTCAAGATAAACATTATCTTATTGTAGTTAAAAGGGAATATATTAGACTTTAAGTGATAGTCAAGTGTTTTACATACATGACTTCCTCTACTGTAGTACAAGCACTTATGGCACTTGTTATTTACGTTAACTGGTGGAAATTAATCCTCTTTTCACACTAGCCATATATAGCTAAGGTACTGGATTGATAGAATCGACATGAAAAATTTAATGCTATGGCCGGGATTTAAACCACGGGGCTACTGGTTTCCGTCCAGTCGCTCTTGCCCATTGAGCTACCGTGGCCAACGTGCCCTCGTGACATTAAATTCTCTAATTGACTCATATATCTCCAGATTTTTTCATGTCGACTCTATCAAGAATCTTAGCCTATATACGGCTAGTGTGATGAAATGATTAACTTTCATCAATTAACTTAAATAATAAGAGTTAAATGATGAAGCCTGGGACGGAAGTACTTAGAAAAGTAAGTCGCCACAAACAGTGTATCTCGGATACAAGAGCCCCTAGTGATTTGCCGGGAAGATATATTAGTCAATTGGAGAATGTAATGTCACGACGGCACGTTGGCCAAAGTAGCTCAATGGGTAAGAGCGACTGGACGGAAACCAAGAGATTCGTGATTCAAATCCCTGCCGTCACATTGAATATTTCATGTCAACTCTATCAAACACGTATTGCTCTATCTACTTCAAGATAAACATTATATTATTGTAGTTACAAGGGAATACAGTACACTTTAAGCGATAGCCAAATGTTTTAGAAGTGATGGCTCAGAAGTTACGTTTTCATTTGTATCTCATAGAAATAAGAAGGGCGAATAGCAACTTGAGAGAAGAATAAGTGTTGGTACATTGACACAAATGGCAAGGAATATCTCAAAAATAATTTGCTGTAAAAACAAGTTGAAATAATTTTTGTACACTTATATCTTTTTTTATTAGTAATACCCAATCTCTCTTCTACCGTTTACTAGTTATGCAGAATTAATCCAAATTATACAGCACTTCTAAGGACTTTTACAAAAATTTAAGATAAAAATTTCATTTCGTCATGAATGTATCCTATAACAATCAAATTTATTAGAGACATGTTTGAAAATATGAACCTTTTGATGGATTGTTTGAGCGTAAGAATTACTTACCATGGGTTACTTCGGAAGAGGAACAAAGGCGGTGGTCCCGTGTCGTAGATTCATGACACGTAAAAGAAATTCCAGCATGACAAAGATGCATTTGAGCAAAATTATACTGTCCTTCACATCCAAAATAAAATGGGACACTGGGTATGACAGAAATTGAAGATAGCCCATAAATAAAAACTGAATTTCTTGAACACCGCTTCTTAACAGTGCTTTTATGGCTTCAGAAAATCAAAGTATTACGTTAGAATAGCTCTAGGAGGCATCTAAAGTAAACACTATGAATATAATGAACGATAATTTTGAAAATAATGATATACGATATTAATTTTGCAATGTTCACGTTAGGAGAAGTAATAAAAAATCCATGTTGAAGAAGGAACGCGTTAAGTGTTCCATGTATAGAGCAATTTGTGTCGTCAATAAGTTGGTAATATTGGCAGTCTTTGGAAGGGCGTGTTATTACCGTATCGCTGTAAATTGCTGCCTCCATGAACAATTGCTTCATTCTCTTTAATTATCTGCACCCTTCCCACGTGAGCGATGTCGAATTAATCGACTCTTCATTGTCAAGTTTATCCCAGCAACCATTATTGCAAGTGGCAAGTGTTATGACGCTACATATCTAAAGTGCAGCTAAACTGTAACAGATAAAAGAAAATCTCAATAAAACAAAGTGTAATACGAGGGCTATCCAGAAAGTAGATTACGTTTTGGAATAAAAAGTAAACAAAGTATAGGAAACAAATTTTATTATATACAGATGAAAGCCACACTCAAATACTACTTTTTGACATAGTCACCATTCAAATTAAGGCATTTATCGTAGCGATGTACGAGCTTGGAAATTCCTTCGTCGAAAAATTCGGCCGCCTGCGCCTTCAACCACTTCGTTACCTCTTCTTGCAGCTGTGCGTCGTCATCAAAACGCTGCATAGCCAGCCACTTCTTCATTGCTGGGAATAGGTGGAAGTCGCTCGGTGCCAGGTCGGGACTGTACGGCGGGTGAGGAAACAACTCCCACTTAAAAGATTCAAGAACTTCACGAGTGACATTTGCCGTGTGGGGCCAGGCGTTGTCGTGAATCAACAAGATCTTAGAGCTCAACATTCCTCTGCGCTTGTTTTGAATGGCTCTTCTGAGTTTTTGGAGAGTTTGGCAATACCTTTGAGAGTTTATTGTAGTGCCTCTTTCCAGGAAGTCCACCAAAATCACACCTTTTCTGTCCCAAAAAACAGTCGCCATCATCTTCCTTGCTGACATTGTTTGCATGCATTTCTTGGGTTTTTGGGGAGAACTTGTGTGCCCCCACTGCATTGATTGCAATTTCGTTTCACAGTTCACGTGTTTCACCCATGTTTCGTCACCAGTAACGATGCGATCGAGTACAGAGTCACCATCCTTATGGTAAACGTCCAAAAAGTTCAACGCTGCAGCCATTCGCTGATTTTTGCGGTCCTTCGTCAAGATTTTTGGAATCCATCTTGCACAAAACTTGTGGTAACCAAGCTTTTCGCTGATGATTTCGTGCAACAAACTTCGCGAAATTTATGGAAAACTCAAAGAAAGTTCCGTTACTGTGAACCTTCGATTTTCACGGACTTTAGCATCGACTTTTTCGACAAGTTTGGCAGTCACTATGCTGGGTCTCCCACTTCGATCTTCGTCGTGAACATTGGTTCGGCCATTTTTAAATCTGATGACCCACTGACGCACTCCACCTTCAGTGATAATGTTGTCCCCATACACTTCACAAAGGTGCCGATAGATTTCTATCGGTTTACAGTTTTTTGCAGTCAGAAACCTTATTACTGCACGCACCTCGCAGCTCGCGGGATTTTCAATTAACGCAGACATTTCAAACCGTCACAGTATCTGAACAGAGCACAGCACGAACCTCTCACTAGCACGGCTAGATGCCGACTGAGCTGCGCAACGCTCTGACCCCAAGATGTCCGCGCTAGCTCCGCCCCTAGCGGAAACAGACGAAAACGTAATCTACTTTCTGGATAGCCCTCGTATATTGTTTTTCTTCAATACATACACTTTTCAGATAGAGAATTTTGTTATTCATTTTTATTTGTTGTACATACTAGCAGAGTGTAATAACAAAGACATCACCTAGACAAACAGCTTTAAAACCTTTGATTATCATTTAATATATACAGTATTCCCTTGTAACTATAATAAGATAATGTTTATCTTGAAGTGGTTAGAGCAATAAGTGTTTTTACAATAGTAGAGAAAGTCATGTATACCGTCGCGAACTCATTGTTGATTCGAGGCGGCGCGGGCAACGAGATCAAAGAGACGGAGAGTGCAGTGCGGACAAAAAAGCTCATCGAAACGTTGGGGTGAAGGAGACCGATTTCTAGAGAGTTCATCTTCCTTCTAATGCCGTCTTGATTGTTTGAGAACATTCCGGATAGTGAGTAATCTATAAAGAGCGAGCCGCCGCCTGCCAAAGTCCGTCAGTCGGTAACTGGACGCGTGCGAGTGAACAGCTTTCTAAGCTGTGTTTGTGGTCGATGACCTTGCAACTTGTATTGTGTATGTGACGTAACTCTTGACTGTCAGATTTATTTCTACGGAAATAAAGAGCAATTTTTGGTGTTTGTAACCAGGACTTTTCATTCTACGAACCGACAAAGTCACAATATAAAGGATTTGAATATCACCTAATACTTATTGCACTCTCTTGTAGCTACAATAAAATAATGTTTATCTTGAAGTAGATAGAGCAATAAGTGTTTGTACAAGAGTAAAGTCATGTGTCTGAAACATTCGACTAACACTTAAAGTGTGCTGTACTGCCTTGGACGTAAATAATGTTTACCTTCCCGTAGATAGAGAAATAAGCGTGTGTACAAGAGTAGAGAGGGTGGGCGCCGGGGTAGCGCGGTGGTTTCGTTCGCGGCTCCCGTTCTAAGGGTCCCGAGTTCGATTCCCGGCTCTGGGGTTGGCGATTTTAAGTCGGCCCTATGCACGCCTTCACCTCTGTCTAGCACACGTGAAGTATCCCCTATGCCCAACGTGGTTCGGAGTCCACGGTAAAAACTGTAGGTCCTCTCACCTCACCGCCATCTTCACTATCACCCTATCATCGGAGGTAATGGACACCGCCCTCTGGGTGCCTCCACCTGAGAAATGGGTGCGGTCATCTCTTGCTGGGGTGAGGTTACCCCGAAGGCCAAGGTTGCCATGTGGGGAGTGTTAGTAACTAACTAACAAGAGTAGAGAGCGTCTTGTATATAAAACATTTGACTATCACTTTAAGTCTACTGTATTCCCTTATAACTACAGTAAGATAATGTTTATCTTGAGGTAGATAGAGCAATAAGTGCTTGTACAAGAGTGGAGAAAGCCATGTATATAAAACATTTGCCTATCACTTAAAGTCTACTATATTTCCTTGTAACTACAATAACATAATGTTTATAATGAGATAGATAGAGCAATAAGTGTTTGTACAAGAGTAGAGTAAGTCATGTATATAGTATTCCCTTGTAACTACAATAAGATAATGTTTATCTTGAAGTGTTTAGAGCAATAAGTGTTCACAAAAGATTAGCGAAAGTCATGTATACTGTCGCGAACGCATTGTTGATTCGAGGCGGCGCGGGCAACGAGATCAAGGAGACGGAGAGAGCAGTGCGGAAATAAAAGCTCCGCGAAACGGTTTGGGGAAGGAGACCAATTTCTAGAGAGTTCATCTATCTTCTAACGCCATCTTGATTGTTTAAGAACATTCCGGATAGTGAATAATCTATATAAAGGAAGCCGCCGCCTGCCACAGCCAGTCAGTCGGTAATTGGAGGCGTGCGCGTGAACAGTTGTGTAAGCTGTGTTTGTGGTCCATGACCTTGCAAGTTGAATTGTGGCGTAATTCTAGACTGTCAGATTTATTTCTACGGAAATAAAAAGCAATTTTTGGTGTTTGTAACCAGGAACTTTCATTTTACGAACCGAAAAAGTCACAATATAAAGCATTTGACTATCACCTAATACCTAGTGCACTCTCTTGTAACTACAATAAGATAATGTTTATCTAGAGGTAGATAGAGGAAAAAGTGTTTGTACAAGAGTAAAGTCACGTGTATAAAACGTTTTAAGGTCTACTACATTCCCTTGGACGTATATAATGTTTACCTTCAAGTGGATAGAGGCATAAGTTTGGTTACAAGGGTAGAGAAGGTCATGTATATAAAATATTTGACTATCAACAAACATTTGAAACATTTGTTTAATCCCAATCAGTAGCTTTATAGCTCGGAATTATTTTTTTTATTGTTACGTGTTTAACAGTGCTTTTTTTTCTGTTTTGTCTCTTGGACATACAAAGAGATTGTCATCACCTTGAAAATCAGTTTTACAACATTTTACTATAACTTAAGTCTACTGTATTCCCTTATAACCACAATAAGGTAATGTTTACCTTGAAGTCGATAGAGCAATAAGTGTTTGTCCAAGAGTAGAGAAAGCCATGTATATAAAACATTTGACTATCACTTAAAGTCTACTGTATTCCCTTATAACTACAATAAGATAATGTTTATCTTGAAGTAGATAGAGCAATAAGTGTTTGTCCAAGAGTAGAGAAAGCCATGTATATAAAACATTTGACTATCACTTAAAGTCTACTGTATTCCCTTATAACTACAATAAGGTAATGTTTATCTTGAGGTAGATAGAGCAATAAGTTTTGTACAAGAGTAGAGAAAGTCATGTATATAAAACATTTGACTATCACTTTAAGTCTACTGTATTCCCTTATAACTACAGTAAAATAATGTTTATCTTGCGGTAGATAGAGCAATAAGTGTTTGTACAATTGTAGGGAAAGTCATGTATATAAAACATTTGACCATTACTTAAGTCTACTGTATTCCCTTATAACTACAGTAAGATAATGTTTATCTTGAAGTAGATAGAGCAATAAGTGTTTGTACAAGAGCAGGGAAAGTCATGTATATAAAACATTTGACCATTACTTAAGTCTACTGTATTCCCTTATAACTACAGTATGATAATGTTTATCTTGAATTAGATAGAGCAATAAGTTTTTGTACAAGAAAGGAGAAAGTGACGTATATAAAACATTTGTCTATCACTTAAAGTCTACTGTATTCCCTAGTAAATAAAATAAGAAAATGTTTATCTTGAAGTAGATGGAGAAGTAAGTGTGTGTGTTTTCTTGTTCAACAATGCGCCCACTTCATCGAGTGTTGTCTTATTGATTTCATAAACGTATTTAATGTGAATTTTGCTTCCGGTGAAGGATATTTGTATCCGCTTACCAATATCGAATGCGAGAATGCAATGGCTCAGAAAATTTTGTTTCTTTGGAGGCCAAAGCGTTGTTAATTTAAAGCTACAAAAAGGGCAAAGTGGCTACCTTGCGAAGATATGAGGAAATCTGTTGAAAAGTTAATGGAATGGTCCGGTACACAATGCGCGGCGGTTATGAGGTGGAATGTGGGCCACAAATGGCAAGTACGCGGTACGTTTTTAGTAACGAGATGGAATGCGTTATAACGGGGTCACATTAAATACGCCACATATGTAACGTAAGGTATGTTGAAGGTGAATAATGAAAATGTTGCTATTTTCACTCGTGATGAATAGATATTTAAACAGCGGAAATAGACAAACGCTTGAGTCGGGCGTAATTACATGACTTTCTCTATTCTTGTACAAAACATCCTTAAATTTACTGAAGATAAGGATTGTCTTATTGTAATTACAAGGGAATACAGTAGACTTTAACTGATAGTCAAATGTTTTATTTACATGACTTTCTCTTTCCTTGTACAAACGCTTATTGCTCTATCTACTTCAACATAAAGATTATCTTATTGTAGTTACAAGGGAATACGTAACTTTAAATCGTTTTATTTTATATGTATTAATATTTGTATTATCTATAATATTTTAATTAATTTTTGATCACTCTTCAAATATTATAAACCTTTCAATAAACTGATTAAGAACTGTGGAAACGTAGAGTCAGACTGAAAAATTCAATGCCATAGCCGGGATTTGAACCACGGATCTTCTGGTTTCCGTCCAGCCGCACTACCATTGTGCTACTATGGCCAACGTGCCGATATGACATTAAATTCTCCAACTGACTCGTATCTTCCCGGTAAACCACTTAGGAGTTCTCATAAACAAATGAGACAACTATCTTAATGACGACTTACTACATATAAGTACTTTAAGGCCCGGGCTTTATAGTTAACCACTATTAGGTTAATTAATGGAAATTAATTGTTCTTTCACACTGGCCGTGTGTAGGCTAAATTGTGGAAATGTAGAGTTAGACTGTGAAATTTAATGCCATAGCCGGGATTTGAACCACGGATCTTCTGGTTTCCATCCAGCCGCACTCCCATTGTGCTACTATGGCCAACGTGCCGATATGACATTAAATTCTCCAACTGACTCGTATCTTCCCGATGAACCACTTAGGAGTTCTCATAAACAAATGAGACAACTACCTTAATGGCGACTTACTACATGTAAGTGCTTTAAGGCCCGGGCTTTATAGTTAACCACTATTAGTGTTAATTAATGGAAATTAATTGTTCTTTCACACTCGCCGTGTGTAGACTAAATTGTGGAAACGTAGAGCCAGAATGAATAATTTAATGCCATAGCCGGGATTTGAACCACGGATCTTCTGGTTTCCGTCCAGCCGCACTACCATTGTGCTACTATGGCCAACGTGCCGATATGACATTAAATTCTCCAACTGACTCGTATCTTCCCGGTAAACCACTTAGGCTATGGCATTGAATTTTTCAGTCTGACTCTACGTTTCCACAATTTAGCCTACACACGGCCAGTGTGAAAGAGCAATTAATTTCCATTGATTAAGAACTTTTATTGGACTTAAATTGATTAAACTGTAAGTGATGGTGAAATGTTCTATATACATGACTTTCTCTACTCTTGTACAAACACTTATTGCACTATCTTCTTCAAGATAAACATTATCTTATTGTTGATAAAATGGAGTACAGTAGACTTTAAGTGATATTCAAATGTTTAAAACTAGTTATGTAATGTCGGTTTTGTATTTAAATTATCTTTGTATATCTAGGAGATAAAAGCCCGCTTCAGTAGCGTAGATGTTACCGCTTCTGCCTCTCGTTCAATAAGTCCCAAGTTCGATTCTCGGTCAGGGTGAGTTATCTGCAAAACGTTTTTCCGGGTTCTCCTTATCCTGAGAGACGAATGTCGGGTAACCTTAAGCTCTATGCACCCCGGGCTCATTTGGGCATCATTTCACTCCTTCCACTGGTCCTGCGATATGACTTAACAATAGAGGACGTAAATTACAAAAAAAGGAATGGAGGAAAAGAGATAAATACATGAATAACGTTTTGTTAAACAGATAGCAATGAATGAATAATTGTGATCTATAAAGCTACACTTTGGTATTCAAAGAAATTTATATGTTTTGGTGATGACGAAATAACCCTCTGATGACATTTAATCAAGAATTGACTTTGATGCTTGACTTTGCTTGACTTTTAATGGTGTTCTTTGGATTCGAACATCAAATGAGCCACTAATAACGATAAAAATGTTAATGAGGAGTCTTCTCCATTTTTTCTTACAGAAAGAGAATGGTTTTGTTATGCCGATTTAATTCACTCAGAAATTTATAGATTCTATGCAAAAGGGAGAGTGCACACCTTAGATGAATTGGTTGCACATTTGCATGAAATTTGTGATTTTCCTTAGAAAGGTGGCAACCTTGCAGATAGGACTGGGAGAAGGAGGGCCAGTGTTGTAAAACGATTATAAGGGTTCGTCCAAAGATTCGGCCGAACTGCACTCGCGTTGACTAGAGAGACTTTAACATTAGGGCTCGGCTGCTGGCCGTTCCACAGTATGGAGTTCGTTCTGGCCTGTCGGGGGAGGTCCAAGTAAACTGTGGGGACCCTACCGTGTGTACTGTCGCCCTCTGTTCCCTTCGCCTCATCATTCTTCCCGAGGATGCCCTCATTTGGGGGCCCAGGAACATTGGGTCCAGCAATGTAGCCTACGTACCTAATTACCTCCGCAATGTAATCTCAGTCCCAATCTCTGCTTCAATGATTTCAAAGATCTTTTTTCCCTTCAATTTACATCCTTCAACCTTAAGTCATCTAGGACGATGGCGTTCAATGAAAAGCTTATACTTAACAGACCTTCATATTTTCATATTTCATATAAAATCTTACAGAGAATAGAGCTCGGGAGCACTTGAAAGTGAGGCAGACACGTTATCACCACACCACAGGGGCGAGCTTCAAGATTCACTGTATGCTTACACCATAAGTTTATAATGTTTTTATCAAATATATTTCTAACTGATTTTAATATAACCTTTTCTTCTTTTTCAGGTATGAGAAATATTAGTCCTGTTGAAGTGGAATTTAGTAAGTATATGACATAATTTATGCAACCGTCGGTGTTCTTTTAACTAGTCCTTCTTTCACGTAAGCTTGCCCCGTATCTCTTAACGGTCACGTGACCTTATCGCATCTCTTTGGCTGCTATTGTGTGGTTAAAATTAGTTCGTTATTTAACATAGTGATATATCTTTATATGTTGGAATTTATATTTTCGTAGCTGTTTCAATGAAATATATTACGCATCAGAATTAATTTATCTGAAATGCATGTTAATTCTTAAACGAAGTAAAGAGGAGGTTCCTTTGCTCTCAAGCACATGGCACGATAGCACGTGATTTAGCGGTAGTGTTGACATATTTGTTTATATGACTTTTATCACTGACCTTGTTTTGAAATGGATTAGTCATATATCGCCATTCGACGGTGTGCTATGCCGAGTGCGAGAGCTAAATTATTTTATTGATCCTATATTGCGCGTGTACTTATTATATGTATAATGGCAGAGTCTACTGCCAGTTTTTCGCTGAAGCATCGCAAGGGAAAACCTTTACAAAGCGGCGAAAAAGTAATTGTGGTGCATGTGTTTAGGGCACTCAAAGAGAAGAATCCGTCTTTGTCAGTGAGAGACGTCGAACAGCTGTGCTCTTAACTTACAGGTGTGTTAGGTGCGTAGGAACATCGCGACATGAAACTGAGACAACAGGAAAACTTACCACTCCAGGGGCGATATTTCTGTGTGGCGAAGGCGTTATTTAAGGACAATCTGACTGTACCGAGATACAAGTCGCAAAATATACTAACTTGACGAGACTGGGGTGAATGAAGGACACAAGCATGGCGTGACACGACTTTTAAGACTGAAAGACAAGCATTTTTGCAAGGAATGTGAGCTGGTTTTAACAAATTGCAGTGGAAAAGGCCAAAGGCCTTTCATTATAAACTTGATCCAGTTTCATTTCTCATTGATTCAGTTTCAACTTGCTCAGTTTCATTATTTTTGCTTGCCTTCATATTCCTATTTGTATGATTTTATCTATCTTCCTGGCAATTATGACGTTTACTGCAGGTTTGAATGTGACGGGAAGGCACCGCCTATGGACTATGGTGCGAAAGCATTAGCCAATTAGGATGAGGGGGAAGGTAGTTCCACGCGGAGTGATACATATCAGCGGGGCAAGGTTATATAAAACAGATGAATCCTAGCAGCAGCAAAAGCTGAGCTCCACATAATCTCCTAAGCTGTTTGGCAACAAAATTCTCCCCAACCCAAAACAAAATTAAAAACACCAGGGTGCAGGGAATTGCATCCTGTCCTTTCATCCCGAAGGTGCAAATAGTAGCCTCACAAAATTCATCAACCTCAAAACCTACACCATATCCATCTTACAAAATCCCGTTCAAATACGTTACCTGCGGTAAAACCATTAACGGGTGCGCACGCAGCAAAAACCTTCCGGCTATATACAGCCAGCCAGCACCTCATGGTCATGGACATGGTCTACAGTGGCTAACGGCAAAAGTTAACACTTTTTATAACCTTACGATATACGTAATTTCAAAGCTATATTTATGTGGTGGGGTGTACAGACGACTTTAAAACATTATTTCCTGCAACAGCTCGACGTAAAGGTCACGTATCATTTTTTCTTCTTTCATGTTTTTCGCCACCCTCTGCTATTTCTACAAAGCGGGGGTTTACCGTAAACAGATAAACAGTGGTGTCCGTGCGGTTTATATTCGGATTGTAGTTTTACTCTGCTAAAAGGACAAAAATAGATAACAAATCCCCACGTTCCCTCTGGCATTTTGTAATTAAATAAATTACATTTGGTAAAACGACTTTCAGGTCTCAGTTTTAAGCGTACATTTTCTGTTTTTGTTCTCCACACCGAGCATTTACATAAGGACAGTAAAATTAATTTTTACTGAGATGTCATCGGAAGCACATGAAATGCGATAAGGAGAAAAACACTTTTAGATTAATATAGTTTTGTGTTGCAGCGCGCATCTTCAAAATAGCAGCTCAAACAGGTATGAGCAATATTTTAAAGAAAATCCCCAATCCCCAGATAACCTCCCTACGCTACGCTATATATGAAATGTTTTACGAAAATTGTGTATACTCAAATATCACAACAATGGTTTTAAGTTATCATATCTCAAACATGTTCTCCTGGCATGTTTTGTATTTAATGTTTTCTGAAGTATTCCTTATTCTGACTGTTTCTAATTCTTAAACTGTAACAGATGGACAAAAGCTTACTATACAAAAATGTAGATCTTATTAAAACATAATTTAAGTGAAAAACATTTTCGTATAGTGTGAGCCAATTCCGAAAGCTTCCTTATTTTTTGTTAGCATTTTCCAGTCCTTATAGTTTTCTCAAATAGCAGGCCGCTATTCATTTGTTTATCTCTTGGACATCCAAAAAGAAAGGAACTCTAACGCCGTCACGTAGCAACCAGGTTCAAAACATTTACTATCACTTAAAGTATACCGTCTTTCCTTGTAACTACAATAAGATAATATTTATGTTGAAGTCGATAGAGCAATACGTGTTTGTAAAAGGGTAGAGAAAGTTATGTATAAACTCATTTGACTAACACTAAAAGTGGTAGCGTGGTGGTAGCATGTCTGCCTCACGTTCGAGAGGTCCAGATTTCGAATCTCGGTCAGGGTGAGTTACCTGGATAAAGCTTTTTCCTGGGTTTTCCCTTATCCTGTAAGACTTATGTCGGGTAACTCTAAGCTCCATAGACGCCGGACTCATTTGAGCATCATTTCATTCATTCCATTCATCGTCCGATATGACAACGTTGGAGGATGTAAATTACAAGGAAAAAAAACACTTAAAGTCTATTGTACACACTTGTAATTACAATATGATAATGCTTATCTTGAATTAGAATGAGGAACAAGTGGTTCTACAGGAGTAGAGAAAGTCCTGTACGATAAGTTAATGTTTATCTTGAAGTAAATAGAGCAATACGTGTTTGTACAAGTGTAGAGAAAGTCATTTATATAAAACATTTGACTATCACTTAAAGTCTACTGTATTTCCTTGTAACTACAATAATATAATGTTTATCTTGAAGTAGATAGAGCAATTAGTGTTTGTACAAGAGTAGAGAAAGTCATGTATATAAAACATTTGACTATCACTTAAAGTCTAATGTATTCTCTTGTAACTACAATAGGATAATGTTTACTTTGAAGTAGATACTGGAACAAGTGCTTTATATTCATTTTTGTATCTCTTGAACATACGAAGAGAATGTAACTACAATGTCGTCACCTAGACAATGATTTTTAAAACATTTGACTATCACTTAAAATCTACTGTAACTAGAACTAGTTGACATTTATCTTGAAGTAGGTAGATTAGTGTGTGTTGGTAAGAATAGTTTGTGGCAGATTAGAGTAAGCCATAAGATTTTAGTGATATAAACGAGATAGATGTATTCTTGACCATCAGATTCCCTTGTAGTGAGGTTACTTACCCAGAACGGGGTCAAGTTAACAATTCTACGGCCTGTATGTTGTACTTTGAGTCTCTAGGGACGAAAGTAAAGTTGGCCCCCACTCGGTCGTTTTGCCCCCTTCTCCCTCGCCATAAAGTTTCATTCATCCACAAATTCCCCCAGCGTGCACTCGGCCCGTTTCATTATTATGCGATGTGTAATGAAGGAGATGTTACTAATTCAATTTAACAGCTTCTTTCCCGCCTTAATTAACGTGACGGAACAAAGAAATATCGCCAAAATTGTCCGAACAGAGAAAGTGCATTTTCACGTAAGTAATTTACTGCTCACAAGAATGTTCTGTTTTGTTGCGAAAGTAAACACGTGTTGTTAACAAAAACTGTATGGGAAGGTGTAATGCTTATTCCTGAAGCACCCGTAGGTGACGAAATGAATGTATGCGTTCTTTCAGAGAGAGAACGCCTAAATGTGTGCTTTCTTCAAGCTCGGCGTGTGCTGTGTGTGTTCGAGAAGTCAGGATTTGATTCCCATGGAAGACCAAGCTTGCCCAGTAGTGTTTTCATTGGTTTTCCGGGTCAGTGGGAAGGACATTTACACCTTAAAATTTCTTCTACCCTCTAATCCTCATCCACTAGATCGGGGGAGGCATCCGGTCGGCTTAGCGTCTTTGTAATCCTGCAAAATGTGTCAGTAGCGACCGAAACCTGCGCTCTGCTTCGATTCTCTTCAAGGCCCTACTGAATATTTCTTTTTCATAGTCATACCCTACTCAGTTTGATTATTATAGAAGGAATGTATACCCAAAATGCATATAGAAGAAACAATTACAAGGGAATTTTGATTTTGCACAATTGTCCTTTGGATTTATAACATTTTTATACCCATATATTTTAAGAATAAAAATCCTGATGTGATTCAAACATGACTTTCTTTACCCTTGGACAAGCAATTATTGCTCTACCTACTTCAAGATAAACATAATGTTATTGTAGTTACAAGGGAATACAGTAGACTTTAAGTGATAGTCAAACTTTTTAATGGGGGAGATGCACGAAGTACCGCACAGTGTCAGTACCGCACGGTGTCAATATCCCGTAGGTGCCGATAGATAGTAGAAGCTCAGGGTGTGTATTTTAACAACAACAAAAAAAAAAAAAAACTATCTTTTTTACCAACGTAAAGTTTTCCCTCCTCTTTGACCGTTGAATCAGAAGTTATTGTTCAGAGAAGTCGTGTAGTGAACTGGAGCTGTGCTGTTAATAACTTGCTGACATTGCTGCTGCCTCGTCCGGTGAAGAACTGATTAAATATTTGTACTCATATTATTTGGTATTAAGTAGGCTACACAAACAGAAAATACAGTGTCGGTTTAAAAGAATCGGGCCGAGCTATGACGTTATATATACGTACGTGTGAGTTGCTCAGTACCGTACGATAGCAGTTTGCGCAGTACCGTACGCGAAGGTATATTTTCATCTCCTGAAATTGCACTGACATTAGATTAGCTTTTGTTTATAGGCATTCTTGTCAACATGGAGACCAAAATGAAAGGAAATGGTTAGAATAAAATATGAAATAAGCAATAATGAATGTGATAGAAAGATAAATGAGCCTGGGAGTAGCAATATATATTGCTGAAGCATTAACCCTGACTCTGTGTAAGTTGATTTTGCAGGAAAGGCACAAAAACAAAAGAACAAACCAACAGCAAAGGGACGCTAGACTAAGATTAATAAAACTATAAATAGAGAACCTAGCTCTAGCTCTGTGGCAACAGAAACTGGAAATAGTGAAGAGCCTTAGAAGGCTAAAAGAAAAATAAATTTTGGAACCAAAACCAGTGTCGATTGAAGTGTTCTAACAGAGTGTATCATTTGTTTAGAAATCACAGACGAAGCTTGGGTTTAAAGTAATTAGTGTATCGTGCAATGGTTGGACACATATTGAATGTACAGGGCAAGAGAAAATTTGTTTTTGTAGATGCGATCACTGTGTTTAATAAAATGTTTCATTAGCTCAAAGATATTTTTATTTTGTTGTGATAATTTCTAGAGAACGTTTCGAAAAATATATTATAATGTTACCGTGTTTTATTATCAATTTAAAAATACAATAATTATGATAATTATCTTGTGATTTATTATGCAGTTCCTCTTCATTTATTTAGAAATATGTATTTATTTACGTGTGCCCTGTACTGGAAAACACTTTTCGAGATGCGCAGTAATGACTAATATTTATTTTAGTTATTAAGATTTAACATGACTTGCTATCATGAATGCTCATTACTAATATAATAGTAACAGGCAGTTGTTCTCCATTGCATTTCCTTTAAATTTTGAAAAAATCTTAGGTGTGCGGTGCTGGGCGTATCTTCTTCATCACTTCATCTACCCTTGTACAAACATTTGTTGCTCTATTTCTTGTCATCACGCGTTAACATCGCCTGTTATTTTTCCACGCGTGCAGCTCTGTCATCATCCGTCTCTGTGATCATCATCTGGATTCGACGTCTGCAACGCTCAATCTGCGATCCTCTAAAACAAGTTCTCCACTCGCTGGATCATGTCGTCAGACCGTATGGTGCGAGGCCGTGAATTCCTTGCTTTGTTGTCACACGATGTTCTGCCTTCACCGAACTGTCACACTCAGGAACACACATTGAACACATTCCAAGCACCATCACCACATGCCTCACTCAACTGGCGATGAATTTCACGAATAATTACACGCTCTTCTTGCAATAAAATGTCACCATTTTAAGTATCAAAAACAGTCATAACTGTCGTCGCTGCCACTAGAATTCCAGGCACTGTACAGTGTTCTCATCTCAGTCATGCATTCGCAAAGCGTCAATATGTGTTAAAAAAATGCAGAAGTTCCTATCTGGTTCCAGTCCTGATTAAATATATCTTGAACGCATCCCGTATTTTGTAAGGACCTGCGCCAATCATTGTATAGGACAAGGGTGGCCAACTTGTCACACGCCTGTATCGTACGCAAACTAAATTTAATTACCAATATCTAAAATATCTGAAAATTATGACGTGATGTGCAACTTTAAGCATCATTTCCAGAATCTAGTGTAAAATGGACTAAACCCACACGTTATCTTTTCGGAGGTAAATTTCATTTTGGGTACTCATATTTGTACCTTTAGAATGTTTATTTGAATTCCAGTTGTCTCTGTTATACAAATTCTGTTATTTTTTCCATCAGTGTTTCACCTTTAAGCGTCACTTTGACAACAGCAAGTGAATTACGTCACGATAATTAAACGCAATTTCGCAAAACAATTTTTTCACGCGATTTTCATTATCATCAGCACGCCTCTTTGAAATCTGTAGCTACTTAAATTTATTTAAAAATAATTCACTGCGCACCCCAATTAGTGGAGGATTTCATAAAGTCCATGTCGACGGCAATTTGACGCCTCACACCATCTAGCGACATAGTTTTGAACCTGTCACAATGTCTGCGATACAAAGTGTGATGGAAGAGTAACAATAGAATAACGATCTCCCATATTTTCTCTCATAGCAAAAAGAAAGTCTCAATCAGACTTTCTTTTGTTTGAGGCGATCCTTCTTGGCAGGCTTTCAAAACTGCTACTTGGCACAAAAGTCATGTAAAAACATTTTTCATACTTGTTGCTGGACGTGAGATTTCCTTTTGTAGGGCGTATTTCATTCCTTTTAAATCTTTAAATGAAATTAGAGGTTCATTTAACACCGAATTAATACATAAAAAATCCTCCGAAAATTACATTGGTTGTTTTTTTCTATGAGAAGTCACTCTAAAGATTTTGATAAAGGATAAAATGCATCTCTTGAATTTGTTTTTGTATATCCTCAGATTTCCTTGTTCTGAATGTGTTTTTTTTATAACTGATAAACTGAAAAGATAGACAAAATATTACTACTTTGACTTTTCTAATACTTGTAATTTTCTCGAACAGCAAGTGGTCATTCATTTTTTCTGTTGGACATACAAAGAGAATACAATTACAAAGATGTCATACAGACAACCTCTTTTAAAACATTTCACTATCACTTAACGACTGTTGTATTTCCTTGCAACTACAATAAAATAATGTTTATAATTAAGTTGATAGAGGAAGAAGCTTTTCTAGAAAATTAGAGAAAGCCATTGGTATAAAACATTTGACTATCACTTAAAGTCTACTGTATTCCCTTGTAACTACTATAAGATAATGTTTATCTTGAAGCAGATGGAGCAATAAATGTTTGTACAAGAGTAGAGAAAGTCATGTATATAAAACATTTGAGTGTCACATAAAGTCTACTGTATTCCCTTGTAACTACAATAAGATAATATTTATCTTGAAGTATATATAAGAGCAAGTTTTTGTACAAATGTAGGGAAAGTCATGTATATACGACATTTGACTATCACACCAGGTCTACTGTATTCTCTTGTAACTACAATAAGATAATGTTTATGTTGAAGTAGATAGAATAACAAGATTTTGTACAAAAGTAGAGAAAGTCATATATAAAGACAAATATAGCTATTATAGTATAAAATACAATAAATGAAAGTGAATTTTCATTTTATGAACTTTAAGTGTTATAAAAATGTGGGAATAGCCAAGTTTTGAGAGGTTTTGGTGCCTAATTTCAGTGTAGTGTTAAGGGGATGGAAAAAAATCAATTTGTTTGTAAGGTTTCTCGATAGTGGATGCCGAAAGTCACGTGAATGTATCAGACTCTGCTCATTTTGTGGAGACGAATGCAACGAAAGTTTCAAATAACGTCGACTTAAAGAGGATTATGGGTAGTCGAAGCCCGGGGGTAGAATCGTCCAGTTGTAAAAGGCTTTACTTTTAGGATTTGGGAAACGAACGCCAAAAGGCACTCAAAAAGTTGCGGCTAATTCCGCGAGGGGCGCTACACACTGTCAAGACGCTATATTAATTTCCTTCAATAGTTAGTCGGTGCATGCAATGAAGAGTTATGCGCATGCTCGTTATTCATCCATTTGTTTAGAATGGCGAGGTATCACGACCTGGGAAAGCACTCAGTCCACTGACAGATGAAAATGTGACTTTTAGAGGCTTTTTCATACATTACCGTATGTACCCGAATGGTTTATGGTGATAATAAACGAATATTTGCAGAAAGTGTACTGCACTGCCACCTAATGGGCAGTTATGGCACCCTGTTTGCTTTATAGATAATTACTTGCTCCATAACTAATATCATTAAGCGACAAATACAGTTAACATAGGAGTTTGTTTTACAAAATATTGATATGTATTGGAAATATGTTATTATAAAAATGTTATTCTATTTTCCCGAAACGTTAAGCTTCATCCATTAACATTTTCTGAAAAAAAAAAGATTAAACTTCAAAGTGCTAATCTGTTTATAGAGGGACAACACATTGCCCGGTTATATTAAGAGTGACTACACAAATTCAGTTGGACTTCTCAAACATTTGCTAGCCTTGTTCTAAACATTCCTGTAATTTGATATAATATTTTCATATAAAATGTACTCTAACTTAAAAAAGACGGTTAAATTACACTCAAATGACTATCTCTACTCCTGTGAAAACAGTTGTTTCTCTATCTACTTCAAGATAAACATTATATTAAGGTAGTTAACATGGGAATACAGTAGACTTGAAGTGATGGTCAAATATTTATATACATGACTTTCTCTACTGTTGTACAAACACTTATTTCTCTATCTACTTCAAGATATACATTATCTTATTTTAGTTACAAGGGTACACTGTATACTTTAAGTAATAAACAAATGTTTTAGACACATGGCTTTATCTACTCTTTTACAAACTTATTACTCTATCTACTTCAAGATAAACATTATTTTATTGTAGTTACAAGGGAATACAGTAGACTTTAAGTGATAGTCAAATGTCCTATACACATGACCTGCTCTTCTCTTGTACAAACACTTATTGCTCTATTTACTTCAAGATAAACATTACCTTATTGTAGATAGAGTCAACATGAAAAACTCAATGCCATGGCCGGGATTTGAACCACAGTTGTCCTGGTTTCCGTGCAGTCGCTCGTAACCTTTGAGCTACCATGGCCAACGTGCCTTCCTGACATTAAATTCTCCAGTTGACTCATATATTTCCCCGGTAGACCATTAGGGGCTCTCGCATCCGAGATACATCGTTTGTGGCGACTTACTATCGTAAGTACTTAAGTCCCAGGCTTCATCATTTAACTCGTATTGTTTTAGTTAATTGATGGAAATTAATCATTTCTTCACAATAGCCGTATATAGGCTAAGGTTTTTGATAGATAGAGTTAACATAAAAAATTCAATGCCATGGCCGGCCATGCTGGGCTCCTTGCCGTCCCGCTGTGGGATAGCGAGGTCGTTGTGCTGGCCTGTCGGGGGAAGTATCTATCCAAGTAAATTGTTGGGACCCTGCCCTCTGTGTTGCCGTGGCTCCTTGGGTCGGCCGCCTTCTCTCTCCTTTGCCTCATCCTTCCTCCCGGGGGTACCCCCATTTGTGGGCATAGGAACAGTGGGCCCAGTATGGTGCCCTACGTACCGAATCCCCTCCGTAATGAAATCTAAACCGCATATGCACCATTAACATCATGTGACGTTGAACGAACTTCATCCTAATACTTTTACAGATGTATTTTTTTATCTTGAAAAGTGCAGAGCGATGCGCAGTGGTGTTTGGACGACTCCACTTCAGAACGCTTACAACTGGAGGGGAGGGCAGGTCAGTTGCGTACCAGTTGCGAGCAAGTGAACACGTGCAGAGCTACTCGGTAACACTACAGCTTGTTTCAAAATGTGCGTGTCTCCTGGTTCCAAAAGGGCATTTATAAATGACACCTCCTAGCAGCACATTAGGAAATAAAGTGCTACATTTAAAAACACGAGAAGTAATAACCAATATCCATAGATTTATAAAAAAGAAACAATAGCCTGGGTCAGCTATAAAAATCTGGCGAAGGGTATCTGAGGCAACAGTTTTGTCTGAAAGCAGTTTAGGACAGTTATTAAGTAAAGAAAAGCCATTGGTGCTAGTGCAACAACGTCCTTCTCTATGCCCAGTAAACAAAGATTAAGAACGTGCACAAAATCTAATTTGGATGTTTTAATTCAGAAGTAGTTAGGCGAACTATGAACAATTTTAAAGCACAGAAAAACAAAGACCAACTTTGAAGAAAGTGTTTATGAAGCTTAAAAATTCTACTGACTTCCAAGGCAGTTTCTGAACATTAAGAAGAGTTCTTTTGAAGCTAGGATTATTTGAAAAAAAAAAAAAAAAAACACACACACTAAGCGTGACAGACAAATTTTAATCGAATATCGCCCCATACGTGCTGAAAGCCTTAAGTAATTACGAAATATTCGGAGATATCGAAGTGAAGTTTATATAGTTTATATGGATGAAACTTATATAAATACAGCACATACTGGACCATATGCCTGGAGTGAAATACGTTACAGGGACTCTGCAGCGATATTGAAAGGCCGACAGTTGTTTATCATGCGTGCTGGAGAAGAACAGGGTTTTGTTCCAAATGCCTATGTACTATTTAAGATCCAACAAAAGCGTGGAGATTACTACCATAGTAAGAATTACAACTTAGTTTATAAGAGCTACAAAACCTTGCTTCGGAAATGAAATTTGTCTTTAGACACCTTATGCACTGCCCTCCCCTCTCGTAATCTTACGTGTGTGACGTATTGTAGCGATAGGTGCACTATCCCCACCGCAGTTGCTACTCATCCCTATCGCGCAGAATTCCTGTCAAGATAAAATAATACATCTGTACATCAGCGAGAAGCGTAGAAATTTCAAATCCAACAATTAACAAATGAAAATGGTTGTTCACCGTAATACCCGCATCGAAAGCAATGAGGAGGACGTATATTGTAACGTAGGTTACATTTTGTATCCGCACCATCGTTTATACTTGTTGACTAGGACGTTTGTTTATGCCTCGCTTGGCCTAGTATAGTACCTGGGTGCGTATTTCTCGACAGAGCGTTGAGGTGTATTGACCTTCAGGAGACCAGCGCTGTGATCGCCTCTTATCGGGTCTTATCTGGTCGATTAGAAGGGTGAAATATTTGTAAGTTGACGTACAGTAAGTTACGAAACACAAATAGAGTAATTGGATACTGTGTGTGTCTATATCACGTGCCTGCCGATGTATGACACACAAAAAATGTGTAAAAAATGTAATTATAGATATGACAAGAAAAACTACGCCTAAGACAAGGATGCAAAATGAGTCCAATTTTAATTAACTTATTTATAGATGTGATAACAGACAATGTTAAAGAACGGAATCAGCACTGTGTGGTAATAGAAAAACAAAGTAATTCCTGAACTGCTATATGTTGATGACTTAATGGTAGGATCTATAACGGTAGTAAGATTGCAGAAGGCAATAAATGAATTCCAGAAATTTTGTGAACAGTGGGGAATATAAAGACAATTAAATAAGTGGATAGTTATGGTCTTCAAGAAGGGAGATAAACTAAAAAGGATGTACAGTGGGTACTAAATGGCAAAAGGGTAGAAGTGATCACTGAATTTGAAAATTTAGGAGTCAGGTTGAATAACATTTGAAAGTGGGGAACACACAGGAGAAAAATTGAAGCAAAAGGAAGGGCGGCAATGAATGGGATAATAATATGCAAATATAAGCTAGAAATGACAACCAAGTGTTTAGAAAGTATGTACGAAGCACTAGTTGAATCCAAAATGTTGTATGCGGTGGAGATCTGGGGGACGGCACAGAGATAAACAAAACGGTGGACCAAAACTACAGAAGATTTTGTAAAGAGTTACTAGGCTTACCAAGATCAGCACCTAGGGAAGTTGCTTTAGTAGAATTAGGAAAGACAAGAAGAAATGCAATAATAATGGAAACAATAATAACATTTTGGTATAGGTGTCTGGCCAAAGAAGAAGAGGAAATTATGAACTTATGCATGAGACAGCAAAAATGATTAGCGAACTCAAATAGTTGGTGGGCAGACTTAGCAGGAATTATGGAAAAAATAGGTATGGGAGATATATGGAGATTAGAGGAAAGGAACACAAGCGACGTGGGTAAATTGGTAAAATGCAGAATAGAAGATATAGAAAGACAGGAAATATGGGGAAGTCTAGAAAATATGAAATCGTTACAATTTTACAAGTACATAAAACGAAATTGGGGACGAGAAGCATATGTGGATTACTGCAATAGGAAAGAGAGAGAAGGGTTAGCTTGGATGAGAACAGGAGCAATATTTCTAAGAGGGATAAGATGTAGGGAAAAGGGAGTTTGTGAATTGTGTGGGGGAAAAGAAAGCATAGAACACTATGTAACAGAATGCGAGAAGGTTGCAATATGGAGAAAAAATGTTTGGGAGGAAAAATGGGAGAAAGTAGAGAAGAGGATAGTAGCTATAAAAATGTTAACGGGCAGGGAGGAATAGAAGGTAAGAAGTATTGGTGAGTTCTTGTAGAAAGGAAAAGAAAACTGAGCTAGAAATGTAAGGAATATAAGAAAGGAAGATGAAGGGGAAGAATGGGATTAATTAGGTAACAAGGAGGCATGGTGGTTAAAAGCTACCTGGCAGAGCAGAAGACCAGGGTGTCATATAAGCCAAGGTAGCAATAAGGCAAGACAAATAAATTTAGCAAAAGTTGTAAAAAAGTAATAAAGTTGTATAAATGTTAGTTCAGCTGTCCAGAAAACATGATCACATCTGAACAGAGTATACATACACTGGACTCGCCGTGTATGTGCGGTAAGCAGAGGTAAAGATCTCTATGTTGCGAATTTTTCCCGACGCGCTTTCTCGCTTTGCCGTGTAGTACACTGATTGCTAAGGTGTATGCGATCTGATGTCTGGTTATCATGTAAAGTTACTTTTTCAGTTTCACAGTTAAACTGCCGAATTCATTCCCTATCACACAGTACAGCCTCGTAGTAGTCGGCTGTAGGTACTTACATAGGAATTTCAGTTCAGTTTTTGAGTTGGGTTGTTCAGAAATAATTGTCTTTAAATTCTTATTTTGTATTTGGTTGGACTCACAACATACGTAATTTATGTTTGCAGGAAATGCATAAAGCAGCTTTTGAGTTCCGTTAACACGTGGAAAACATTAGAACATCGGCAGTACAAAAACTCGCAGTTCTTTTGTTTAACATTTGAATGTTTGTTGTAAAGAGAAACTCGACTCGGTTGTGAAGACTTATCAAAGGCAGAGGAAACGTTTGCATTTTAAAGTCTGTGTCGTGGAAATATTCCACTTAATTAAGGAATAATGAGAGAAGTGCGAGCATCAAAGGTTGCACCGCAATCGTTCGTAAGATGGAACTGCTCTCATTAATTAACGTTTCCTGCCTTTGATTACTTATAACGGCAAGTGGTGCAACTAAACGGATCAAGGCTTTCCTCGTTATCTATCGACGGTTTTAATGCGCACATTACTTCAACCCTGTATCGAAACATTATTACACACAAAAGCAGATTCTGACACAGTACATTCACATGGATTTTTCTGCTCACTGTTGTTTACCTTTTATACCTCATAGAAACCATTATTACCGAACTGATTTACCTGCTTTCTATTTAGTAGAATTATTGTGTTTCAGTCAAAAATATGTAGGTATGATTTCAGGGCCCAAGTTTATTTATTTTTATCTTTTCTATGCTGGGGGGGGGTGTCGCTAAATACTCAGTTATGTTTGACTGTAAACAAGGTAATTCAAAACGAAATCTTAGCATCTGCCAAAGTTGTAGCATGAAGATTTATAACGTAATGCTTCAACCGTAAAATAATGTTTGGATTCAAAAATTATTCGCAAATGCTGACTTTTTTTCCTCAAAAAAAAACTTTGAAATTTGTTTAAAATATCATAAGTTTAGTATATTTTCATCACAAATGAAGTATACCTTTTCAGCTTAAAGCGGATACCCTCAGAGGTCCTCTTCATTCTGAACGACAAATGCATTACTAGTAAATTGTAAGAGGTAGCCAATATTGCTAAAATACACCATTTATACAATGCATAACCTTTTCGTGGAGTTAAACATATCCGAGATATTCCTTGTTACTTGTTTTAACTTTCCAATATTTATACTTTACAGAAAACAGCTAACCATTATTCCCTTTTTTTACTACTTGGACATAAAAAGAGCATGTCGTAACGTAAACAACAAGTTTAAAACACCTATCACATAAAGTGCGCTGTATTCACATGTAACTACAATAAGATAATCTTTATCTTGAAGTAGACAGAGCAATGAGTGTTTGTACAAGAGTAGCGAAAGTAATGTATATAAACATTTGACTATACTTAAAGTCTACTGTATTCCCTTGTAACTATAATTAGATAATGTTTATCTGGAAGTAGATAGAGCAATAAGTGTTTATGCAAGAGTAGAGAAAGTCATGTATATAAAACATATGACTATCACTTAAAGTCTACTGTATTCCCTTGTAACTATAATTAGATAATGTTTATCTGGAAGTAGATAGAGCAATAAGTGTTTATGCAAGAGTAGAGAAAGTCATGTATATAAAACATTTGACTATCACTTAAAGTCTACTGTATTCCCTTGTTACCACAATAAGATAATGTTTATCTTGAAGTAGATAGAGCAATAAGTGTTTATACAAGAGTAAAGAAACACATGCATATAAAAATTTGACTACCACTAAAGTCTACTGTATTCCCTTGCAACTAAAATAAGATAATGTTTATCTTGAAGTACACAGAGCTATGCTATCCGAGAGCTGATTAATGTGAGTTCTATTGACACACTTAAATTAGTATATTATGCATACTTTAACTCTATTATGGAATACGGGATATTATTTTGGGGCAACTCAGTAGAAAGTAAAAAAATATTTCTTATGCAAAAGAAGGTTATAAGAATCACTACTCACAGCCACAAGAGATGCTCCTGTAAAGATCTTTTTACAAGATTGAAGATATTAACGCTTCCTTGCATGTATATATTCTCGATCCTAAAATTATTTGTATGCAATCGTGCCTTATTTGCAACAAATAATGTAATTCACAAAATAAACACTAGACAAAAAGTATAATATCCATTATCCCAGTGCTAAACTTTCTTGCTTTCAGAAAGGTGTGTATTATGAAACTATCAAAATATTTGGCGCACTTCCTAATGTTTATAAAGAAAAAGCTGATAATTTCGGTGCTTTTAAAAAGGCTGTTAGAGAGTACCTTTGCTCAAAATCTGTTTATTCTGTACAAGATTATCTGAATGACAAATTATCCTGATAATGCTTCTGTAGCTCTATAAATAGTATTTAACTATTCCAATGACAAATCATTACTTATAAATATTTGATGCAAGTTTAAAGTTTATTTTTAATGTATATGTATTTAAGAAATAACAAGAATGGTATCCATTGCAAAAACGTTGAGACGTACTGGCATAAGCCAAGTGAAAGCTGGTTTAAAAAGTGTTTCATTTTGTATCATATATAATTATCCCTCCTTTGTTTTCCATATAGTTGTTCATATTGCCTGTATACTATAATATGTGTCTTATGTTATCTTTTGTACATATACATATGCTATTAAACTTTATACCTCTGGACATGTTCAATTTTCACAGCCTTTTCTGGCCACAAGTGAACCTACTAAACGCAAATCAATCTAATCTACTCTAATCTACGTGTTTATAAGGAGTACAGAAACTAATGTATATAAAACATTTGACTACAACTTAAAGTCTCCGGTATTCCCTTGTAACTACAATACGGCAATGTTTATCTTGAAGTAGATTGAGCAATAACTGTTTGTGCAAGAGAAGAAAAAGTCATGTATATTAAAAGCTTTGCTATCAGGTCCACTGTATTCCCTTGTAACTACAATAAGATAATGTTTATCTTGAAGTAGATAGAGCAATAAGTATTTGTACTGGAAGAGAGAAGGTCATGTATATAAAACATTTGACTGTCACCTAAATCCACTGTAATCCCTTGTAACTACAATAAGATAATATTTATAATGTTTATAACGTTTATGTTGAAGTATATAGAGCAATAAGTGTTTGTACAAGAGTAGAGAAAGTCATATGAGGACAATATATCAGTGTTAGACAAGAATATTAACATTCCCAACAGTAATTGACGTATTGCAGCCATGTGGTGCCAGTGTTAACAGAGATAATAAAAGAACGCTTGCTGAAGGTCGATTGTAATCGCAACCTAGTTTGCAGCATCCACATCTGATGTGTTGCAGCCTTCACGCCTGCGCACAATGTCAAGGTTATATCATCGCCCATGCTGTTACACTCAGCTGATTGCTCGAGTCTGTCACATCCCATGGGAGTTCCGTTCGTGGACCCTGACTGAAAAACTTTATGGTTTATCACTTTGTATACAAAGTAAAAATTTGATATGTTTTTCATTCATGTGATTGTATATATGTAGTCACCATACAGATCTACACATTTTTCCTAGCGTTTCTTGACCTTCCAAATACCTTGATTGTAGAAGTCTGCCGAATCCGCTTTAAACCACTCTTCCACTTCATTAATGACGTCACTTGTGTTGTCAAGTCGGTGACCACGTAACTGATTCTTCATTTCCGGGAACAAGAAAATGTCACTTGCTGTGAGATCGGGCGAATTAAGCGGATGCTGTAATGTCTGTAAGCCACATTCACTTGTTTTGTCAACTGCAACTTGAGATGAATGAGGTGGGGCATTGTCAGACAGAAGACGAACAAAAAAATAAAAATAAAATAAAATAAAATCTGAATATCATACCCCGGCTCCTTGAAACTATACCGGGGCACACATTCAAATTTTATATTTATTATTTCTTAATAAAACATTGCATTATTAACAATACATAATTGTTTCAGATTTTCTACAACTACAAAAACAAAATTGATAAAACACAAAACAAAAAACAAAACAAAAACTACTTCTACCTATAGTACTACAACATTTACCGGTAACCAGCAAATTTCTACTGAAGACAATACTAATATTCTTTTAACTACTTAACCAAATATTTCAGATAAATTTAAATAACAAAAACTACACAAAACTACAAAAAACTACTAATTGCTGGAAGGTAGCAATTCTAATTTAAACTGAAATAATCTCAGCTAATTTTATTTATAACATATATTTAGAAGTACTGGTAACCAGCACTTATTTCTAAATTAGTCACACGAATAATAAATTTATTTGTTCTTTTCTTTTCTTATTTTAATCTTCTTAATTAAACATATAGTTCAAAAGGAAATTTATATGTTACATCTCTAAATTAGATGATAATTAAATATAATTTAAACAATATATTATTAAACAATATATTATTTACCTATTAAGATACTTTTTACCAAATTCTGAAACTAATCACAATAATTCATATTTATTTTTACAAATATACACTAAATCCATATAAAATATATAAAATTTCACTAATTATTTCTTTGGTCTAATTCTTCTTCTTTTTGCCCATTCTGATCTGCCTGTCGAAACCACACAATATTTTCTATTTAACTACTCTCGTTCCTCATCTAATAAATTCTCTTCCTCTTCTATCTCTTGTCCAATTTGTTCGACTTCCTCTTCTTGTATTATTATGTTTAATGATCCATTTGCATTAAAATATTCTCTTATAATTCTTTCTTTTATTCTATCTCATCTTCTTAATTCTTGTCTTTCAATTGATAATCTTTCAGGGCTTCTTACTTCTATAATTTCTGACTCCCAAGCTTTTTTACTTACATAATTGTTTAGAAATGGTAACCAGACGAGCAGAAGACGAACACCGAGCTGCTCGTAACTTGCCCACAAGATTGCAGTAGTATCTGTCAGTGATGGTTTGACTCTTGGCAAGATAATCTGTAAAGATGGCTGCACGACAGTCCAGAAAACTGAAAGCATAACCTTCCCAGATGACTTTTGCACCTTTGTCTTTTCTGGAGTGGGGGAATTGGCATGTTTCCATTCCATGCTCATAGCTTTTGTCTCTGGATCATGCTGATTGATCCAGGGTTCATGCATGGTTACCAGACGTTCAACAAAATCGTCTTCATCCTGTTCCAACAGCATCAACATCTGTCTTAAAAGATCACGCCGTGTTTGCTTTTGGAAAGGGATTAGCAAACGTGGAACCCACTGTGCAGACACCTTAGACATGTACAGTTCGTCCACACACTACCATAACTAAGATGTGTCTCATTCATGATCATTTGGATGGTTGCTCGTTTGTCTTCCAGTATTAAACACTCCACTTTCTTCACTGTGACATCTGACGGTCTACCAGGTCTTGGCTCATTTCTCAGGGTTATGTGACAAGTTTGTAAATTCCTTTTCCACCTCATAATGGTGTCATACGATGGGCAATTATTTCCATAAACAGCCGTCATCTCATCATTTGCAGCTTTGCCCTTCAAATGCAGGAAATTGATTACACTGCGAGGTTCAATTTGTTCCATCTTACACCTTAGTCACTTCTGACATTCACTGTGAAAAAACAAAAGGACACAAATCGCCGAAATTACTAAAATTATATTCTAAGAGATCAATGATGTCACTGAAATATTTTCATCACCCTAGCATAAAAACTTCCAGGTGATAAATAAAACTTTGCGACAACCCTTCATATATTAAATGATAAATGCATGCATATTTTCCATTTTTGGGGGCACAGAAATCCACCCTTTAAACATAAAAATATTTTAAAGTATCAAAATTCTTAGACACATTGCCGAGAAAACCAAAATTTTGTACAAATGTTCAATTTGGGAGATATTCGTACAGCATTCTAGGAAGGGCTGAACCAACTTTCAGGGTACATCAAAACGTGCATTTCCTGTGAAATCTCTTTATGCAACTTTTGGTTGGAATAAAAGGAATTTTGAGTGTCTATTTCTAAATGAAGCAGCAGCCGAATGAAATGTCGCCTTTCCTCTGTTATTAACGGTCATAATCGCAGCCGCTGGGAGTACTTGGTTCTCATGCTTGGAACGCTTCCAAACAAAAACAATTAATATAATGAAGACGTGTTAATGGACTGTTATAATTCCACAAAGAGTTCTAAATTTATATTCTGTTAAAGAAGAATTCTTTTATTGATGGTGGCAAATAATATCCGCTTAAAAATGCCTTGAGGTATTATTAAAATGTTACCTCGTAAGAGATCTAGCAAATGGCTCTGTTCCGGAGCTGAATGACCGACGACGGCGAGATTGACATTCCCCAGTTCCCGCTGGAGGGGAGCTTCTGAGTGTTTCCTCCGTCACCTAATGTTCAGACATTATACTTTTAATCCTTTTGACTGTGATACAGTCAAGTAGATTACAATCTACAGCGTGATCCATATAGACCTGAACAATTTCAATAAGCCCTAACTTTTGAACCAGTAATGGGACACACGTGCAACTTTGAGAGAATATAATACACAATCGGGAGATTACATTACACTGTTTACATTTCAGAGAAAATATTTGGAAGTGTCATCCACCAGTATTGAAGTAGATAGAGCCATAAGTGCAATGACTAGAGAAAGTCATGTATATAAAACATTTGCCTATCACTTAAAGTCTACTGTATGTGAGCGCTGCGGACCCTTAGCACTCGTGGTACCTCTGACGTTACCAGAAGAACCTCGGGCCAAACATTCGAGCCACTCCCTGAATGGGAGTTGTTCGGATTGGGTTGCACTCGAGGGGGCAGTGTGTTCCCATTACCCGCGGGAGTTCGGGTACTTCCGGCCAGGCTTCGGCCACCCAGTGGGGGCAGAGGGTTGCCTAAAACGTCCCGGGTACTAGCCTGCAGAGCTAGTGAATGGTCTGCTAGATCATCAGGCGGCCCCACCGAGGTTATTCGGTAGTCTTCCCTGCGGGGTTGACGTGCGTAAGTGACATATACACTTCGATCCGTCCTGAGATGCTGAAGGGCTATTAATACTCAAGGCATTGTCCCAAAGAAAGACCCCCAATGTTTTCCCTGGCACCCTGGTTGACAGATGCCAGAGACTTTGGACTTTCGGGTAGACCTTCATAAGAACATTTGTATCCCCTTGTAACTACAATAAGATAATATTTATCTTGAAGTAGATTGAGCAATAGTGTTTGTAAAAAATTAGAGAAACTCATGTACATGAAACATTTGACTATCACTTAAAGTCTACTGTATTCTCATGTAACTGCAATAAGATAATGTTTATCTTGAAGTAGATAGAACAATAAGTGTTTGTACAAGAGGAGAGAAAGTCATGTATATAAAACATTTGACTATCATTTAAAGTCTACTGTATCCCCTTGTAACTGCAATAAGATAATGTTTATCTTGAAGTAGATAGAACAATAAGTGTTTGTACAAGAGGAAAGAAAGTCATGTATATAAAACATTTGATTATCACTTAAAGTCTTCTGTATTCCTCTGTAACTACAATAAGATAATGTTTATCTTGAAGTAGATTGAGCAATAAGTGTTTGTACAGAAGTAGAGAAAATCATGTATATAAAACTTTTGACTATCACTTAAAGTCTACTGTATTCCCTTGTAACTACAATAAGATAATGTTTATCTTGAAGTAGTTAGAGCAATAAGTGTTTGTACAAGAATAGAGAAAGTCATGTACATAAGACATTTGACTATCACTTAAAGTCTACTGTCTTCCCTTGTAACTACTATAAGATAATGTTTATCTTGAAGTAGTTAGAGCAATAAGTGTTTGTACAAGAATAGAGAAAGTCATGTATATAAGACATTTGACTATCACTTAATGTCTACAGTATTCCCTTGTAACTACAATAGAATTAACAAAAGATCTGATTTTATATCAAATTTGGTTTAACATTTTAAGGATAGTTTTAATGCTGTACTTCTACATCGGTAGGGCATGATCAAAGTTTAGTTCTAAATTTTTCTGCTCTGTTTAATAGCTTTATTAAAATTTGTAGTGGAAGTAAAACGTATTCTGTGTTTTGTCGCCATGTTTGGGGAACTGGTGAAATTAAAGAAACATTATAATAAAATTACACCCAGGGTTTTTACTAAACATCACCAACATGAATGTGTACTTTATAAAATAATTAATGTCCCAGCCGCCGCGGTCACCGTGAGGTGTCACATTTATTCGACGGTCGCCTTTTTTTTTTCTGTCGCGCTCCACAAAGAAGGATAAGAAAAATGGACGTGAGCGACCAGAACCGCAGGCCTTCAAGTTTTCTGGAATTAATTTAAACCGACGGTACTGAAGAACTGTCGACCTGTGGTCTTGGGTTTGGCGCAAAAATCTACCATTGTGAAATATCTGCTAACGTTACAGCGAACACATTCTGTGATGCTTTTAACATTTATTCAAGTTATCTGGATCTGTTTTATTTATGTATTTATTTGTTCTTAAAACACCTTCAGAAGTATTGCATTCCTTATGGAGCATTTTTACTATTTCTCTGTTTTCTCTTCAATTTTTCTTTTTTTCATTATAACGCCATCCCCAGTCTCTGTTTTGTTCCCTCTTCCTCACAATCTATTTTTACGTATCTTGTACCTTTTCCTGCTTGCACTCTCTCAGTATCTCTGTTTGGTTTCTTTTTTCCTCTTTGTATTTCTCTTTTGTGTCTGCATTCTCCGTTCCTTTCACTCTGCATTTTCTTCCTTTTCTCTCGTAGCCTCTCACTAGCTCCGCGTTCCTTCTTCCGTTTTCCATTCTATCAATATCCCTGCTTTTCCTCTTCCTTCTTACAGCCTTTCTCTACATCTCTTTTCCTCCTTTTTACTCACTCTCTCCCAGTATCTATCATTTGTTTCTACATTCTCTTGTTCTGTCACTATTCCGTTTTGTGCCTTTCTTCTCCAACTATTTCTCGACATCTCTTTTCTTCCCACTTTCTCACACTCTCCCAGTATCTTCATTTGTTTCTACGTTCTGTCATTCCCTCGTTATTCCGTTTGTGCCTTTATTCTTACACTCTTTCTCAACCTCTCCTTTATTCCCTCTTTCTTACACTCTCCCAGTATCTATCCTTTGTTTCTACGTTGTCTCATTCTGTTGCTATTCGGTTTTGTGCCTCTTTTTCTTACACTTTTACTCTACCTCTCTTTATTCTCTCTTTCTCGCACTGTTCCAGTCTCTTCATTTGTTTCTAGTTTCTGTCATTCCCTCGTTATTCCGTTACTTTTGCTCTTATTCGTAGTCTTTCTCTACCTCTCTTTTATTCCCTCTTTCTCACACTCTCCCGGTTTGTATGATTTATTTCCACAACCTCTCATTCTGTTGCTATTCCGTTTTGTGCCTTTATTCTTACACTCTTTCTGTACCTCTCTTTCTGTACCTCTACTTTATCCCCTTTTTCTCATACTCTCCCAGTATGTTCATTTGTTTTTACGTTCTGACATTCCCACGATATTCCGTTTTGTGCCTTTATTCTTACACCCTTTCTCTACCTACGGCCGCGCCGTGGCTCAGTGGTTAGACCACTTGGCTCTCACCAAGGCGGCCCGCGTTCGATCCCAGGCGACCGCAAAGTGAGATACGTGGTGGACAAGACGGCGCTGGGGCGGGTTCTGTCTGGGACCTACGGTATCCCCCGCCATCTCATTCCACCGTTGCTCCATCTTCATCTCATGTATCATCTGTGTCACAGCCTGCGGTGCCGTATGTAGTAAAAGTGGGCGTTAAACACTACATATTTCTTTCTCTACCTCTCTTTTGCTCCCTCTTTCTCACACTCTGCCAGTGTCATTTATTTCTACGTTCTCTCATTTTGTTGCTATTCCGTTTTGTGCCTTTCTTCTTACATTCTTTCTCTATCTCACTTTTATTCTCTCTTTCTCGCACTCTCCCAGTATGTTCATTTGTTTCTACGTTCTCTCATTCAATCATTAGTTATTTTTGTGCCTTTCTTCTTACACTCTTTCTCGACCTATCTTTTATTCTCTCTTTCTCGCACTCTCTCAGTATGTTCATTTGTTTCTACGTCTGTCATTCCCTCGTTATTCTTTTTTGTGCCATTATATACTCTTTCTCTACTTCTCCTTTGTTCTCTCCTTCTCACATTCTCCCAGTATCTGAATTTGCTTCTACGTGCTCTCATTTTGTGGCTATTTCGTTTTGTACCTTTTTTTCTTGCACTGTTTCTCTACCTCTCTATTACTCCCTCTTTCTCACACTCTCTCAGTACCTTCATTTGTTTCTACTTTCTGTCATTCCCTCGTTATTCTGTTTTGTAGCCTTATTCTTACACTCTTTCTCTACCTCTCTTTTATTCCCTCTTTCTCAAACTCTCCCAGTATCATTTATTTCTACGTTCTCTCATTTTGTTGCTATTCCGTTTTGTGCCTTTCTTATTACACTCTTTCTCTACCTCTCTTTTGTTTTCTCTTTCTCACACTCTCCCAGTAACTTCATTTGTTTCTACGTTCTGTCATTCCCTCGTTATTTCGTTTTGTGCCCTTATTCTTACACTCTTTCTTTAACTCTCTTTTATTCTCTCTTTCTCACACTCTACCAGTGTCTTCATTTGTTTCTACGTTCCCTTATTTCCTCGTTATTTCGTTTTGTGCCTTTATTCTTACACTCTTCCTCTACCTCTCTTTTATTCTCTTTCTCGCTATCTCCCAGTATCTTCATTTGTTTCTAGTGTCCGTTATTTCCTCGTTATTCCGTTTTTTGACTTTATTCTTACACTCCTTCTCTACCTCTCTTTTATTCTGTCTTTCTCACACTCTTCCAGTATCAATCATTTGATAGATCAGTATCTATCCCTCGTTATTCCGTTTTGTGCCTTTCTTCTTACGCTGTTTAGTTCTCTCTGTATTTTCTCATCTTTCTCACACTTTCTCAGTATACTTTCTTTCTATCTTGCTTTTCTCATTCCCTTGCTATCGGGTTTTTTCACCCATTTTTAAAGCTTATGCGTCCTTTTTCAGCCTCTCTCAGCACCTCTCTTTCTTCCTCCTTTCTCGTACTCTTTCATCATCTATCTTTCATTGTTGCTTTCTCCCACTCTACAACTAAGTAGTTTGTTCCGTCCTCTGCAACTTCCTCACTTTTTTCCCGCTTTAGCCGTTATTAGAAAAAATTAGAATTCCACAAAATTACGGATTTACCTCAATAATCGTATATATCATTGTTCAATTGTTTCATTAGGAAAGTGAGATATATTAGATTAAACGTGTGATCCTTGCCTTTATACACGGTTTAAAACACACGTAGGAAACAAGGTTAATATCACCAACGTCTGCTCAAGTCCCAAATATGACTCTTATTGCTTAAGAACGCTCCTATTGCCAACTGACGCCTTCACGCACGTGTCAGGAACAGGGATCGAATGGTGGCCTCTGATTACAACGCCAAATATCGCGGTTATGTTTTAAACTTCTGTTGAATTTTCAGAATACGCCGAAACACAATGGCTGAGGTATGAGGGGTCGAACAATGTGTGGCCCGCAGCCTCCAGGAATGGACCATTTAGCCCATCAATTACAGCTGGGTGAGATTTGAAGAGCAGCAGGAATGCCCAACGCCAGCGGCAAGGCGCCTGGTTCATAATTACTACTGAAGGTGTAATTGTAACCTGACAGTAAGCACCTTAGCGTTTGGTTCGTTTTGTATTTCAGAGATGGCATCAAATATTTTCTCTTTTTCTCATTCCACGCATTAATATCTGTATCTTCCAAATTCTTTATGTCCTTCCCTAACCCACGAGGATGGTTTGTGCTTAGAAATTCTAAGAGGAACGGATGAGGTAAAGAAACCCAGGATTTTAGAGGCAGAGATCTTGAAGACTTCCCTCTGGCGAGAATTTAGCCCACCTGAATAGGCTCTGAAAAGGCTGCCGTAATAAAATATTCTTGGTTCCATTTTTGCGCACCAAAAAATTTATATGATATCCAAAAATCTATAAAATAACTAAAAATACAATAAAATCTCCATAGCTAATAGCCGGGTTTCTGGAAACCATGCCAGGCCTTACCAAGCAAACTTTATTTCTAATATTATTTATTTATAAATCAAAATGAACAATACAATTTACAAACTTTGCAGATATAATCTTCTCTACCTTGACGAACCAAATAAACCTACAGCATCTGGATTACATAACCTTACAAATCTAATCATCTATATAACTAAAACAGATTTTCTTTTACTTTACTTCTCCAACAAAGTAACTCAAAGCTACATTTCTACTGCAGCTTTAGTTACTATGACAAACTAGGAAAGACTTTTTCCTGATTTTCTAATTTTCCTCTGCTGCAACTGGTATCCAAAGCTTCCTCCTACTCGTATCCATCTCCTAAGAGGACTGGCAGCAGTAGATGAAGCTGGTTCATCAGTTCCAGATATCCAGGTTATCATCTTTCTTCTTCTGCATAATCAGTTGTATCTGACCGTTCTGGTTCTTTCCATATATCTCCTCTAGCCCTCCTGGGTGGCTTCTGCTCTTCTTTCCTATATCCACAGCTGGCGTCATCTACTCTTCGGCCCTGAGTCTTACATTAGGTCTTCAAATCTGGTAATCTGCCTCTTCAGTTTCTCTTCTACCTCCGAAGATCTCTTAAGTAATATTCATTTATCGTAGACTGAAATGCTCCTACATTTCTTTCGAAAACTCTTGTAGCGGGTCATATATTTCTCTAACGCCAGTGTTAGCTTGGATGAGAACAGGAACAATATTTCTATGAGGGATAAGAGGTAGGGAAAAGGGAATTTGTGAATTGTGTGAGGGAAAAGAAAGCATAAAACACTATGTAACAGTATGCGAGGAGATTGCAATGTAGAGAAAAAAGGTTTGGGAGGGAAAATGGGAGAAAGTAGAGAAGAAGACAGTAACTATAAAATGTTAACGGGAAGGGAGGAAAAGAAGGTAAGAAGTATTGGTTAGTTATAGCAGAAAGTAAAAGAAATGTGGGCCAGAACTGTAAAGAATATAAGAAAGGAAGATGAGGGGGAAGAATGGGACTAATTAAGTAACAAGGAGGCATGGAGGTTAAGAGCCACCTGACAGAGCAGAAGACCAGGGTGTCATGTAAGCCAAGGTACCAACAAGGTAAAGACAAATAAATACAAAGAATATAAGAAAGGAAGATGAGGGAGAAGAATGGGACTAATTAAGTAACAAGGAGACATGGAGGTTAAGAGCTACCTGACAGAGCAGAAGACCAGGGTGCCATGTAAGCTAAGGTAGCAACAAGGTAAAGACAAATAAATGTAGAGAATATAAGAAAGGAAGATGAGGGGGAAGAAAGGGACTAATTAAGTAACAAGGAGGCATGGAGGTTAAGGGCTACCTGGAAGAGCAGAAGACCAGGATGTCATGTAAGCCAAGGTAGCAACATAGTAAAGACAAATAAACGTAGCCTAATGTTGTAGATTTTAATATTTTGGAATATGCAGAGTAAATAATCTAATCTAAAGAATCTAATATTATCCGGGACATACTTTCTATGTGTTAATAACCTCCTGCTACCCTCAAGATGTTCCATAAGCACTTTTCCTGAAGTTTCCTTTGACCGTCTTCTATAGTGCGATCCAAATAAACCTGAACCATTTCAATAACCATAACCTTTGAACCAATAATAAGACACACGTGCAACTTTGGGAAAATATAATACGCAATTGGCAGATTGCATTACACTATTTACCTCTCAGAGAAAATGTTGGAAATGTCGTCCACCAGCATCTATACATGTTTGTCCTCGTCTCTCCATATTCGCTGAAGTTTTACGGAGAGTATCCGCGCCATTGTTACGTATTTCGGTTCGAATGGGCTCCTTGAGAACACCAATTGTCTGTGGCTTATTCTTGTACACTCTAATTTTAGATATCCACATAAGAAAAAATCCTGTGAGGTTAGCTCAGGTGATCTGGGTGGCTACAGGCCTTTTGAGATTATTCGATTATCAAAGTAACTGGTTACAAGTTCCATTGTGTAATTAGATGTATGTCGCGTTGATCCATCTTAGTGGAAATAACCTTCTCTTGATTCGATATCGTCTAGCTGCTCCACAAGTGACTTGAAGATACTAATATAAACTTCAGTGTCTATAGTATTGTCCCGTATCCATTATTTGCCATAGTGCGGCGACGTACACAAAAGGATCCGCGGATAGAAATAAAGGACGGGTAGTGCCGCGCGGAGTTAAAGAGTTTGCCTAAGCAGATAAACATAGTGCGGAGATAAAAGACATGCCAAAACAGATAAAGTGAAGTAAATGGAACATTCTAGTTACACCTGGATAGATAGAGAGCAGTGGATCTCTTGTTTGTTGCAGAATATTCCAGGAATGTCTAGTGATATCAAAAGTGGTATATATAATAGTCGACTCGCCAACGGAGGAGCAGAGATGGAATGAGAAATGTAATTGTAACAAACGTAGATTGTAGTTGTGTATGTGACGTAATTCTGCTACTGTAAGGATTGAACCATTATCAAGAAGTCCCGAGATCGAATCTCGGTCAGGGTGAGGTACCTGGATAAGGCTTTTTCCGGGGGTTTCCCTTATCCTTCAAGAGGAATGTCGGGTAACTGTAAGCTCCATGTGCCATGGACTCAATTGAGCATCATTTCACCCAATTCATTCACCGTCCGATATGACTTAAAGTTGGAGGACGTAATTTTAAAGAAAGACCTGTAAGGATTGAACAGGGTGTATTTCTACGGAAATAAACAACATTTTGAATTTGTGCAAATTGGACTTTTAATTCTACGAAACCCCAAAGTCACAGTATCATGTACAGATGCTGGTGGAGAACACTTCCAACATTTTCTCTGAGATGTAAGTAGTGTGACTTTGTGGGTTCCTGAAATTAAAAGTTCAAATGCACAAACCCAAAATGTTCTTTATTTCCACCGAATCACAGTTGGAACACTTGTCGATTACATAGAATTACATAGCGCATACAATTACAATCCACCAGTTCGTCTGTCACAGGTCCACGCCACACTCACAATTACGTACAACTCCTCTGATACACGTACGCAGTCTTCCAGTGCACTCGCTAGCACGGCGCTCTTCACGGCTCTTTCTCCAAGAACTGAGCTGACTCGTCCACTGCAGCCCTTATATAGGAAGAACGCTGGCTTCGTGGCTTGAAACATCATCCCGACTGTTCCAGACGTCAGGGGGAGGGGAAAGAGACAGTACAGTGCCCGTGATACTTTCCTAACCCTCCCCTCAGTTAGTGACACGGGATAAATGGGTAGGCGTGGCCTGAATGCCTCCTGTCCCCCACTCAGCTGTCAGTTGTTCGTGCCTTCCGATAATTAGGTGACAGTAGTGTAATGTAATTTCCCAATTGTGTATTATATCCTCCCAAATTTGCATATGTCTCCTATTATTTGTTCAAAAGTTATTGCCTACTGAAGTGGTTCAGGTTTACATGGGTCACCCTGTACTAGTTCACTATATGTACTGCACTTCAAAATAACATAAATCTCAGAAATAAAAGAACTCACAGAATTAAATTGAATAATCAATATGTTGCATTTTCGTATTAATCGAAAGCAAGATTTCCTTATTCTTTTGTCTGTTAACGAGGCTGTGAAGCACCAGCAGCATACCAGGGCCGCCGGTATGCCGTAAGTTTGTCTCTCAGAGTTAATTTTACATTCCAATTAGCGTGCTGACTTGGGACTGTTGCCGGTTGGCATAAGCTAGCCTCTATTTAAAGTGGGACGAATTTTCGCACAGTTCCTAGTAACAAACAAATGTAATGTTGTTTCCAAACTCCTCCAGGAAGCCTAAACGTCAAATACCTCACATCGTCAGTTGTTTGTCGCGCCGTCTGTCGGTGACTTTAAGAACATATTAATATAGTAAACATGAGAGTTGCGGTAACATCGACAGAAATTGCAACACAAACAGAGCTACGGGCGCGTCCAATTAAAGTTAATAACATTACGACAGACAGCAGAGCATCGCTTAGCAACCACGTCACAAGTTTCCTTAGAACAAGTCTATACAGTTTTGTCTTTTGCTTAATTCAGCACCAGAAAGTTTCTGCTAGTTCCACCGAATTGACTGCCGCGCCAGTCCTGAACCAAGAACAAAACATAGACTTTCTGAAACAAAACATTCCTGAAAACACTTATTTCTCTACCTGCTGCAAGATAAACATTATCTTATTGTAGTTTAAAGGGAATACATTAGACTTTAAATGATAGTCAAATGTATTATATAAATGTATTTCTATACTCTAGGTGTAAACTCGTCAGTTAGGTCCCTTACATGCAGTGACATACGCCTATTCTGTTCAAGGAAATTTTAAATAAATTTATTGATCAAATAGTGATGTCCGAAGTATTCCTTCTTATTTGTTTGAATTTTCAAATTCGAACACTTTTCCGAAATACCAAGACTTCACTAAATTTTATCTCTTGGACATACTAGACAACCAGTTTTAAAACATTTGATAATCAATTAAAGTGTACTGTTTTCCTCTGTAATTACACTAAAGATAATGTTTAGAAGTGAATAGAGGAACAAGGGTTTGTAAAAGAGTAGGGAAAGACATGTATATAAGACATTTAACTATTACTTAAGATCTACTCTATTCCTTTGTAACTAGAATAAGATAATGTTTATCTTGAGGTAGATAGAGGAAAAAGTGTTTGTTACAGAGTATTGTAAGTCTGTATATAAAATATTTTCCCAGCACTTAAATTCTACTGTACTCCCTTGTAACTACAATAAGATAATGTTTAACTTGAAGTAGATAGAGCAACAAGTGTTTGTACAAGAGTAGAGGAAGTCAGGTAAATAAAACATTTGACTATCACCTAAAGTCTACTGTATTCCCTTGTAACTACAATAAGATAATCTTTATCTTGAACTAGATAGAGCAAGAAGAGTTTGTACAAGAGTAGAGAAAGTCAGGTAAATAAAACATTTGAATATCACTTAAAGTCTACTGTATTCCCTTGTAACTACAATAAGATAATCTTTATCTTGAACTAGATAGAGCAAGAAGAGTTTGTACAAGAGTAGAGAAAGTCAGGTAAATAAAACATTTGAATATCACTTAAAGTCTACTGTATTCCCTTGTAACTACAATAAGATAATGTTTATCTTGAATTAGATAGAGCAATAAGTGTTTGTACAAGTGTAGAGAAAGTCATGCATGTAAAAAAATTGACTATCACTTAAGGTCTGCTCTATTCCCTTGTAACTACAGTAATATAATATTTATCGCGAAGTAGATACAGCAATAAGTGTTTGTAAAAGGGTAGAGAAAGTCATATATAAAACATTTGTCTATCCCTTAAAGTCTACTCCATTGTAGCTACAATAAGATAATGTTTATCTTGAAGTAGATAGAGAAATAAGTATTTGTACAAGAGTAGAGAAAGTCTTGTATATAAAAAATTGTTTATCACTTAAAGTCTGCTGTATTCCCTTGTAACTACAATAAGATAATGTTTATCTTGAATTAGATAGAGCAATAAGTGTTTGTACAAGTGTAGAGAAAGTCATGCATGTAAAAAAATTGACTGTCACTTAAGGTCTGCTCTATTCCCTTGTAACTACAGTAATATAATATTTATCTCGAAGTAGATACAGCAATAAGTGTTTGTAAAAGGGTAGAGAAAGTCATATATAAAACATTTGTCTATCCCTTAAAGTCTACTCCATTGTAGCTACAATAAGATAATGTTTATCTTGAAGTAGATAGAGAAATAAGTATTTGTACAAGAGTAGAGAAAGTCTTGTATATAAAAAATTGTTTATCACTTAAAGTCTGCTGTATTCCCTTGTAACTTAAATACGACAATGTTTATCTTGAAGTAGACAGAGCAATAAGTGTTTGTACAAGAGTAGAGAAAGTCATGTATATAAAACATTTAACTATCACTTAAAGTCTACTGTACTCCCTTGTAACTCCAACAAGATAATGCTTATCTTGATCAAGATAGAGGAATATCTCAGTGTTTTACTAACGAGACACATAACGCAGTATTATAATGGCAGTCACAAATCAGATTTTTAAGCTGCTGGAAGGAATGGTTCTTTGCCACAAATCCCAGGAGATGACCGGGGCAGGATGCTGTATAGCAAACAAAGGATTAACCAGCTCGGCTCCACGTTAACAGGGGATTTTGCAAATGTCAACTTTCCCCGTCGAGCTCTGACATTTCCTTTAGCAGATTCCTGTGCTAGATAGTGTTGTCCACGACACTGCCAGCTTAATTGTAAGCGGCAAACACTCGGCCAATTGTTTTATATTTGGTCGGCAGGTTTGCTCCAAAATTTTATGAGCCACTTCTACCCCTTCACTTTTAACCATACACCACTCGAGATTGCAGGTCGCCATATTTTGGTTCTCTTAATTTCATATAAAGAATAACGTCCACTCGTTTCCTGAAGATACGAATTATATTATTATAATTACGATATAATGCAGTAGACATTAAGTGATAGTCAAATGTTTTAAAGCTGATTGCCTAGGTGACGTCCTTGTAATTACTTTTTCCTTGTGCGTTGCGGTATACCCGCATGTCAGATTTCAATTGGTTGGTGTTTACTTTTGATTTGGGTTCTAATTGGAGCTATGAGATCTCTTATCCTCAGGTGAATGGTTGTAGGAAATGGATTTGTTGTTAGTTGGCTGCTCATTTGTCTCAATAATACACTGGTTCGTTGCAAAAATGATTTAATTTAATTCTCACTAAGTTCGTTGATTCAGATTGATTTGTAGCGGTGACCACCTGTTACTAAACTTCCTAACAGAATTCTCTTACTTCTTTATACGGCGAATACTTTGCTATTATGAACTTCTTCTGCTGCTTCTCTTACGCAGGTTGCGTTATTCTTGACTTCCCTACATTTCGGACTTAGAAATCTTTACTACTTCTTCTTCACGCGCACTAACACATCTTTCCCCTCGTAGTATGACTGTTGAAGTGATCTTTCGTCTACTCTGCGATTCAGTTCGTACTTTATTCTGATCCCCACCCTAACTCTTATCACATGACCAAAATAACTCACCCTTCTCCCCATTTCTCAAATCTTACATTATTATTGGTTTCTCATTTTATTTCGATTTTTCTTTATTGGTTAGCAAAACTCATCGAACTCATTGACGTTACATCCCACCGTGAGTTGGGTCACGCCTACCCTGGGCTCTTTGCAACGGTATACATCGTTATCACCTCAGCAAAGTAAATCATTTTAGGTCTTATGCTTGACCGCATCTTGAAAACCTTATTGTTCCTACACATTCCTGGCTATAGTTCTCAGACATTGAACCTTTCCTTAAACAAGGAGGCTAACGGTCACCTCTTCCTGTCTCTCCGACTTGTGTTCAGATTTTACAGAAGTATTTTCTCTCCCTTATATGGATTCTAGCATGTTAGTTGTCTTAAATTATATTCTTCCCATCTTATTCTTAATTAAACCGCTATTTTAATCATTACTCTATTTCATTCTAATTTCATATTAATATAACAATATTTTATATTAGTTTAGCAAAGCATTTTTATTAATTTATCTTCTTTTTTTAATTCTCGTGATTTCGATTAATTCGCCACCTCCTAATCGCTGTCTGATACTGCGGTTACAGCGTCCAAGAGATAAAAAATGAATAACCACTTGATATTCGAGAAAACCAATGCTACTGGAATACTCAGACTAATAACAAGCAATAACTCGGAAAAGGCTAACTTCACATTTGTGTTTTAACAAGTTCTGCATTTTGTTCATCTCTTATAATTTACATATTATACAAAAATCAATAAAAATGTAAAATATTCTTAAATACCCAAAATACTTACGAAACTATGTTTAGAAAGTCAAAACGGTAATGCAAGGAGGAAGAGCTAATTCAAAATACTATGTTCTCACTCTTGATGTTCAAATGAAGTACCAGGTTTAGTTTTTAACCACGTTTTAATTTATTTTTTGGTCTTACAAAAGCACACGATGCTTTTGACAAAATGGGATAGCCTCATTGACCACCACCGTCAACTACAACATGGAGGGCGCAGGTTCGAATCCTGCTTGGCTTAAGCTGTCTAGTTGAGTTTTTCCGGGATTTTTCCTCCATTTTTGTGATGGATATTGGGCAGCTTCAGCGTTTGGGTCCCCGGATTCATTTCGCAAATCCATCACTAGTCATTCATTATCACCAATGTTATCGTCCGATATATCTCGTCAATTGACACAGGACGCTAACAAACAGAAAAGAAGAGCCTCATTGTCTTCAAACACGCATTTGCCATGGAACTATATATTGAGTTTCTGGAAGTAATAATGTATGGTTTTCGACTTAACAACACTCCAGCAGGTAACACAACATTAACATACAATGGAACAGATGGGGTGTGAACAAGTCCCTTGGAAACAAACAGGGATGCAACTTTAACCCTTGTCTGATAATTAATTACTATGTGAAATGAAATAAAACTATGAATCACAACCGTAATAGCATTGGGACCTAAATCTTGTACATATTTTCTTATTGTACTTACAAAGGAATACAGTGGACTATACGTGACAAATGTTTATATACATGATTTTATCTACTCTTGTAAAAACACTTATTGCTCTATCTACGTCAATATAAACATTATCTTATTGTAGTTACAAGGAGATACTTTAACTGATAGTCAAATATATTAAAACAGGTTGTCTAGGTGGCCTCCATTCTCTTTGTTGGTGCAAGAAATAACTAAAATGAATAAAAATTTTCCTTATAAAGTTAAGAAAAGTAGTATTATTGGAGAGTTCACACAAACAAGAAATAATTCGTAAAATTTTATTCCTTCGACAGAGGCATTGGATATAAATAGTTTGATTCAAGATATACATTTCTATGTAGAAAATTTTTAAGGTTTACCAGTTATATGAAATTGTTTAAAAATGAAAATGGTTTTAGAAACTGTTGGTAATATACCAAAAGTTTTAATCTGGTCAGTTTTAGCCATATTTCATATAGGCGTTCTTGAGAAAGTCAAGAATTTCGAAGTTTGTTGGATGTAAATGGTTGTCTGGAGTAGATGGGATGCTTGCAAAGTACTGAAGTTTTGTGTTCGGTACATGCTCGTGCGTGCGCACACAGACACACACTCACACCCCGTCAGTTCTTAATTACTGGTATGAACGTTGCAGGGCTACTATGAGGGGTTGGTTGTCAAGTCCCGGTTGTCACATAGAGATGGCACTACTAGGTCATTTTGACGGATAGCATCATAGTGTTTAACTCCAGACTAGCTTGTATCCATACTTACAGGTAAATAACTTGTTTATTTTTTGAATGACAGCATTTTAAACAAGTCAAGTGTAGAGGTTTCATGAAAATGGAGAATATGGAAGAACGAGCTGTGATTAAATACTTCCATATGAAAGACTTAACGCCTAAAGAAATCAAGGAGGAAATGACAATACATTGAAATACTCTGCCCCCTCATATACAATAATTAAATGGTGGGTTGTAGAGTTTTAAATGGGACGTACGAGTACTAGTGATGAGCCTCACTCTGGACATCCTGTGGAAGTCACAACTCCAGAGATCACTGAAAGACTCTGTCTCTTCATATACAATGATTAAATGGTGGGTTGTAGAGTTTTAAATGGGACGTACGAGTACTAGTGATGAGCCTCACTCTGGACGTCCTGTAGAAGTCACAACTCCAGAGATCATTGAAAGACTCTGTCCCTTCATATACAGTGATTAAAAGGTGTGTTGTAGAGTTTAAAATGAGACGTACGAATACTAGTGATGAGCCCAGCTCTGGACGTCCTGTGGAAGTCACAACTCCAGAGATCATTGAAAGACTCTGTCCCTTCATATACAGTGATTAAAAGGTGTGTTGTAGAGTTTAAAATGAGACGTACGAATACTAGTGATGAGCCCAGCTCTGGGCGTCCTGTGGAAGTCACAACTCCAGAGATCATTGAAAGACTCTGTCCCTTCATATACAATGATTAAAAGGTGGGTTGAAGAGTTTAAAATGGGACGTACGAGTACTTGTGATGAGCCTCGCTCTGGACGTCCTGTGTAAGTCACAACTCCAGAAATCATTGAAAAAAAAAAAACAACGTTTAGTACCGGAACACCGCAGATTAAAGTTGCTTGAGTCAGCAGAGGCTGTAAGGGTATCAAAAGAAGGTTCAGATAATATTTTAAGTAATGGTTTTTTTTTACAAGTTCTGTGCAAGATGGGTGCCGCTTTAGTTGAAAAAGGATAAGAGTATCACTTGTAACTACTACGCAAACTTACAGAAATGTTTGAGTGATGCGCTAAAAAGAGAAAACCTCATTTGACAAAGAAAGGTTATTTTTTGTTCTCGACAATGCTCCGGCCCATCGTCCAGTCATTGCAATAGGAAAAACGTGGGAATTGAAGTTTGAACTGCTTAACCGACCACCCTATTCGCCAGATCTAGCACTCAGTGACTTCCACCTGTTCGCGAAACTCAAAAAATGTATTTCGGGCCACGCTATTTCGGGCTTCTGCTGTATTTAATTTTGTTACCATATTGACGATCGTGTATAGGAATTTTAGCATGAGGAACTTGCATGAGAATACTAAATATGTTTGTAAAATTGCAACTATTACTACAATTCATTTTGTTATCAAGATGATGCTGGTGAAGCGTAGTTATGCCCTAGCTAGATCTCCCAACTGACCGCGGGACGCTGCTATGACATATCGATACGGGGTGTAGAAGTTCTTCAGAATGCAGCCCAAAGCCTCTTGCCTCAATGATATGTATTTCGGGTTAAGAAAGTATTAAACGATACTGAGTAAAGAAAGCTTTGTGAAAGTTGTGGTGCTTACTCTGTTTGTGGGTATGTGTGTGTATGTGTGTGTGTGTGTGTGTGTGTGTGTGTGTGTGTGTGTGTGTGTGTGTGTTCAGGGTATTCCTAACATACAATTAGGTGAAATTTAGAAACTTTGGGTTGGTGCAAAAGTTGCTGAACGCAGCAAAGCTGTAAAATAACATTGTTGTGTCCTCCAAGAATGCTCAGTTGATTGTTGGAAAGGCGAGCGAGGATCGTATTATCACAAGGCACGCGTGGGGGTTCTTAACCCCGTTATTATCCCACTTCGGCGTTGAGAGGTGATTTTCGCAGCAGAACAAGGGGCCGCGGGCGACTAGCCGATCTTCACGCACGTAAAAAACCTTGAAATCAGAGCTACTAGAAAGGCATCCATTTACCCTCATTGAAACAAAATTATCTTATCTTCTTTGGATACTTAGCTATTCAGTAACAGCCTTAGGCATGCAATAATATGTGATGTTAGCTACCCATATAGGGTAGTCAGACCATTAATAGCCTGGGAAATCTTCAGCCACTGGACTGTTATCAAAGAATTTATAATGATTTACGTCAAAATGGACATCTAAGTTTGGTACCATCACAGCGTGGTGGTAACGTGTTTTTCTCTCGTTCAAGAGGTCCCGAGTTCAATCTCGGTGAGAGTGATAAGGTTCTTCTGGAGCTTTCCCTTATCTGAAAGATGAATCCTTGGTATATAACACTATGCTGCTCATTTGTACATAATTTCATTCCTCGTCCGATATGACCTAGCGTTGGGGATTTTCTCTTATCCTGAAAGAGGAATGTCTGACAACTCTAAGCTCTGTGTAACCTGTACTCATTTCTACATCATTTCATTCATCGTCCAATATGACCACGTTGGAGGTTTCCCTTACCCTGAAAGATGAATATGTGGTAATTCTAAGCTCTGTGGAACTGTATTCATTTGAACATCACTTCATTCATCGTCCAATATGACTTAACGTCGAAGGTTTTCTCTTGAATGTCTGGTAACTCTAAGCTCTATGTACTCTGTACTCATTTGAACATCATTTTATTTATCGTCCGATATGACTTAACGTTGGAGGATTTTCCCTTATCCTGAAATATGAATGTCTGGTGTCTCTAAGCTCTATGTACGCTGTACTCATTGGAACATCACTTCATTCATCGTCCGATATGACTTAACTTAAGTTTTCCCTTCAATGTCTGGTAACTCTAAGCTTTATATACCATGTTCTTATTTGAACATCGTTTCATCCATTGTTCGGTATGACTTATAATTGGAAGCTTTCCCATGAATATCTGGTAGCTCTAAGCTCTATATACCCTGTACTCATTTGAACATCATTTCATTCATGGTCCGATATTACAACGTTGGAGGCTTTCCCTTACCCTGTTACCCTGAAAGATGAGTGTCTGGCAACACTAAGCTCTATGTACCCTGCACTCATTAGAGCATCATTTCATTCATCGTCAGATATGAGAAGATTGGAGGTTTTCCCTTGTCCTTTAAGATGAATGTTTGGTGACTCTAAGCCCCATGTATCCTGTGCTCATTTGAACGTCACTTCATTCATCGTCCGATATGACTTCACATTGGGAGATTTCCCCTTATCCTGAAAGATCAATTTCTGGTAACTGTAAGCTCCATGTACCCTGTACTCATTTAAACATCATTTCATTGGACATCCGGTATGACTTAAGGTTGGAGGTTTTCCCTTATCCTGAAAGATGAATATCAGGTAACTCTAAGCTCTATGTACCCTGTACTCATTTGAACATCATTTCATTCATCGTCCGATATGACTTAACGTTGGAGGATTCCCCTTATCCTGAAAGATGAATGCCTAGTAACTCTAAGCTCTATGGACCCTGTATTCCCCTGAACGTCAGTTCATTCATCGCCTGATATCACTTAACGTTGGAGGTTTCCCCTTATCCTGAAAGATGAGTGTCTGGCAACACTAAGTTCTATGTACCCTGCACTCATTAGAGCATCATTCCATTCATCGTCAGATATGAGAACATTGGAGGTTTTCCCTTGTCCTTTAAGATGAATGTTTGGTGTCTCTAAGCCCTATGTATCCTGTGCTCATTTGAACGTCACTTCATTCATCGTCCGATATTACAACATTGGAGGATTTCTCTTATCCTGTAAGATTAATGTCTGGTAACTTTGAGCTCTATGGGCCCTATACTCATTTCAACATAATTTCATTTATCGTCTGATATGACCTAACATTGTGGATTTTCCCTTATTTTCTAAGATGAATGTTAACTCCAAGCTCTATATAACCTGTGCCCATTTGAAGATCAGGACATTTATGGTCCGATGTGAGACAGCGTTGTAAGGCGTAAATTAAAAACAGTGAAAATAATAGGAAATCTAATTTTGGGAATTGTCTCAGCTTAATTAAGTTTTATGGGAATAGTTTCTGAAGGCCTGTTCATTCTAGGTACGATATAGACAGAGTCTTAACTACGCAAAAGTGTAAATTTTGTTAAAACAGTGTTTTCGTGGCGTACTTTTTTCGGTAGAAATCACCGTATACGAGATATTCCTTGTTATATGTCTGAATTTTCCAGTATTTATATTTTTCTTAAAAGTTTAAGGAGAGTCGCTATTCATTTTTAATGTCTTGGATATGCAAAGAGAATGTAATGTCAGAATCAACACCTAGCAACGAGGTTTAAAACATTTGACTGTCACTTAAAGCACCTTGAGGTACATGAGAAATCATTCAATTTTGTCTGTTGAGCAGAGAAAGAGAATATTGTTACAAAAAGACAGTTTTAAAACATCTGACTATCACTTAAAGTCTACTATATTCCCTTGTTTTCTTGTAACTTCAAGAAAGTTAACAATAAAATGTTTATCTTGCAGTAGATATAGCATTAAGCGATTGTAAAGGAAACCTTAATACAGTTTATAAGCACTACGTTGTGCCGTTCCATTCAACACGTTATTTTCCAATTGGATAGAATTACCAGCGACTTAGCTGCCAACATGAAAAAGAGCCAAATGAGGGGGGAATACATTTCAATGGAAATAATAAGCAGTTCTCCAATTATTTGACTCTTTAGTTCCCTGAGGGGGCTGTCAGCGATTTTTTACCCTCGGAACAAATTAATGGATTTCTCGGAAGGGCTGTGGGTAAACTCTGCATTGAAAAGCTCGCTTGAAAAGACTTGGTAGTAAACGTTCTTGGATTCGTTTGGCTGCTTCTTTGGAATTCCAGATCGCGTTCAAAATGGAAATAACCGCCTTACAATGGCCTCCAGAGAATTAGATTTGACGGCGGTTCTATAATCCTGTTAATTTGCTTACTTATGCTGACAGAGTATATTAACCGCTTTAAACTCAACATTTATGTGCTGTGATTGCTGGCGGGTTGATGCTGGTGGCTTTAGTGTTTAAAATATACAGTCCACAGTTAAGCAATATCTAGGAAACGACTAAAGCCATGAAAACACGGTACGGAAAATACTTTTTTTGTTGTGAACAAAGGTCATTCGTAACACACGGATATTCAAAATAAACATGGGTCCTTCTAAAACACAGAATTTATATTAAATCCTTCCTTTGATGGTGATAACCTTTCCGAGATATTCCTTGTTATTCCTCTTAGTTTAACAATAGCTGTACTTTTCTTAAAAGTATAAGGAGAGGTTACTCGCCTTTTAATACGGGGGCTGTTAAATGTGATCATAGTTCTTTACGGGCATAATTTTTCGCACTAAAATTCAATCTTATTATATTTCTATTAGCTTAATGTGAAACAAACATGCCGTAATAGTTTCATTGTTGGTACTCCTGGCTCCCGCCTGTGAGAACCAGGCAATTTCAGACATGTTCAGTATCGCCTACCGCTGCAATGGAGGTGACATGCAGTTAAAGTTGATGTTAGAGGAGGATCTGGAGTTTCTATCAAACGTAATCACTGCTGATGAAACTTGGCTACATCATTTTGGTCCTGAGAGCAAACAGCAAAGTTCAGTATGGAAATCTTCTTCATCACCTACACCCTAAAATAGCAAAAGTGGTTGTTTCTGCCAGGAAAGTTATGGTCTTTGATATTCATGGAATGGTTTATCAGCATGTTGTACTGCACACACTTCAGCAACTGGACAATACTACAGGGATGTCCTGAAAACATTGCAAATCCATATCAGGTGCAAAAGACCACATCTCCATGAAGCAGGCTGGATGCTGCACCACGATAATGCGCGGCCGCATATTGCCAATGTTGTTGCTGAATATCTTGCAAAAATCAACATGAAGTGCATCCCTCACCTTCCCTATAGACCTGATTTAGCCCCATGTGACTTTTTTTCTATTCTGTAACTTGAAGAAATGCCTTCGTGGGAGGCATTATCCATCATCAGAAGAAGTGGTGAAGGCTGCGGAGGCGATTTTGAAGGATCTCTCAAAAATGGTTTCCAGCGTGTCTTTGAAGACTGGCAGAAACGCTGGGACAAGTGCATCGCATTCGGGGAGACTATATTGATAAGGACCATCAAAATTATGAAGAAGAGTAAAGGTACGTTGTCAAAAAAAATCGTTATTTATTGAACAGTCCTCGTATACTGGACATAAGAGGGGGTGCCGTAAAGTTTTAATTTTCGCCGTTTAAAAAGTGTGATAGAGGGTTTGTGTTGTTATGCTCCAATTACTTCTCCACGTAGTCAGCATGCAGATTTACACATTTTCCCAGCGTTTCTTGACCTTCCGAATACCTTTAATGTAGAAGTCTGCAAATTTCGCTTTAAACCACTCTTCCACTTCATTGATGACGTCATTTGTGTTGTCAAATCGGCTAGCACGCCACGTATTCCTCTTTTCCGGGAACAAGAGAAAGTCACTTGGCGCGAGATCGGGCGAATAAGGCGGATGCTGTAAGGTCTCTAAGCCACATTCACTTGTTTTGTCAACTGCAACTTGAGATGAATGAGCTGGTGCATTGTCAGACAGAAGACGAACAACTTTGGAGAGCATACAGCGTCGTTTCTTAATCAGAGCTGCTCTTAACTTGTCCAGAAGATTGCAGTAGTATCTGCCAGTGATAGTTTGACCCTTGGCAAGATAATCTGTAAGGATGACTCCACGACAGTTCCAAGAAAAGTGAAAGTATGACCTCGCAAGCTGACTTTTGCTTTTTATGGAGGCCCGGAATCGCGAAGTTTCCATTCCATACTCACTGTCTTTTGTCTCTGGATCATACTGATAGATCCCGGATTCTCTCATGGTTACCGCACGATCAAAAAATCATCTTCATCCTGTTGCAACAGCATCAACATCTGTCTTCAAAGTTTACGCCATGTGTGCTTGTGTAAAGCGGGTAGCAAACGTGAAACCCACCTTGCAGACACCTTAGACATGTGCAATTCGTCATGAATAATTTTCCACACACTACCATAACTAAGATGTGTCTCGTTATTGATCATTTGGTTGGCTTTTTGTCCTTTTTCTTATTTACGTCCTCCAACGTTAAGTCATATCGGATGATGAATGGAATGGGTGGAATAATGCTCAAATGAGCCCAGGGTCCATGAAGCTTAGATGATGATGATGATGATGATGATGATGATGATGATGATGATGATCATCATCATATATAAGGGCCCTCAACTACGGCGGTCATCAGCGTCCTTTAAAGAAATGGTCATGGCAAAAGCCAGATATAAAACTTTCAAAAGCTATACAAGTGTAACAAAACCTATTAAAAATACACGTATATAAAAACATCAATCAAAACCTACTAAAAATTTTGTTCACTAAATCCTAAACTCTAAACTAGACAAGAATCTCAAAACCTTCTCCACTGGTCTCCACGCACCGCCTACACGTGTGTGGGCCTGTTGACCGTCTCCTTCAACCACGAAGAGGAGCCCACACGAGGGAGACTGTTGGCTCGCGACCCCGGGTGCGCCAAACCCGTACCTACCGAAGTAGGCCCCTGGGGGGATGAAGCTTAGAGTTACCCCGACATTCGTCTGGTTGTTCGTCTGTCTTCCAGTATTAAACACTCCACTTTCTTCACTGTGACCGCTGACGGTCTACCAGCTCTTGGCTCATCTGTCAGGGACATGTGACCAGTTTGAAAATTCCTTTCCCACCTCACAACAGTGCCATTTGATGGGCTATCATTTACAAAAACAGCTGTCGTCTTATCATGGATTTCGAGGGCAGTTTTGCCCTTCAAATGCAGGAACTTGATCACACTACGAGGCTCAATTTTCTCCATCTTACACCTTAGATTCTTCTGGCACTCACTGTAAACAAAAAGAAAAAGAAAAGAAAAAAGCTACCGGGTGATAATTAAAAGTATACGACACGCTAACTAGCAGCCAGTTTTAAAATATTTGACTATCATTTAAAGCATCTTGACCTACACGAGAAATCATTCACGTGTAAATCTTGGACATACAAAGAGAATGCAATTACTAAGACGTCACCTAGGCAACCTGCTACTTAAAACATTTGACTATCACGTTAAGTCTACTGTATTCCCATATTCCCCTGAAAATATATGTAACGCTTATGTTATTTGAAAAAAAAAATCGTTATATTGTCATAGTTCTGCCACGATGCCAAGGGATTAGAAATCCTAACTCTATCATCCTTTAGCACAATCATGTTTATATGTGGAGTACGTAGCTAGATGGAGGCTAAGCTTAGGTGACAGGTAAGGGACCAGGTAATTCCATATAGCAGGGATTTAAAACACCATCAAAGCTTCCACATCAGCTTTGTATTACATCTTTTAAATGTAATATTTTCCATAATTTTAATCTAGATATTTTATCGAAGGCGTTTTCGTAATGTTTAAGGGTATGTATGACTGAAATTTTCAAATTCTGAACTAATAATGCTAGCTTTTTCAAATTTACACCATAGGTGTAGTATAATGTAAACATGTAACAACCTAAATTTAAACCATTTTTCTCCAGCAGTTTAGAAATTATGATAAATTTTGTATGTTTTTTGTTACGTCACTAAAAAAGTCCCTTGCGACAAAATATTTTGAATTTTGGTCTAATATTTTAACCCTATGTTCATAATACACATACTTTTTGAAATTTCTCTGGGTTTTTCTGTGTCTCCTTTAGTTTAGGTCACAAAATTCTTTTAATTTACAAATAATCTTTTTTTTTTTGTCTAAAAAACTGTAAGTTTTGTGTTTGAAAATTAAAAATATATGCTTATATACATTTCACAATAAAACCTAGGGCAATTTCCATTCCTCATGATATTCTGAACCTGTGTAGGAAATTTCATGAATGTAGTACAAAAACTGCATCGCAAGGAGCATTTTACAGGAAGAAAAATGCTGAAAATATGAACATTGAGAAAACAGCGATTAAAGATTTGATTGCATAACTCACATTAAAATCCACCAGGCTGATAGGTTGGACCCTCAGATTTCTTTTCCTCTCCTCTGTTGCTGCTTTTTCCACCTTTTTCTTCTTTAGATGTTGCTTTTCTTCTGCACAACTTCGCTTCTTGCTTTGCAGGATACGAGTCTGATCTCGCTGCACTGAAGTTTTCCTTGCTGAGTCTACTACACTTTCACCTCTGATATTTTGCTGCAGCTCCAATGACTTAAGACTACCCATGTTAAACTCACTGATGCTTTTAATAACAGCAAGATCCAATTTTTGTTTTGACATGAAAACTTCCTTTGGGCACTTATTCCATATGACATGATGCAAAGAATCATTGGCATTCTGTGTTTTTCCTGTTTTGCGCCTCTCTAGTAATGTTGTAGAAGCCAACCTCTGATATATTGGCAACATTTTAGGAACTATTTTGTCTGAAAGCCTTATTTTTCTTTTCTTGAATTGAAAATTTAAGAACGGAAAACAGACAAAGAATGTAGATGTAGACAAAAGAGGGCGTGACTCTGACAGAGTTTAAAGGCCACCGACATTTAAATAAGCATTTAAAAATGGCGTTCGGAGACAAATTATGCATTTTTCACATTCGGGAATGTCTAAATTATTTTATAGAATTAAAATAAAAAAAGTCGTTATTTTCACGATTTTCATGAAATTTCAGTCATACATACCCTTAAAGAGAATGCGCGTTTCTGTGTTAAATTATTTTCGTATTTCAATTTTTTCCAGGACCTTAAAACGTTAATTTTCAGTCAAACACTGGTGGGCTGCAGTAACTTCTACGTGCCTGGCAGATAACGTAGAGAAGCAACAATGACGCGATGCTGAAACAGTTGACGTTTTTGCGTGCGGTGCTCAACTGAAAACACCCCGCTCGAAGGGAAAAAGAGCGCGCGGCTACAAAAAAAGGGGGAAGAGGAGACCTCCCTTAATTGCAGCCCCTTTCTTCTTACGGTAATGGCCGTTTAAAGGATCATAACGAGGTCGGTTACTTTAATGTTAATAATTTCAGAGCGTATGAATTTGTTCCAGCCAATTAGTGACGTATTTACCGTGGTGACTTTCGTGGCGTTACCACAAATTGATTCAAATGACCGCCCTGAGCAAGTTTTACATCCATCACATCCTCATTATACTGTGGTGACCAACACGCCTCTGTAGAGCGCCGTGTTTCTGAAAAACAACAGAAGTTCGTTTATATTATGCTGTGTAGTGTTTTATTTTCTCTAAAAGCAATACAATCATCTAACAAATACATTTCTCAAAAAAGCACCATGAATCGGATCAATACAGATGCTGTCTCATTTGAAATGAGTTCTGACAAGGGCTGTTCAATAAAGAATAATCACAATCTTTTTCTGACAACGTACCTTTACTCATCCTCATAATTTTGATAGTCCTTCTCAAAATAGTCTCTCATGAATGCGATGCACTTGTACCAGCGTTTCTGCCAGTCTTCAAAGACATGCTGGAAACCATTTTTGAGAGATCCTTCAAAATCGCCTCCACAGCCTTCACCACTGCTTCCGATGATGGAAAATGCCTCCCACGAAGGCGTTTCTTCAAGTTAGGGAATAGAAAATAGTCACATATGGCTAAATTCGGGCTATGGGGAAGGTGACGGATGTGTTTCACGTTGATTTTTGCAAGATATTCAGCAACAACATTGGCAATATGCGGCCGCGCATTATCTTGGTACAGCATCCAGCCCGCTTCATGGAAATGTGGTCTTTTGCGCCTAATATGGACTTGCAATGTTTTAAGGATATCCCTGCAGTATTGTCCAGTTACTGATGTGTGTGCAGGTACAACAAGCTGATAAACCATTCCATGAATATCAAAGAATGAGATGATCATAACTTTTCCAGCAGTAGCAACCACTTTTGCCTTTTTGGGGGTTGGTGATGAAGGAGATTTCCACACTGAGCTTTGCTGTTTGCTCTCAGGATCAAAATGATGTAGCCAAGTTTCATCAGCAGTGATTACGTTTGAAAGAAACTCCGGATCTTCCTCTAACATCAACTTTAACTGCATGTTACCTCCATTGCAGTGGTAGGCGATACTGAACATGTCTGAAATTGTCTGATTCTCACAGGCGGGAACCAGGATTACCAACACTGAAACTACTACGGCGTGTTTGTTTCACATTAAGCTAACAGGATATAATAATTTTGGATTTTAGTGCGAAAAATTATGACCTTAAAATAATGATGATCTTTATTGAACAGCCCTATTATATATATAATATATAATATATGTGTGTGTGTGTGTGTGTGTGTGTGTGTGTGTGTATGCGCGCGCGGGCATCTGCTCCATGTTGCATGGAATTAAGGATAAGCTGACGACGGATATCCACTCTACCTTCAGCCTGTTGAGGTGTCTGTTCACGAGGTACACATCTACAGCTTCTGTATACTTTTGCAAATATCTTAATGTGCAGATGTATGGTATCTTTTGACACACCAAGTTCTTCTGAAAGCATATGAGTACTTCTTTACAAATTTTCTCGCATAACTATTTTAGGTCTTCCTGAACGTGGTAAGTCTTTAGTGTTTTCGTATCCATTGTTGACACCTTAGAACCATCGTTGTACAACGCGCTCACTAACGACATCTTCTCCTGCCACTTCACATATCCTTCGAGCTGTGACAGCGACTTTATAATCTTGTTTGTAGTAGTGTTTTAGAAGTTCTCTAAGTTCAAACTTTATCTCCATTTTGTGATTGTTAACAACTGCAGACTGATATAGTCTCACTGTTTGAACGTTACGATGAATTTCCGTAACAACGTTCAAAAACAGTCTTTATGTGTGTATATATTCACTTCTAATTCGGATTAAATTATCGTTATTGGTGATGGAACTTGAATGTGTTGTTATAAACCTGAAAATAAAAGTCAGTCGAATTAATGAGCCTTTCAAGCGGAAACTAAGTCTACAGAAGTACCACAAATTCGCAATTCTGGTAAGATGGTTGTAATATTGCTACTACAATATTATAAAATGTGTACCTTAATGTCGATTGATACACAAGTTTCTGTTTATTGGAAGAGTTTGCGAAAAACCGCCAAAGGGAAAACATTTTTTGTATCACAACAAAGCATACATCAAAACAACGGAGTATCTGGATGTTCTACAGGTCATCACCATGAATACAGTCCTGCCCTAGCACCTTTGATTTGTTTTTGTTTCCAAAAATTGTATTTAAAATAATTGAAATCTGTTTCTCATTAGATAAAGCAGAAGTGGTGTACTTGGAGTTACGCCAGTGCTTTTAGGATTTAATTTAGAAACAATAAAATGATGTAAATACTTAAATAGCAAAGTTTTCAATTTTCTGTTATGTATTGGACAGGAGGAAAGATGAGGCGAGAGGAGTCAAAGAGCGGCCTACTCAAAGAGTCAGGACAGTGCAGCGGGCAGGGTCTGTACCATTGACCTATCCCACACAATGTGGTCTTGTAACGGCTCACCAAGCCGACCCGGAGACCGTCTTACAGAAGAAGGAACTGTCTACTATGAGCATATCATCCTGCCATGCAACATCGAGACACCCACCTACACATCTACCTTGAAAGAGACTAACAGATTAGAGATGCTGTCAGATGATAAAGGAGTTGAAATGGAAATGTAATTTACCTCCCAGAATTCGTCTGGCGACCCATGGGTCAAGTAGGTCGGCCATGGGAATCGAATTGAGCCTTCCAGAATGCAGGCCAAAGGCGAAACTACCTGGGGTGGGCTTTGTTACCTATAGTAACCGAGAGATATCTTCGCCACTTACGTGTTCGACGATTTATTTTTATCTTTAAGACAAACGAGGGTGGCCTGAGAAGTTTCCGACCTCAACATGGAGATGGCAGCACTCGTAAATAAAAGCTAGTGAATTTCGTTGTTCATCTGTTGAGAGTTACTCACCAAAGTGTCAGCCATATTGGACGCTCAGTTGTTACGTAACAGTCGTTTGAGTGACTTGATGTGAGTGTTTTTATGAAAATTGACAAAATCGTGAATCGAGCTCTCATTAAATATTTGCTTTTGAAAGGCAATACGCCTACGCAAATCAAAGATGAGTTGGATTCTGTGTACGGGGACTCTGCAACATCATTTACCACGGTGAAATTTTGGGCAGCTGAATTTAAACGTGATCGTAGGAGCTTGGGAGGCGATGGACGTTCGGGACGTCCAAAAATTACAACTACCTACGAAAGCATCGCCAAAGTTCACCAAGTGTTGCAAGACGACTGCCGAATTAAAGTTAGAGAGATAGCAGAGGCCTTGAACGTGTCAAAAGATCGTGTTTGTCATATATTAAATCAACATTTAGACATGAGAAAGCGGTCCGCGCGTTGTGTGCCACGTTTGCTCACGTTACACTAAAACCGTGTTCGAATGAACATTTCCAACGCTCTGTTGGCGCAGTTTAGGCGCAATAAAACCCATTTTTTAACAATTAATTACTGCAAATGAAACTTGGATACACCATTATACGCCCGAAACAAAGATACATCCAAAAGTGAACTGCAAAGAGGAAACCAGCTGGAAAAGTGATGACGACTGTTTTTTTTTTTCTTTTGGGGGGATCGACATGGAGGTATTTTAATAGATTATCATAAAAAAGGGAAAAAACCATTATAGGAGCATACTACGCATCATTTATTAACAACAAGAAGGCAGAACTTCGGAAAAACGGCCACATTTGCAGAAAAAAAATACTGTTTCACCAAGACAACGCACCGTCTCACACCTCAGCGGTTGCAATGGCGAAAATAAACGAATTACGGTTTGAACTGCTTGACTCACCAGATCTAGCCACAAGCGACGTGTTTTTCTTCCCACAACTGAAAATTGCGCTTGAAGGACAGAGATTTTCATCAAATGAAGAGACAATCACCTACGGGGACAATCATTTTGAGGAGAGAAACGCCGAGTTCTATTTGGATGGGTTACAGAGATGGGGGCATTACAGGGAGAAGTGTGTACAGATACAAGTAGACTATGTTGAAAAACGCCGAGTACTATTTGGACGGGTTACAGAGATGGGAACATCGCTGGGAGAAGTATGTAGAGTTACAAAGAGACTATGTTGAAAAACGCCGAGTACTATTTGGACGGGTTACAGAGATGGGAGCATCGCTGGGAGAAGTGCGTAGAGTTACAAGAGGACTATGTTGAAAAACGCCGAGTACTATTTGGACGGGTTACAGAGATGGGAACATCGCTGGGAAAAGTGTGTAGAGTTACAAGGAGACTATTTTGAAAAAACGCCGAGTACTATTTGGACGGGTTATAGAAATGGGAACATCGCTGGGAGAAGTGTGTACAGATACAAGTAGACTATGTTGAAAAACGCCGAGTACTATTTGGACGGATTACAGAGATGGGAGCATCGCTGGGAGAAGTGTGTAGAGTTACAAGGAGACTATTTTGAAAAAACGCCGAGTACTATTTGGACGGGTTACAGAGATGGGAGCATCGCAGAAAGAGGTGCGTAGAGTTACAGGGAGATTATGTTGAAAAAATGTCTTGTATCCTTATTAGGTCACTAACTTTTTCAAACTAACTTATCTTCGTAATGAATTTCCGTGTATTGATGTGACTTTTATGAACAAGAGCTGCTGATGATATGGATCTCCTAAAAAATATTAAAATCCTAAAAGTATAATTTCCACAAACTACTCAAAATGTATACTTCATTCATTAGTGGGCCGGAGGTCACGCAATGGCAATTAAACCACGTGAAAATGATTAATACGGCCACTCGTAAATCTCGCAAGGCACCTAAATATGGTAATGGAATCATATGAGATTTTGTAGGCATTAGCCCTGCTATGTGCCTAAAAAACGTATTCATTATGCAGATCTAAATATCAGGCTGCGCTGGCGGTACACGCGATGATAGAACCTCACATTAATAATGCGAAAATATCGATATTTCTCGATAATAATCGATATCATGAACTGGAGTTTGAAGGAACACTTAAATTGGTTCAGACTTGAGATTTCTTTTACGACAAGGGACCACCGGTCCATTCCATTTGTTCTCTCAAAAAAAATCCAGATATAATAATGTGGAAATTTCGTTCAGAAAAATACGTTCTAAATACTAGCTTTTCCATATTACAAAAACAGCTTTTTTTTTCGATTTTCAGATGTTATTTCTTTAAGTCACGCGCTGCAAAGCTAAGTCCTATAGGACGATAAATGAAACGGTATTCAAATGAGCTCAGGGTACATAGATCTTATAGTTACCTGACACACTTCTTACAGGGTAAGGGACAACCGCCAACGTTAAGTCATATCGAACGATGAATGAAATGATTTTCAAATGAGCACAGGCTACATAGAGCTTAGAATAACCAGACATTCATATTTCAGAATAAGAGAAAACCTCCAACGTGAAGTCATATCATGATGGACAAATGAGTACAGGTTACGTAAAGTTTAGAGTTACCGAGAAATCAGGGACGACCTCTGAATACACTTTATCACCCTGACCAAGATTCGAACTTATCCCACAGAGTTGGGAATTTTTTTTATACCCAACATATTCTTTGTTAAAGTTACGATGAACCGTGAATTTCAAGCCATCTTAGCACCACTTTTTAAATTTTAAGTTCGTTTGAAGAGTTAGAAGACGAAGAAAACACTTCTACACAGATTGATTGTCTTGCAGGTCGAAAATAGAGCGAAATTAGTCTCGGTAATTTCAACTAAAGTGTGGAATATGCGTATGTAAAAGTAGGAGAAGCTAAGTTCATGTATTACTTGTTAAGCAGTAGTCGGGATAACTTTGAAATTGCCTCTAGTCAATAAAACGCAGTTCCCGGTTCCTTCTAGAATTTAATCTGTCACCACTTTTGTTCCTCGAACCGAAGCTTCTCTCCAGGTGAAATATCTCGTGGGAAGTAGGAAGTTCTCATCCAGGTACTGGCGGCTTTCCAAACAGTCCCTCACCCTTCACAAGGAAAAATCCCTCGAAACAGTCAAAGGAAATAGGTAGGAACTGAAAGGAAAAGAAAAAATAATAAACCATTAGCCCTTTAAGTCGCGAGAGTCTCTTCGTGGCCAGATATCTTCAAAAGGCAGTGGATAATATTCTACTTTGTCTGCCACCTTAAAAAAGTAGGTAGGGGATTTCATCGAAAACCTTTTTTCGTACATCTGAATCCAGAAAACGAGATATACACTGTATTGCTTACAAATAACTTCCTTTATACAATCTTCTAACATAGTAATTATTTGCTTAAATCGAGAATGATCCAGTAACGCGAAAAAGAAAACTGTGTACGTCAATGTAAAAACAAGAAATATGAATATGCCAGCCTCTGTGGTAGGTTGGTACCGTCTCTGCCTCAAACGTCCCCAGTTCCAATTTCGGTCAAGAAGTTAAAGTTGTTTTTTTTCCTCAAGCTTTTCCTTTATCCAGAAAAATGAGTACTAGTAACTCTAAGCTCTATATACCCTGTACTTATTTGAACATTATTTCGTTCATCGTTCGATATGAATTGGCGTTGGAAGTTTCACCTTATCCTGATAGATAGATGTCAGATAACTCTAAGCTCTATGTACTCTGGACTCATTTGGACATCATTTCATTCATCGTTCGATATGAATTGGCGTTGAAAGTTTCACCTTATCTTGAAAGATAGATGTCAGATAACTCTAAGCTCTATGTACTCTGGACTCATTTGGACATCATTTCATTCATCGTTCGATATGAATTGGCGTTGGAAGTTTCACCTTATCCTGAAAGATAGATGTCAGATAACTATAAGCTCTATGTACTCTGGACTCATTTCAAAATCATTTCATTCATCGTTCGATATGAATTGGCATTGGAGGTTTCACCTTATCCTGAAAGATAGATGTCAGATAACTCTAAGCTCTATGTACTCTGAACTCATTTGAACATCATTACATTCATCGTTCGATATGAATTGGCGTTGGAAGTTTCACCTTATCCTGAAAGATAGATGTCAGATAACTCTAAGCTCTATGTACTCTGAACTCATTTGAACATCATTACATTCATCGTTCGATAATAATTGGCGTTGGAAGTTTCACCTTATCCTGAAAGATGTCAGATAACTCTAAACTCTATGTATTCTGAACTCATTTGAACATCATTACATTCATCGTTCGATATGAATTGGCGTTGGAAGTTTCACCTTATCCTGAAAGATAGATGTCAGATAACTCTAAGCTCTATGTACTCTGGACTCATTTGAACATCATTTCATTCATCGTTGGATATGAATTGGCGTTGGAGGTTTCACCTTATCCTGAAAGATAGATGTCAGATAACTCTAAGCTCTATGTACTCTGGACTCATTTGAACATCATTTCATTCATCGTTCGATATGAATTGGCGTTGGAAGTTTCACCTTATCCTGAAAGATAGATGTCAGATAACTCTAAGCTCTATGTACTCTGGACTCATTTCAACATCATTTCATTCATCGTTCGATATGAATTGGCGTTGGAGGTTTCACCTTATCCTGAAAGATAGATGTCAGATAACTCTAAGCTCTATGTACTCTGAACTCATTTGAACATCATTACATTCATCGTTCGATAATAATTGGCGTTGGAAGTTTCACCTTATCCTGAAAGATAGATGTCAGATAACTCTAAGCTCTATGTACTCTGGACTCATTTGAACATCATTTCATTCATCGTTCGATATGAATTGGCGTTGGAGGTTTCACCTTATCCTGAAAGATAGATGTCAGATAACTCTAAGCTCTATGTACTCTGGACGCATTTGAACATCATTTCATTCATCATTGGATATGAATTGGCGTTGGAAGTTTCACCTTATCCTGAAAGACAGATGTCAGATAACTCTAAGCTCTATGTACTCTGGACTCATTTGAACATCATTTCATTCATCGTTCGATATGAATTGGCGTTGGAGGTTTCACCTTATCCTGAAAGATAGATGTCAGATAACTCTAAGCTCTATGTACTCTGGACTCATTTGAACATCATTTCATTCATCGTTGGATATGAATTGGCGTTGGAAGTTTCACCTTATCCTGAAAGATAGATGTCAGATAACTCTAAGCTCTATGTACTCTGGACTCATTTGAACATCATTTCATTCATCGTTCGATATGAATTGGCGTTGGAAGTTTCACCTTATCCTGAAAGATAGATGTCAGATAACTCTAAGCTCTATGTACTCTGGACTCATTTGAATATCATTTCATTCATCGTTGGATATGAATTGGCGTTGGAAGTTTCACCTTATCCTGAAAGATAGATGTCAGATAACTCTAAGCTCTATGTACTCTGGACTCATTTGAACATCATTTCATTCATCGTTGGATATGAATTGGCGTTGGAAGTTTCACCTTATCCTGAAAGATAGATGTCAGATAACTCTAAGCTCTATGTACTCTGGACTCATTTGAACATCATTTCATTCATCGTTCGATATGAATTGGCGTTGGAAGTTTCACCTTATCCTGAAAGACAGATGTCAGATAACTCTAAGCTCTATGTACTCTGGACTCATTTGAACATCATTACATTCATCGTTCGATATGAATTGGCGTTGGAAGTTTCACCTTATCCTGAAAGATAGATGTCAGATAACTCTAAGCTCTATGTACTCTGGACTCATTTGAACATCATTTCATTCATCGTTCGATATGAATTGGCGTTGGAAGTTTCACCTTATCCTGAAAGATAGATGTCAGATAACTCTAAGCTCTATGTACTCTGGACTCATTTGAACATCATTTCATTCATCGTTCGATATGAATTGGCGTTGGAAGTTTCACCTTATCCTGAAAGACAGATGTCAGATAACTCTAAGCTCTATGTACTCTGGACTCATTTGAACATCATTTCATTCATCGTTCGATATGAATTGGCGTTGGAACTTTCACCTTATCCTGAAAGATAGATGTCAGATAACTCTAAGCTCTATGTACTCTGGACTCATTTGAACATCATTTCATTCATCGTTCGATATGAATTGGCGTTGGAAGTTTCACCTTATCCTGAAAGACAGATGTCAGATAACTCTAAGCTCTATGTACTCAGGACATTTTTGAGCATCATTAATTCATTTGACTTAACGCTGGAGGTCGTAAATTTAAAAAGTTTCTACAAAACTCTGCTATTTAAAGACTCTCCGTTTTTGTCTACTATAATTTTGTCTATCTCCTACAGTTTACTACTTATACAAAAGTCTTTCAGAATGAAGAGGGGATTAGGATTTCATTACGGAGGTACGTAGGCAACTATGCTGGGCAAATTGTTCCTATGCCTCTAGGTGGGGCACACCCGGGAGGAAGGATGACATGAAGCAGACACGGGACGGCCGTCCCAAGGAGCCACGACGGTACAGAGGGCAGGGTGCCTACAGTTTACTTGGATAGAGACTTCCCCCGACCAGGCCAGGACAACGAACTCGCTCCCCTACAGCGGGACTGCTACGAGCCCAGCAGTCGAGGCCTAAGGGTCCCTGTCTGGCAGTCCCGAAAGGGTACCAGCAGAGGAGCCGAGACCGGCAACTGACCTCCCGGAGGAGGAAGTAGTTTTCCTCAGAGTACATCATCCTGCCATGTACCGCCGAAACACCCGCCGACACTTCTACGCTGAAACAGACCACCAGATGAGAGGTGATATGAAATTATAATGGAGATGAAATGGAAGGACAGGAATTTCGGGGGATGTAATTAACCTACCCAAATTTCGCCTAACGACCCGGGAAAACCGCCGAAAAAACCATGGGTCAGGAAGCAGGCCAAGGGAATTGAACCCGGGCCTCCCGAATGCCTCAGCCATCCCGCTCGTCAGAATGAAGAGGAATCTGATGGTAATGCTAGAAAGCTAAGATAGACTGTTAGTTTGTGATGGCAGTTTTTAAATATTTGGTATTCCAATTAGTTACTTACAACAGTTTTTGATAAAATCAAAATTTTTGAAAAGATATTTCATGTACCTTAGGAGTATTTTGGGGATGCGATTTACCTTAGATGCTGTTTTTTTATATATGCTCTTTGCACACATATACGTACGTACTCTCCTTTGCTCTTTTTTTTTTAAGTTTGGTCCCTTAAAATTTTTATTAGTGACTTTTTCTTAAAACTTTAACATGTAATTGCCTCTTATTTTCGATAAAGAATTTTATGGTGAAGCAGAACTACTAAATAATTTTAGTTTGATTATTATGAAATTAATTTAATAACGTGTCTACGATGATGATATAATCTGTTGTTTATATATGATGTTTTAATTGGATGTACGGTCTAAGACTTTATTGAAAGCTTGCGCTGTTCAAAGAGCGGCTGGCTGTTTTTTAGGTTGTAATCGTTAGCTCATACAAAGCTGATGTTTGCGATGTTCCCTAATGAAGTGAAGAAAGGCATTCTGTGCTACGAATTGACTCTAAATCCCGGGTTCTCCTCCTTCCCGTGTGTTTAGGGACTTAATCCCTTGTCTCTGGCGAAACAGATAGCACTGCTATTGACTCCCAACTCCGGATTAGGATACTCATCCCTAAGGCAATCTTCCTACAGGATCACATCGACTTCAGTGATTAAAAACTCCAATTTCACTGCACATGAAATTCCTCTTTTGAGGATTTTTTGGCCAGAATTAAACGACTAAATATAATTTACATTTACCTTGCTGATTCTCCCTGATATTCAACTTTCGTTCGATTCGCTGCGCCGAAATTTCTTCTCAGGTCAGGGACTGAAATCCAATTGTGGACAATCTGTGATTTTCGAAACGCTTCTGCCGCATACAGAAGTTCTTGTATTACTGCCAAAACTTTGAATGCAGATTTCACTTGAAACACAGGTTTTGAGTATAAAAAAATAGAAGGCTAGACTTTGTATGTGTAATGAACAGTAACAACTGAGAAACGGAAAATGACAGTTGTTTTAAATACTTATTTGACACAAATAAAATGCATATTCTGAATTTTGTGGGAATAGACCCTAAACTGCCCTTAATTCATAAATATAAAGGAAAAAAAATAATGTTAAAATAGTATGTATGAAAGATATACTTTTGTGTAGAATGATCTGTTTCCCAAATACTTTTTTTTTAATTTACCAATAATTTATTTTTCACAAATTGTATTTCGTTATCCATTTTCTTATCTCTTGGGCATTCAAAGAGTATGTAATAAGTAGAGCTCCGAATTTTGCATATTTGCATACTTTATTCCTTGATAAAACAGACTTTAAAGTCTCCACTATTCCCTTGTAACTACAATAAGATAATGTTTATCTTGAAGTAGACAGAGCAATAAGTGTTTGTACAAGAGTAGAGAAAGTGATGTATATAAAACATTTGAATATCACTTAAAGTCTACTGTATTCCCTTGTTACTACAATAAGATAATGTTTATCTTGAAGTACGTAGAGCAATAGGTGTTTGTACAAGAGTAGAGAAAGTCATGTATATAAAACATTTGACTATCACTTAAAGTCTACTGTATTCCCTTGTTACTACAGTAAGATAATGTTTATCTTGAAGTAGGTAGCGCAATAAGTGTTTGTACAAGAGTAGAGAAAGTGATGTATATAAAATATTTGACTGTCTCCTAAAGTCTACTGTATTCCCTTGTAACTACAATAAGATAATGCTTATCTTGAAGCAGATAGAGCAATAAGTGTTTGCACAAGAGCAGAGAAAGTGATGTATACAAAATATTTGACTGTCTCCTAAAGTCTACTGTATTCCCTTGTAACTACAATAAGATAATGCTTATCTTGAAGCAGATAGAGCAATAAGTGTTTGTACAAGAGTAGAGAAAGTGATGTATATAAAATATTTGACTGTCTCCTAAAGTCTACTGTATTCCCTTGTAACTACAATAAGATAATGCTTATCTTGAAGCAGATAGAGCAATAAGTGTTTGTACAAGAGCAGAGAAAGTGATGTATATAAAATATTTGACTGTCTGCTAAAGTCTACTGTATTCCCTTGTAACTACAATAAGATAATGCTTATCTTGAAGCAAATAGAGCAATAAGTGTTTGTACAAGAGTAGAGAAAGTGATGTATATAAAATATTTGACTGTCTCCTAAAGTCTACTGTATTCCCTTGTAACTACAATAAGATAATGCTTATCTTGAAGTAGATAGAGCAATAAGTGTTTGTACAAGAGTAGAGAAAGTGATGTATACAAAATATTTGACTGTCAGTTAAATTGTTCTACACTCACTTGTAACTACAATAAGATAATGCTTATCTTGAAATAGATAGAGCAATAAGTGTTTGTACAAGAGTAGAGAAAGTTACGTATATAAAACATTTGACTATCACTTAAAGTCTACTCTATTCCATTGTAAGTACAATTAGATATGTTTACCTTGATTAACGTGGTATGGAATATCATGTGACCACAGATATATATAATTATTGTTTTTATATAAAATTTAACGTCATAACCAAAACTTCCATTCTGCAAACGTAATTACATATGGCCCCTTTGTTCGCCCCTCAAGGATTGTATAAGTTTTCCCTTCCAAGAATGTTCCTGTCTCTTTATTAAGTTTCCCAAGAGAACACAATGATTAGCCGGGCTATTGGTCCAGGGGAGAACATATAAATATGAACCGAAGGAACAGCCAACCAGGGTATAATATTATGCTTTTTTTTCCTTGTGGGGGGTTGCTTGTTTAACTACCTCGATAGAGGGTGGAGAAGTCGTTAACAAGCTCCCTTCCCTTTCCATTATGCACAACACAAGGAAGGGTTGCTTGTGTTGAAATAAGAAAAGCCACCAGTATAAGAACCTTACCTGTGATTTATTGCCCCACAGGGTTCGTTTTAAATGTTACCATCCCTGTTGTTGTTTACCACTCACATTACTTTCTCTACCCTTGTACAAACACTTACTGCTCAATCTACTTCAAGATAAATATGAGGGCTGTTCAATAAAGATTGATAATTTTCTTACGGTAATAATTTTTCGCACTAAAATTCAATCTTATGTTCTGTTAGCTTAATGTGAAACAAACACGCCGTGGTAGTTACATTGTTGGTACTCCTCGTCCTCGCCTGTGAGAACCAGGCAAGTTGAGACATGTCCAGTATCTCCTACGGCAGCAAACATGCAGTTAAAGTTGATGTTAGTGGAAGATCCGGAGTCTCTTTCAAACGTAATCATTGCTGATGAAACTTGGCTACATCATTTTGATCCTAAGAGCAAACAGCAAATCTCAGTGTGGAAATCTCCTTCATCACCCTCTCCCAAAAAAGCAAAGGTGGTTGCTTCTGCTGGGAAAGTTATGGTCATCTCATTCTTTGATATTCATGGAATGGTTTATCAGCTTTTGTACCCGTACACACATTAGTAACTGGAAAATACTACAGGGATGTCCTGAAAACATTGCAATTCCGTATCAGGCGCAAAAGACCACATTTCCATGAAGCAAGCTGGATGTTGCACCACGATAATGCGCGGCTGCATACTGCCAACGCTGTTGCTGAATATCTTGTAAACATCAACGAGAAGAGCATCCCTCACCGTCCCTATAGTCCGGATTTGTCCCCATTTGCCCCTTTTCTATTCCCTAACTTGATGAAACCCATTCGTGGGAGGCATTATCCATCATCAGAAGCAGTGGTGTCGGCTACGGAGGCGATTTTGAAGAATATTTCAAAAATGGTTTCAAGCATGTTTTTGAAGACTGGCAGAAACTTTGGGACAAGTGCACCGCATTCAGGAGAGATTATCTTGAGAACGACCATAAAAATTATGAGGCTGAATAAAGGTACGGGGTAAAAAGAGATTGTGATCATTATTTATTGAACAGCCATCGTATCATCTTATTGTAGTAACAAGGGACTACAGTAGACTTTAAGTGATAGTCAAATGGTTTATATACATGACTTTCTCTGCTCTTGTACAAGCACTTATTGCTCTATCTACTTCAAGATAAACAATATCTTATTGTAGTTACAAGGGAATACAGTAGACTTTAAGCGATAATCAAATGTTTTATATACATGACTTTCTCTACTCTTGTACAAGCACTTATTGCTCTATCTACTTCAAGATAAACAATATCTTATTGTAGTTACAAGGGAATACAGTAATCTTTAAGCGGTAATCAAATGTTTTGTATGCATGACTTTCTCTGCTCTTGTACACCTATTGCTCTATATACTTAAAAATAAACATTAACTTGTTTTGGTTACAAGGGAAAACAGCAGACTTTAAGTGATAGTCAAATGTTTTATATACATGACTTTCTTTACTCTTGTACAAACACTTATTGCTCTATATACTTCAAGATAAACATTAACTTGTTTTGTCGACTTAAGTAATAAGCAAATGTTCTAAAACTGGTAACGTCTTTGTTCCCTTTGTATGGTAATAGAAAAATGAAAACAATCACTTAATTAGCTAAACTGTAATTATTGGAAAATTAGAACAAAATGGCAGTGAATATGTCGGAAACAGCTCTGTGCATAGGAATCATTTGTAGCAGAAATTGAAGAGGACTTCCGAGGTTCATATGTGACTCATGATAGCGGTAGCCTGGCTTTGCAGTATGTGTGTCTACAGAATTATAGCATATTTTGTGCAATGTATGCGTGCGTTTTATTCAGTTATCTAGGATAAATTTTAACTACGAACTTTATCATTACTATATTACTAATTTATGAAATAGCACTTTTTGTTACATCATAAATTCTTTTTCAAATTTCAGTATATGCATGTAATCGTTTGGGTCGTCTTTGCACCACAATCAGCGAAGTTGTGCCTCCGTTGAGTGGGCTTCTGTTATGAAGTGAAGTCAAATTCCACACAATACCTTAGACTCAGAATTCGTATCACTTGTTTTCACGGTGGCAGCTGATGCCTACCGCAAAAGTGCGAGGCATGTTTTTTTATGTCAGCACCGTTTTGGAATCTAAAAAAGACGTGCATAAATATCGCAATAATTTTATTTTTACATGAAAGCCTGTACCTTAGTATACTTTTCTACATAATTTCCGTGAATATTGAGGCACTTGTACTAACTTGGAACCAGGTTTTAATACCCTCTTCATAAAATTCTGCCGCCTGACGTGTTAACCACTGTATCACAACCGTTTTGACTTCGTTATCATCTTGAAGACGCTGACCACCCAGATGTTTCTTCAAGTGCAGGAACAAATGGTACTCGCTGGGCGCCAGATCAGGTCTGTATGGAGAATGATCTAGAGTTTCTCATTGAAAAGATTTGATGAGATCTTTGGTCCTATTAGCCACATGTGGACGGGCATTGTCATGCAGCAAAACGATACCCTTACTCAACTTGCCGCGTCTTTTGTTCTGGATTGCACGGCGCAGATTGTTCAATGTCTCACAATAAGACGCTACATTGATTGTCTCATTACGAGGCAGAAACTCCACTAGCAATGCTCCTTTTCTGTCTCAAAAAAAAAAAAAAAAAAAAAAAAAACTCTGCACATGATTTTCCGGGCAGAAATTGTTTGCTTAAACTTCACTTTTGTGGGTGATGATGAATGTCGCCATTCCATGGATTGTTGTTTCGATTCTGGTGTGACGTAGGCCACCCACGTTTCGTCACCAGTAACAATTTGGTCTAAAAAATCTTCACCTTCATTGTGGTACCGCTCAAGGAAAGTCAATGCACTGCCTATACGTTGGGGTTTGTGCAAATTCGTCAACATTTTCGGAACCCAACGTGAACACAATTTCCGGTACTTCAAGTTCTCGGTCACAATGCAATACAAAATACTACGGGAATATTGAGGAAAATAGTCGCACAATGATGAAATTGTAAAGCGTCTGTTTTCTCTCACCTTTTCGTTCACTTTCTGCACCAAATCTTCAGTAACGACCTAAGGACCCGCACTCCGTTCTTCATCATGCACATTTGTGCGGTTATGTTTAAATGCTCTCACCCATTTTCTTACCATTCCATCACTCATAATGTTTTGTCCGTAAACTTCACAGATCTCACGATGAATATCGATCGGTTTTACGCCTTTAGCACAAAGAAATCGTATAACAGCCCGTACTTCACAATTGGCGGGACTCACGGCTGTCGGAGGCATCTTAAACACTCAGTAACCAACGTATACAATGAAGAATCAGACCGTAGTGGCGTCAGTGCGTAGATAAGGGATGTAGGTAACCAGCGCGATTGCGCGGAACGCCCACTGTAGTGCTGAGCCGGCGGAATAGTAAAATGGTACTGACTTAAAAAACATGCACCGTATTAACCGCCAGTTACACCATTTAAACTGTTGGTGTTTGCCATCATGGTGAAAGAGAGAGAGAGAGAGAGAGAGAGAGAGAGAGAGAGAGAGAGAGAGAGAGAGAGAGAGAGAGAGAGAGAGAGAGAGAGAGAGAGAGAGAGAGAGAGAGAGAGAGAGAGAGAGAGAGAGAGAGAGAGAGAGAGAGAGAGAGAGAGAGAGAGAGAGAGAGAGAGAGAGAGAGAGAGAGAGAGAGAGAGAATAAGGACAGGTGCTAATGTGATATACCGGAAGTGGCACCTTGGTTGTCCCGCACTGATGTTGCAGAGCTTTCGACTCTTACAGTATTCTTTTGTCTCGATACAAGAGGTTTCGGTTTCCTGAGTAACCTTCTGTGACAGGAAGGAAGCGCAAAAGAAAGTCAGAGTTAAGTTGACCAGTAAAACCCGAACTTGTTCTGAACGTCAAGTTTTGTTGAAGTGGCCGAAAAAAAATATATAAAAGTTAGTGGAAATAATCACTTCTTCCACGCTATTCGTAAGTAAGACTTGAATGAGTAGAGCTAGACCGAAAAATTCAATGCCACAGCCGGCATTTGAATCATGGATTTCCCGCTCTCTGTGCGGTTGCTCTAACCCACTGAGCTACTATGGCCAACATGCCGACATGACATTAAAATCTCCAACTGACTCGTATGTTTCCCGGTAGACCACTAGCGGTTCTCGTATGCTATGAGACACGCATCTTTAGTGGCGATTTACTATGCTGTAAATAAGTACTTAAGCCCTTTTTTCCTTCAATTTACGTTTTCTAACGTAAAGTCATTGAACGAAATTGTGAAATGATGCTCTAATGAGTTCAGGGTCCATGGAACTTAGAGCTACCCGACTTTCGTCTTTAAGGATAAGGGAAAACACCAGGAAAACCTTATCCAGGTAACTCACCCTGACCGAGATTTGAACTCGGGACCTCTTGAACGTGAGGCAGATACGCTGCCATCTACGCTACCGAGGCGGGCACTTAAGTCCCAGGCTTCACAGTTAAACCACTATGTTATTCAGTTAAATTGATGGAAATAATAATTTCTTCCACACTGAACAATTCAATGCCATAGCCGGCATTTGAACCACGGACCTCTCACCCTCCGTGTGGTTGCTCAAAGCCACTACGCTACTATGGCCAACATGCCGACATGAAATTAAATACTCCAACTGACTTTTAAGTTTCCCGGTACACCACTAGGAGCTCTCATATGCTATGAGACACGCAATAAGTTAGTACTAAGTTAACTTTTGTTAGCGAAACTTTTGTATGCGTCGAGAAGTTACGAGCAGCTCACAAGACATAAAGGCGACATTATACTGGCCTTCCAGCTCTGCGTATTTGTTAAAAAGATGAAATGCACATTGGTTAGTATCGGTCTAAGGAGTTTAGTGTTAAATACCTCTGAAACAACACTTCCTCAGTTTAATTAAGCATTTGGGCCCGTTAGTTACGAAGCGCAGTGCCAGAACGTACTTTGCTTTTTAAAATATGTTATTTACCGGCATGAATAGTGAGCGAGCGACCCAGATCGGTGCATATGTCCCCGTGATTCAGGAAACGGTTACAGAGCAAACAATGAGGAATAAATTATTCGAGCGTGACCGGACTGTAATGAATACACAATGGCATATGTTAAATATTTCCAGAATACCAGCCACTTGCTTTTCAATTGCGCTTCAAAACGTCACAGCGAGGGGCCGCGACCTGGAAAAACTTTGACGTGTCGGAAATCGAGATGAATCTGCGTAATGGCGCATCCTTTTGTTATCCCTGAAGCGTTGGAATTCTGTTACGTCCTATTAAAGGATTAACAATATTACTAATACATTTACTTCAAAATTTGCAGCTTCCTAGATATGTGCAAGCACTTACCGCTCTATCCACTTCAAGATAAACATGTGTTATTGTAGTTACAAGGGAGGACAGTAGGCTTTAAGTGATAGTCAAATGATTTATATACATGACCTCGTCTACTTTTGTACAAACACTTATTGCTCTATCTACTTCAAGATAAACATTATCTTATTGTGGTTACAAGGGAATATAGTAGACTTTAAGTGATAGTCAAATGTTCTTTCTGTACTGTTGTACGAACACTTATTGCTCTATCTACTTCAAGATAAAGATCTTATTATGGTTACAAGGGAATACAGTAGACATTAAGTGATAGTCAAATGTTTTATATACGTGGCTTTCTCTACTCTTGTACAAGCACTTATTGCTCTATCTAATTCAAGATGAACATTATCTTATTGTGGTTACAAGGGAATACAGTAGACTTTAAGTGATAGTCAAATGTTTTATATAGGTGACTTTCTCTACCCTTGTACAAATACTTACTGCTCTATCTACTTCAAGATAAATACTATCTTATTGTAGTTACAAGGGAATACAATATACTTTAAGTGAAAGTCAAATGTTTTATATACATGACTTTCTCTATTCTTATACAAACTCCTATTGCGCTATCTACTTCAAGATAAACATTATCTTTTTGAAGTTACAAGTGAATACAGTAGACTTTACGTGTTTGTCAAATGTTTTATGCACAGGACTTTCTCTTATCATGTACAAACACTCATTACTTTATGTACTTCAAGATAAACATAATTTTATTGTAGTTACAAGGGAATACAGTAGACTTTAAGTGATAGTCAAATGTTTTAATACACGCCTTTCTGTACTCTTGTACAAAGAAATGCTTAATTCCCACCAATTAACTTAAATATTTGAGATATATTTGAGAGACACGAAATAATCGTAGTGTTTTACACAAATACACATTGGGGTGGTTCTGTACCACGAAATCTATGTTCGTTAAAGCCAATATCAGATTTTAGGTTGCCATAGAGTACCTGCCTTATTTAGAGATAGGAAAAGACATGCGAATTCCAATTTAAGAGAACTAAAGTGTGCCAAGTTAAGTATAGTATGAGAAATAGCTCCGAAGTTCTGTAAATATGTGAAAAAAGTTCTAAAAGTAATGTGAGAGCTATAAGAGAGCATTTTGGTAATGTAACATTTTATCTTATCGCTTACGATTTCCGAATCATGCAAGTTTAATTCCTACGTGAAGTCGATAAACAAATGACTGCGGTTATCCTTCTATAGGAGTCAAACCGCCCTAAAACAAACTTTTAAGAATGAATATATTCCATTCAGATCAATATCATACAATATTCAGAACTTCCTTCAGCTCACGTTACCGAGAACCAATAAGGAGTGAATTTTTTGACTCATATTAAATTCCGCACATACATTTTAAAAGAGCTTCTTCATGAAAGCATTTTCCTTTTGAATTCTTACGCTTAATTTTGGAGTAGTGCCGCAAAATGCGTTCCAATTTCTTTCCGGAAGTCTCAAGTGTCAATCAGAAACGTAAAACCGCATGGAAAATATAATATTCACGCAAAACCACTTCATATTGCTCCGGATATGAATAATATATTATGTATATTTTTGTATCCGAGGTGATCTTTGAATTTCACAATATTTGCACTTCTCTCAAGTAGTAACTGACTGTTCCTGGTTCCTTCTTCGCCTGGTCATATAAGCAGAACGAAATTTTATAGCCATCACAAATCGACCAGCAACTTAAAGTTTTTGACTGTCATTTAAAGTCTACCGTATCCAGTTGTAACTACATTAGCTGATGGCACGAATATAGCAGCGCTTGTATTATGTACAAACATCTTTGGAGACGGTTCCAAATGTAATTTGAGAACACTGGAAGCCTGTCTGTGTGGCGTAGGTGGTAAAGTGTCTCTGTCTCACGTTCAATAGGTCTCGAGTTCCATTCTCGGTCGCGGTGATAAGTTTTTTCGGGGTTTTCAGTTATACTGAAAGAAGAATGTCTAGTAAGCCTAAGTTCTACGCACCCCTTACTCATTTGAACATCATTTCATTCATCATGGGTATGACTTAAAGTTGCAAGTTTTCCCTTATCCTGAAGGATGAGTGTGTGGTAACTCTAAGCTCTATATACACTGTCCTCATTTGAACATCATTTCATTCGTCATCCGATATGACTTAACGTTGGAGGTTTTCCCTTATCCTGAAAGATGTAAAGTACTTATAAGCTCTATGGACCCTGGACTCATTTGAACATCATTTCATTCATTATCTGATATGACTTAACGTTTGAACTTTTCCCTTATCCTGAAAGATGAATGTCAGCTAACTCTAAGCTCCATGCACTCTGAACTCCTTTGAACTTCATTTCATTTATCATCCGATATGACTAACCGTTTTAGCTTTTCCTTGTTCTGAAAGATGAATGTCTGGTAACTCTAAGCTCTATGTACCCTGTACTCATTTTAACATCATTTCGTTCATCGTCCGATATGACTTAACGTTAAAGATTTTCTCTTATCCTGAAACATGAATGTCTGCTAACTCTAAACTCTATGTACCCTGTACTCATATCAAAATCATTTAATTCATCGTCCTATATGACTTAACGCTGAAGGACCTAATTAAAGGAAAAGTATTGCACTGTTTGAATAATGATCCGCGACTGGGAGGACTATATGGGGCAGCGTGTGAAGCCTGGTAGGGCAGTGTTTAGTGCTCAGAGTTTCGAGAGCGGCTCCGTAGTGAAGAGTCGGGGCAGGGAAGCCGACGACTTAACGTTGAAGGTATTGCTTTATCCTCAAAGATAATGTTTAGGTAACTCTGTGCTCTATGGACCCTGTACTCTTTTAAACATCATTTCATTCATCGTCCGATATGACTTAACCTTGGAGTATTTACTTTATCTTATAGATAAATGGCAGGTAACTCTAAGCTCTATGTATTCTCTACTCATTTCAACATCATGTCATTGATTATCTAATATGACTTAACGTTGGTGGGTCTTCCCTTATCCTGAAAAGGAATGTGTGGTAACTCTGAGCTCTATGTACCCTGGATTGATTTGAAATTCATTTCATTGGTATTGCGATATAACAACGTTGGAGGGTGTATTAAAAAAAAGGAAGAAATTGCACTGTTCGAACGATGTTCCGCGACAAGGAGGACTATATGGGGTAGCGTGAGAGGCCTGGTAAGTCAGGATTTAGTGCTGGAAGTTTCGAGAGCTACACCGTATTGAAGAGTCGGGGCAGGGAAGCTTACGAGCGATAATCCGAGATGTTTGTGAATCGGCGTGCAGCTCCGTGTAAGTGATGAACTTCTGTGTAGGTCAGAGTTATTACTAACCACCTGAGTGGATATGTACTAAGGAGATATAAAGAAACATTAAAGAGATGTGTTGAAGTTGTGTATTTGTATACCTAGTCGACGTGAAGCTCCGTGTAAGAGATAAACCTGTAAACACGTCAGAGATATTACTAGCAGTACAAGATGGTACGTACTAAAGAGACATAAAGAAACATTAAAGAGACGTGTTGAAGTTGTGTATTTGTATACATAGTCGACGTGTAGCTCCGTGTAAGAGATAAACCTGTATACACGTCAGAGATATTACTAGCAGTACAAGTTGATACGTACTAAAGAGACATAAAGAAACATTAAAGAGACATGTTGAAGTTGTGTATTTGTATACATAGTCGACGTGTAGCTCTGTGTAAGAGATAAACCTGTATTTACGTCAGAGATATTACTAGCAGTACAAGTTGATAGGTACAAAAGAGATATAAAGAAACGTTAAAGAGACATGTTGAAGTTGTGTATTTGTATACATAGTCGGCGTGTAGCTCCGTGTAAGAGATAAACCTGTATATACGTCAGAGATATTACTAGCAGTACAAGTTGATAGGTACTAAAGAGACATAAAGAAACATTAAAGAGACATGTTGAAGTTGTGTATTTGTATACATAGTCGGCGTGTAGCTCCGTGTAAGAGATAAACCTGTATATACGTCAGAGATATTACTAGCAGTACAAGTTGATAGGTACTAAAGAGATATAAAGAAACGTTAAAGAGACGTGTTGAAGCCGTGTATTTGTGTAAAGGAAGAGATGATTGAAAATTAGCATAGAGAAATGGTTAGGTGCCAATTAAACCTGTTTGAGGAGAACTTTCATTTTTCAGAATACTCATGAAGTGAAAATTTAAAGTTCCAGTTTCTAAGGAAAGAAAAGCAATATAATTATTCATTTGTTTCATTTGATCAGCCGTATAAAGGCTACTATATTATTTTATGTGTAAGTAAGATCAATGACCAACAAATAGAGGGGTAAATGGTTGATATTTAAATTAAAAACTGTTTTGTAGGATCCCTTTTGCTGTTTCCGTTAGAGTAGAACCATTCAAGTTCCTGCAGACTTCGATTTGCAATTTCCTCTGGGGGGAAAAACACTTTAAAAACGCTTAAAAATTTACAATGTGAATCCCGTTTGTTGCCTCATTTATAGGCCTGTTTAAATAGCTTCTATAAATAAGCCAACATAAAAGCAAACCCCCGGGGTAAATTCTAAATGGATCTCATAAAAAATACATCAGCGTTTTAAGTTTCGCAGTTTTACCTTGTGATACCTGTGTTGAAGTAATGTTTACATCTAAGTCAATGTTTTACAATTCTGACCTTAATCGACGTTTAGTCAGTTGGATTTAACGTACTTTAAGTATAAAATTAACTAAAACTGAGAAGAAGTACAAAAATGATTTTTTTTTCATTTACTCTACTTATTCTGCATTTTTTAATTTCAGACGTCTTTGATTTACTATCATGGTTAATACTTGTCCTTTAGTAAAACCTTTGGATACAGTAGTATAATGCCCAATAGAATTCTAATCATTTTTCTCAAAACTTTACTTCACTATTTTCTGTTATTTAAAATGCTTCACCTCTAGTTGACAGTTTATTGTTTAGTCTCCAGGAAAACTTCAAAAATGTCTACTTCATTCAGACTTTAAATGTAGTAACTTCGTTAATATTTGTTAGGAGGTTTTGGCAGCTGAATATTCATGAAAATCGATAAGTGCATTAGGAAAAATAGAATTATTTATACATGTGTACATTTTGCACACCTTTACAAAATTGTAGATTTGTTTGTGGACTGAACAATTTCCGAGATGTCTGGCGCCGTAGCTCAGTCCGTAGAGCACCTGGCTGCCGTGCTAGGGGTCCCGGGTTCGATTACCGGCATTGGGGGTGGGGATTTTTCTCCAAACAAGATAATTACCAATCTTCCCCAGAGTCTGGAAGTATGAATGAGAGTGTGAATGTGTGCGTGATCTAATGATTAAAAACCAAAGATAACGAGTTAACGCCTTCAGTATGTTCCAAAATGAGAACGGCCGCCGATATGACCATAGCAGTTAAAGACGGGGTATAAATGGAACAAGGAAAAAAATTTCCGAGATATTCCGCGTTATCCGACTTAAATTTTGTAATACATGTCTCAAAATGGAAGTATTAAACCTTTCTTTGATCTCTTGGACTTAAGTAAGGAATGTGGTTTCAGCACTGACACAAAAAGCTTCAGAACATTTGACTATCACTTGAAGTTTACTGTATTCCCTTGACACTACAACAAGATAATGTTCATCTCGAAGTAGGTATATACAGCAATAAGTGTTTGTACAATAGTACAGAAAGTATTGTATATAAAGCATTTGACTATCACTTAAAGTCTACTGTATTCCCTTGTAACTACAATAAGATAATGTTTATCTTGAAGTAGATAGAGCAATAAGTGTTTGAACAAGAGTAGAGGAAGTCATGTATGTAAAACATTTGACTGTCACTTAAAATCTACTTTATTTCCTTGTAACTACAATAAGATAATATTTATCTTGAAGTAGACAGAGCAATAAGTGTTTGGACAAGGTTACAGAAAGCTATGTATATAAAACATTTGACTGTCACTTAAAATCTGCTGTATTCCCTTGTAACTACAACAAGATAATGTTCACCTTAGAGTAGATAGAGTAATAAGTGTTTGTACTAGAGTTCAGAAAGTTATTTATATATAACATTTGACTATTACTTAGTCTACTGTATTCACTTGTAACTACAATAAAATAAAATGTATCTTGAAGTAGAGAGAGTAATAAGTGTTTCTACAAGAGTAGAGGAAGTCAGGTATATAAAATATTTGACAATCACTTGAAGTCTACTGTATTCCTGTGTAACTACAATAAGATAATGTTTATATTGAGGTAAATGGAGCAATAAGTGTTTGTAGAAGAGTAGAGAGAGTCATGTACATAAAGAATTTGACTACCACTTAAAGTTTACTGTATTCCTTGTAACTACAGTAGGATAATATTTAACTTGAAGTAGATGGGGTCTGTGATTTAAACATCACATTTTCTTTTTCACTTGCTTAACGATTGAGTTTACGCCACCTATCAGTCATAACTGTCATTTTACCTTTAGAGTGATGAAGACAACAGCTTTGTATCTTGTGGTCCTGTGGTTTTTCCTCCTCGGTTGCACAATTAAGAGCAAAAACGTCGAGGCCTAAGAGGACGACAATGCGAGGTATGTAATCGTGTTTCTTTAGCGGGTGAGATTCCTTGTGCTCGAGGAGGAATGCGACGCATCAGGAATGTGATTAAACTGTGTGTGTGTATATATATGAACACAGAAAGCAATAGATGTCTGAAAGGCGTGACTGTTTTTTTTTTCTCTCAATAGATTCCTTTTGTCGCTTTTTGTTTGTCTTGCCTGGAATCTGCAACACTCTGAGTTCAAATTTACAACTGGTCGAGGATTTTCTTTGACTTCCTACTTTATCAATCGTCTTCTCTGCATTACAGGATTAATCTTTATTTACTTTATCCTAATGTAACAATATTTTGGAGAAAAAAAATTCCGCCCATTTTTTAAATGTTTAAAAACTTTGGTTTTTTGTTATCAGACCTATCTAATGCTGAATCACCAAGGATTCTGCTCGGAAAGTTATGGTCATCTCATTCTTTGTAATTCATGGAATGGTGTCTCAGCATGTTGTACCTGCACACACATCAGTAACTGGACAATACTGCAGGGATGTCCTGAAAACTTTGCAAGTCCAGTAAGGTACAAAAGACCACATTTCCATAAAGCAGGCTGGATACTGCACCACGACAATGCGCGGCCGCATATTGCCAATGTTGTTGCTGAATATCTTGCAAAACTCAACGTAAAGTGCCTTCCTCACCCCCGCTATAGTCCGGATTTAGCCCCATGTGACTTTTTTTCTATTCCCTAACTTGAAGAAACGCCTTCGTGGGAGGCATTATCCATCATCAGAAGCAGTGGTGAAGGCTGCGGTGGTGATTTTGAAGGATATCTCGAAAGAAGACTGGCAGAAACGCTGGGACAAGCGCATCGCATTCAGGGGAGACCATTTTTTTGGCCATCGGTAAAATCCCATATGGCCATGGTAGGGAAAAATAAGAAAGATAAAGTAAGGAAAATTAAGAGGATGGGAGGAGACTAGATCTGTAGATCACTTTTTTTAAGAAATAGTAGAAGAGCTTGGTATACAGGTTTGTTGCATAACTGTAATATGATGTTGACCCTAGTGGGAAAAGGAACAGACTGCTGAAGTAGGCGGCGGAGGAAGGAAGAACGGTGGGCTCGGTAGCGAGAGCAACTGAACAGGATATGATTGAGGTCCGCGGTTTCGCCTGGATCATCAGGACATACAGGGGAATTGATGAGACGTAGTCGGTGTAGATGCGCAGGGTAACATCCATGTCCAAGTCGTATTCTAATGATGGAAGTGAGATGTCGACGTGCAATCCTGAAGCTGGAGAACCAAGGGGTCGTGGATAGATGCGTCTGAACGGCGGCGTAGTGTTTGCCTTTGATGGACTGCGAAAGAATCCAGGCGTCATTCCAGCGACAATAGGCGTCACGATGAAGGACCGGGAAGAAATCCGTGTAGGGCAGTTGGATGCCTTGTAAGGTGCCTTGGGTGAGTCCCTCTTTTGCCAGGCGATCGGCGACTTCATTGTATCGAATTTCGACATGCCCTCTGATCCAAAGGAAGTGAATTTGATGTCCGGCTATGGTACCGTTGTTCACCAACGTCAGTATCTCGTAAAGATAACAGTGCATATCTCTCGTCCAGCGAGGAGATGAGAGTCTCTGCAGCACACTCTGCGCATCGGTTAAAATCAGCAGTTTGGGGAAGCCCTGAGAAATCCCATATTGCAAAGCGTCACGAATGGCCAGAACCTCCGCAGTGTAGCTGGAAGCCTCCATAGGTAGGCGGTATCGAGCCAGGGCATTAGTAGAAGGACAGACGTATGCATAACCTACTCCATCAGCAGATTTAGAACCGTCGGTGTAAATCGTGGTGAAATCTGGCCATGTAACCTGTAAGAAATGAGAGAGAGCGACGTTAGGAGAGACTATTTTGAGAAGGGCCATCACAAATTTGAGGACGAGTAAAGGTACGTTGTCAAAGAAGTTGTCATCATTTTTTATTGAATAGTCGTAGTTTGTTCAGGAGTGGATATAAGGAGTGCTAGTAGTTAAGCAAATCTTTAATGGAAAACGGGAAACAGTAGAGGGTATACGTGTTTAATGCTAAACAAAACGACCTAATCAACAAAAACGACCTGTCGGTTCCTCTAGAATTGAATTTAATTCCACCTCTTTGAGAATCGACTATCGAGTAACGGTGCTAAAATATAGTATCGATATCGAATAACGGGAAATACCAGAATTTTTATTGTAATAATTTACCCTCCTCTTTCTGTTAAACATTTATTTATAACTCAGTTATTCCGGTGTAACCTATTAAATTGTCGTTTCCTGTTCCTGTGCAGTTCAAAAGGTCGTTATAATTGGGTAGCATCAAAACCCTAATTACCTTGGACTAGCCAACAGGAGTTAGAGACGTCGGCAGGAAAATATTTTTTTTATTTCCCTCTCCAGAGGTCACGTGATCAGGGAAATAACGAGATGCTGCAGAGAGCTTCCCCCGGCAATGTAAACCTTACTTCGTTATTCCACTTCTCCGGTACTCTTAATTTATCGGCATTAACAACGTCGTTCGTGTACACTGTGTTTTAGTTCAGTATACGAAGCAAAACTGGCTCGCCTTTGTAGCTGGCGGTAGCGTAACGTTCTGGTGGTCAGGACTTCTAATCTTGGTCAGGGAGATAAAGTTTTCCTTATTCCTGAAAGATAAATGTTGGTAACTCTAAGCTCAATGTACCCTGTACTCATTTTAACGTTGTTTCATTCATCCTCCGATATCACTTAATCTTGCAGGTTTTCCCATATCGTGAAAGATGGGTGTCTATAAACTCTAAGCTCTATGTACCCTGTACTTATTTGAACATCATTTCATTCATCGTCTGATATGACTTAACGTTGGAGGTTTTCTCTTATCCTGAAAATTAAGTCTGGTAATTCTAAGATATATGTACCCTGTAATAATTTGAAATCATTTTATTTATCGTCCGATATTACAACGCTGGATGTTTTACCTTACCCTGAAAGAGAAATGTCTTGTAACTCTAAGCTCTATGTGCCATGTAGTCATTTGAACATCACTTCATTCATCGTCCGATATGATTTAACATTGGAGGTTTCACCTAATCCAGAAAGATGAATGTCTAGTAACCCTAAGCTCTGTGTAGCCTGTACTCATCTGAATATCATTTCATTCATCGTCCGACATGACTTCACGTTGAAGCTTTTATCTTATTCTGAAAAATGAATGCCTGGCAAATCTAAGCTCTATGTACTCTGTACTCGTTTGAATGTCATTTTATACATCGTCGGACATGACAACTTTGAAGGTTTTACCTTATTCTGATAGATGAATGTCTGGTAACTAAGCACTATGTACACAGTACTCATTTGAATATTATTTCATTCAACGTCAGATATGACTTAACGTTGGAGCCTTCTCTTATCCTGATAGAGGAATGTCTATTAACTCTAAGCTGCATGTACCCTGTACTTATTTGAACATTATTTCACTCATCGACAGATATGACTTAACGTTGGAGGCTTTCTCTTATCCTGAAAATTAAGTCTGAAAATTCTAAGATCTATGTACCCTGTACTCATTTGAACATCATTTTATTCATCGTCCGATATTATAACGCTGGATGTTTTACCTTACCCTGAAAGAGAAATGTCTTGCAACTCTAAGCTCTATGTGCCATGTACTCATTTGAACATCACTTCATTCATCGTCCGATATGATTTAACATTGGAGGTTTCATCTAATTCAGAAAGATGAATGTCTAGTAACCCTAAGCTCTGTGTAGCCTGTACTCATTTGAATATCATTTCATCCATCGTCCCACATGATTTAACGCTGCAGGTTTTACCTTATATTGAAAAATTAATGTCTGGCAACTCTAAGCTCTATGTACCCTGTACTCATTTGAACATCATTTTATTCATCGTCTGATCTGACTTAACGTTGGAGGTTTCACCTAATCCAGAAAGATGAATGTCTAGTAACGCTAAGCTCTATGTAGCCTGTACTCATTTTAACATCGTTTTATTCATCGTCTGATCTGACTTAACGTTGGAGGTTTTCTCTTATCCTGAAAGATGAATGTCTGGTAAGCCTAAGCTCTATGTACCCTGTACTCATTTGAACATCAATTCATTAATCGTCCGATATTACAACTCTGGATGCTTTAGCTTACCCTGAAAGAGAGATGTCTTGTAACTCTTAGCTCTATGTACCCTGGGCTCACTTGAACATCATTTCATTCATGGTCGGATAGGACTTAATGTTGTAGGTGTTCGCTTATCCTGAAGTAGATTCCGGAACAAGTGCTTTTACAAGAGTTGAGAGAGTCATGTATATAAAACATTTGACTATCACTTAAACTCTACTGTATTCCTTAGAAACTGCAATAAGATAAAGGTTATCTTGAAATAGATAGAGGAAGAAGCGTTTGTACAGGTGTAATGAAAGTGATGTGACAGAAACGCATCAAATATTTTTGTATATGCTGTAAGGGTTGTACTGCTTTGCCATTTCTGTTAGTAACAACGGGATAATGAGTTTTAAACAAATTTGCAGTTTTAAATCATATGATACTTCGTAGTAAATTTAAGATATATTGATCAATTGTCTGATAGTTTCCTGGAGGATTCTGGGCAGAGAATTGCGTAGCGTTGCCATTATCGCGACTTTTGTAGCCGATGTTTTTCCGTTTAGTTTGGAGGTCCCCGGCTAATCTCTACCGTGTCACCCTTATCGGTTTTCAACGCGGGGGTACATCGACGTTTTGACGTCTGAATATAAATGTGAAGGTAGCTGTCAAACCGCACTCTAATTTCAAATGGAAACTGCCCCTTGGAGGGCTGTTCACGTTGTTTTCATCCCTTGCTCATCTCCAACTGGCTATACAGTCAGATTTATTCTCTAACGGAGAGAAAAAAAAGAGACGTACGCGATGCGTGAAAATGGTACAGAAACCCTGGGATTCGCTTTACCGTGTTAACATTTTCCTGCTCGTTCGTGTTTCCTCTCGCGTAGAATTCGTTCACGGCATTGCACTGAGGAGCAACAGGAACATGGACTTACCATTGAGGCAAGATATCACATTTATTATTAAAAATACCCTCGGATACCTTACTATCCGCTCTTCTACATCATGTTTTTCATTTTATATTTATACAGTTTATTGTATAAATATAGTCCTACTCTAGTATTACATAAACTTACCTAAACACACTTTACCAATAGAGTGGTAAGCCCAATACTAACCTATAACCACTATATCTTTTATAAATATACAGAGTAAACACGTCCCTTCCCCCAGGACTATCCTATTTTATATCTGTGCTGCAACCTCCACCCGTGCTGCTCGCAGCTTTACAACGCACACATAACGTTCTCCATTGACACAGCTGCAACACGATGTTCCGTAAACCGAGGTTTCTCATACGAAATAAACATTGCCGATGTCCAATCTTCCACCTCCGCCGCAATCGAACGGTCCAGCGCGCTAACAATGACGCTGTCACAGTTCTGGCTTCGTGACGTCAACCAGTGCTATCCTTGAAGTATTTTTTTTTCAACTTCTCTTACGATGGCAGACAATAAAGTTAGAGACCCGCCTTGGTAGCGTAGATGGCAGCATGTCTGCCTCACGTTCATGATGTCCCGAGTTCGAATCTCGGTCAGGGTGAGTTACCTGGATAAGGGCTTTCCGGGGGTTTCCCTTATCCTAGAAGACGAATATCAGGTAACTCTGAGCTCCATGGACCCTGAGCCCATTTGAGCATCATTTCACACATTCCATTCATCGTCCGATATGATTTAAAAAGTTACAGGACGTAAATTACAAAAAAAAAAAAAAAAAAAAAAAAAAAAAAAAAAAAAAAGTTGTGAAACGTGAAATGGAGTGACTAGAACTTTATCTCTACACGGTGGGCAGTCACCTGTGATGGTAATAATAATAATAAAAATATTATTAATAATAATAATAATAATAATAATAATAATAATAATAATAATAATAATAATAATAATAATAATAATAATAATAATAATAATAATAATAATAATAATAATAATAATAATAATAATAATAATAATAATAATAATAATAATAATAATAATAATAATAATAATAATAATAATAATAATAATAATAATAATAATAATAATAATAATAATAATAATAATAATAATAATAATAATAATAATAATAATAATAATAATAATAATAATAATAATAATAATAATAATAATAATAATAATAATGATAATGATAATCATAATGATAATGATAATCATAATGATAATCATAATGATAATGATAATGATAATGATAATGATAATGATAATGATAATGATAATCATAATGATAATGATAATGATAATGATAATGATAATGATAATGATAATGATAATGATAATGATAATGATAATAATAATGATAATGATAATAATAATAATAATAATAATAATAATAATAATAATAATAATAATAATAATAATAATAATAATAATAATAATAATAATAATAATAATAATAATAATAATAATAATAATAATAATAATAATAATAATAATAATAATAATAATAATAATAATAATAATGATAATAATAATAATGATAATAATAATAATGATAATAATAATAATGATGATAATAATGATGATAATAATGATGATAATGATGATGATAATGATGATGATAATGATGATGATAATGATGATGATAATGATGATGATAATGATGATGATAATGATGATGATAATGATGATGATAATGATGATGATAATGATGATGATAATGATGATGATAATGATGATGATAATGATGATGATAATGATGATGATAATGATGATGATAATGATGATGATAATGATGATGATAATGATGATGATAATGATGATGATAATGATGATAATAATGATGATAATAATAATGATAATAATAATAATAATAATAATAATAATAATAATAATAATAATAATAATAATAATGATAATAATAATGATAATGATAATGATAATGATAATGATAATGATAATGATAATGATAATGATAATGATAATGATAATGATAATGATAATGATAATGATAATGATAATGATAATGATAATGATAATGATAATGATAATGATAATGATAATGATAATGATAATGATAATGATAATGATAATGATAATGATAATGATAATGATACTAATAATAATAATAATAATAATAATAATAATAATAATAATAATAATAATAATAATAATAATAATAATAATAATAATAATAATAATAATAATAATAATAATAATAATAATAATAATAATAATAATAATAATAATAATAATAATAATAATAATAATAATAATAATAATAATAATAATAATAATAATAATAATAATAATAATAATAATAATAATAATAATAATAATAATAATAATAATAATAATTGATGGAAATAATCATTTCTTTCACACTAGCTGTGTGTAGGATAAGGTTTGAAATAATAGAGCCAGACTGAAGAGTTCAGTGCCATAGCCGGGATTTGAACCAGGGATTTCCCGCTGTCTGTGCGGTTTCTCTAACCAACTGAGCTACTATGGCCAACATGCCGACATGACATTAAATTCTCAAACTGACTCGTATGTTTCCCGGTAGACCACTAATGGTTCTCATATGCTATGAGACACACAATTTTTTATGGCGACTTACTATGCTGTAAGTATTTAGGATACAGGCTTCATAGTTAAACCACTATGTTATTCAGGTAAATTGATGGAGAATTTAATGTCATTTAGGCATGTTGGCCATAGTAGGTCAGATAGTTAGAGCAACCGCACGGAGAGCTGAAGGTTCGTGGTTGAAATCCCGGCTGTGACATTGAATTTTTCAGTCCAGCTCTATTCAGACAAACCTTAGCCTACTCACAGCTAATGTGAAAGAAATGGTTACTGCCATCAATTTACCTGAATAACATATTGGTTTAACTATGAAGACTGGGACTTAAGTACTTACAGCATAGTAAGTCGCCACAAAAGCTGCGTGTCTCATAGCATATGAGAACCCCTAGTGGTCTACCGGGAAATATACGAGTCAGTTGGAGAATTTAATGACATGTCGGCATGTTGGCCATAGTAGCTCAGTGAGTTAGAGAAACCGCACGGAGAGTGGGAGGTGCGTGGTTCAAATCCGGACTGTGGCATTGAATATTTCAGTCTGGCTCTATTCATTTAAATAACAACAATTCTTTATGTTTTATTTAGACAAAACACTCAATAACATTCACTTACAGTCAAGAATTATAGTCGAGAGACGAATGCCTGTTTATCTACATTTGTTTTCAGCAACAATGAAATCTCATTCCCTACCAGCACAAAGTTAACCAGCAAGCTTTCCATAGCTCCAAATTTGAGACTATCGAAAGAGTATCGACATAATGCCTCGAATCGTAAGAGATATATCGATATTGGCCAATATCGAGAGTATCGGTACAGAGTACTTGGTACCCTTTTTAGCTGGCCAGACTGGATCACGTGATTAAGTGGATTTCCAGTAACACGCGAGAAATGTGTGACTTATTTACAACCCTTAATTTGACGGGAGAAAGACAAGACCGCTCCTTTGTGCCTTCCGCCTCCTAAAATATGTATCGGGTCTGACATGAGAGGTGTTGCAAGTCACATTTGGCTATCGAGACCTATCACATGAATTTCTCACTTCGTTCTTCATTACACATTTCGAAGCACTTCAGCAGCTATTAAATATTGTAAAGATGTAACCAAGGTTACCGCCTGAAAAAGAAAAAAAAAATATATAATACTTGACATGAGCTTCTCTGGCCATAATCGTGCATGTAACTACAGGGTGGTGAACACTCGAAAATGTGGCAAAAATGTTCTAACTGAAAATTGTTTTCAAAGTGGCCCTTTATTTGTTAAGTTTCAAAACAATTATACTGTCATTCAAGATATTTTCGTGACAAATGTAACATGTATGAGGGTAGTCCGAAAAGCTTCCGACCTAATAAAGATACAAGACACTCTCTCAGATTTATGTTTTTAGTTGTTCTTTTTTCAACATAGTCCCCTTGTAACTCTACACACTTCTCCCAGCGAAGCTCTCATATCTGTAAACCCTCCAAATAAATAGACAGCGTTTTTCTCTGCAAAATAATTTTTTACGAAGGTGATTACCTCTTCATTTAACGAAAATCTCTGTCCTCCGAGCGAACTTTTCAGATGAGGGAACAAAAAGATGACGTTTGAGGCTAGATCTGGTGAGTAAGGTGGATGGCCAAGCAGTCCAAACCGTAATTGGTTGAATTTCGCCATTGCAAATGCCGAGCTGTGAGACTGTGCGTTGTCATGATGAAATTGGATTTTCTGTTTCTGTAAATGTGGCCGTTTTCCCGCAAGTTCTGCCTTCTGCTTGTCAAGTAATGATGCGTAGTATCTTCCTGTAATGCTTTTTTCTTCTTGAAAATAATCGATTAAAATAATTCCATGACTATGCCCCCCCCCCCCCAAAAAAAAACAGTCACCATCACTTTCCCAGCCGAAAGAAAACAGTTTTTCCTTGCCTTTGGAGCCGGTTGCCCCTTTACAGTCCACTGTTTGGACTGTATTTTTGTTTCGGGCGTATAATGGTGTATCCAAGTTTCATCTACAGTAATTAATCAGCACCAAAACTCGGATTTATTACGCCTAAACTGCACCAACAGAGCGTTGGAAATGTTCATTCGAACACGCTTTTGATCTAACGTGAGCAAACACGGCACCCAACGCGTGGACAGCTTTCTCATATTAAATGTTCATTGAATATATGAAAAACACGTTCTTTTGACGTGTCCATAGCCTCTACTATCTCTCTCACTTTAACTCGACGGTCGTCTAACTCCATTTGGGGGATTTCGGCGATGTTTACTTCGGTAGTTGCAGGTTTTGGATGTCCCGAACGTTCATTGTCTCCCAAGCCCTTTTGGCCACGTTTAAATTCAGCTGTCCAAACTTTCACTGTGGCAAATGATGGTGCATAGTCCCCATACCCAGAATCCAACCCATCTTTTATTTGCGTAGGTGCTTTGCCTTTCAAAATCAAATATTTAATGACAGCACGATACCCGATTTGGTCCATTGTCATAAAAACACATCAACTCACTCAAGCGACTGTTACATAACAACTGAGCGTCGAAAACAGCTTTAACTTAGACGAGTAACTGTCAACAGATGAACTGCGAAATTCACTATATTTTATTTACGAGTGCTACCATCTTCATATTGAGGTTGGAAACCTTTCGGACCACACTCGTATTTTGAAATTTTAGTGAATAAGTCCGAAATTTTGTTTATCATGGATGATTTTTCTACAACTTTTTAAGTACATAAATTATTGCAAAAAAATTAAAATTCGTCGTAACTCATATTCTTTTTATGAAGAATGTAATAAAACATTTCTACAGTCATAAATCAGGATTAAATGAAGTTTCAAAGAAGGAGAGTAAGTTGAGTATAAAAGGCCATGTGAGCGTACACGTATGGTTTGTGTAAAATCAACAGTTGACATTCGTTAAACTTTGAATTGGCAGTAATTATTGTAATTTTGCTGTAGAATTTTTCGTTGCACCAAAATTGTGTTGCTAGGTTACCGAAGATTTTAAAGAAATCTGATGGTTTTTCCCTCGCGATTCTGATTCCACTGCAAGTTTTCGTTGCTTTTGTGTTTTTCCTGGCCCGGAGGAATTCTAATCTCATTAACCGGAAAGCCAAACTTAACTCTTCACCTCCCCAGTTCGCTCCTCTAGGACGTGTAAGTGTGTTTTGTTTTGCTCCCGCACCCCATTGCAACCACTGCCACCCTTTTTTTGTCTCTCTCACATAATTCACAGTTCAATTTAATCCATCTTCAGGAGCCCCTATTTGGTTTTTAGCTCATTTTGAGGAAATATGTTATTTGATGTATATAAAAGCAGGAAATTTAATTGTGAAGCTATTTTACTGTATAATACAGAAATTATAGATCAGAAAAATTAATCTGTACTTTTCAGTGCATTTGTGTAAAATGGAGGGCTTTAGGTTTGGCAGATAAATATGAGTACACTTTGCCTCAGAGTAAGATATCATTAAGCAATTACCGAGGGCTAGTCTTCCGCCAGTTCAGAGAAGTCCTTTAGTAGGTTATGTTTGCAAGAAGGGTGAAGGTGTCCATAGTTTAGGAATGGTAGATAATTTTGGAATTCGTACAATAGGTTGAAGAATTGTTTAGACATTTATGAAGAGGCTTTAGGGCGAATTGAAGCGAATTTCAGTAATATATAAATGAAGTGACTACGTAGTAGGGGCCTTAGACTCATTTAAGGGGGGACGTATGCAAATATTCAGGGTCTTACATAAATAGCCATAACATCCAAAGTTCTAAAGTTAGAGAAGTGAAACTCAGCATACTCATTTAAAATAATACAGTTAATATACACAATTTTTTTCATAATTTTCCATTGTTTATAACTAATGCTACATATTTTTTTCTATATGCAGAGATATTTACAAACTAAGCCCATTTTTTTTCAAAATTCTCATATGGTATCTTTCTGAAATTTGGTATGTTATTTTAAAACACACCATAAATGAATTTGATGGATTTAGATTTATTATTGAAGCTGTATAGAATATAAAAAAATGTTAATCATATGCATCCTTTAAAAATTAAAATAATTTCATATATTTTGTATCATCACATTCCATCTGGAGCTTAATCTTAAATTCTAGAAGCAACACAATGTTCATTGTGGCATAAGAAAGCTGTGTGCTAAATTGCATCACTGTAGATGAAGTAGTTTGACAGAAAAATAGGTTTAAGTTGTAGAAAATGCAAGTTACGGGGAAAGACAATTAAAAATACAATAAGTATTATTCAGTTTACCTTTTAATATCAAGTCAGAACTTCCCATATCCATAGCCTGTATCCTCATTCTGGTCTTCTTCAGCCTTTATGTTTAAATTACTCTTCTATCTTGCTTCTTTCTGCATTAATTTCATAGCTCTTTCTGCACCAGTGATACGAATGTTGTCGATACTCTGTAAAATTGTTTCCATAAACACACCAGGTTGATACCCTAACTGATGCATACCTTTCTTTCTGCCAACATTCCCATCATTAAATACTCTTGCAGCATCAAATGTAGCAATTTTCACCACTATGGAAGACACAAATGATGTTTTGGGACACCTTTTCCGTATCAAACTGTTGAGGCTTTCATTTGGGTTTTGTGTCTCTCCATAGAGACATTTGTTTTAGCAAGTCTGGGTGTGCTAAGAATTGGTAGGTCAGATTTATAGATTCCAAGACAGCTGATGGAAGACTATGTGTTGCTACTATGCTACTATGCAACACTAAGGCATTTAATTTTGTAAAGGTATATACAGACCACGTACAGTCATAATATTTTGGTGTTTGATAGCTAATACTATATACTATTTTACAAAACAATAAAACAATTATATTTTTTGAACATTTTCTCGTACCTTAAAATAATGGGAGGTTATTAGGAAAATTTTTGTAGCTTTGTAGGACCGCCTGCGCAGAATCTTGTATACTGCTCGACTGATCACCAAGAGGCAACACGGAGCGAATTTGTGCACATTTACAGAATTTGTATACACAGGAAGGCTGTTCAATAAAGAATGATCACAATTTTTTTGACAACGTACCTTTACTCATCCACATAATTTTGATGGTCCTTCTCAAAATAGTCTCCCCTGAATGCGATGCGCTTGTTCCAGCGTTTCTGCCAGTCTTCATGGACATGCTGGAAACTATTTTTTGAGAGATACTTCAAAATCGCCTCCGCAGTCTTCACCACTGATTCTGATGATGAATAATGCCTCCCACGAAGGCGTTTCTTCAAGTTACGAATAGAAAAAGGTCACATGGGGTTAAATCCGGAGTATTGGGGGAAAGTGGGGGATGCACTTCACGTTGAATTTTTGCCAGATATTCAGCAACAACATTGGCAATATACGGCCGCGCATTATCGTGGTGCAGCATCCAGTCTGCTTCACGAAAATGTGGTATTTTACGCCTGATATGAACTTGCAATGTTTTAAGGACATCCCTGTAGTATTGTCCAATTACTGATGTGTGTGCAGGTAAAACATGCTGATAAACCATTCCATGAATATCAAAGAATGAGATGACCATAACTTTCCCAGCAGAAGCAACCACTTCTACTTTTTTGGGGTTGGTGATGAAGGACTGAGCTTTGCTGTTTTCTCTCAGGATCAAAATGATGTAGCCAGTTTCATCAGAAGTGATGACGTCTGAAAGAAACTCCGCATCTTCCTCTAACATCAACTTTAACTGCATGTTACCTCCATTCCAGCGGTAGGCGATACTGAACATGTCTGAACTTACCTGGCTCTCACAATGAAACTACTACGGCGTGTTTGTTTCACATTAAGCTAACGGAATATAATAAGTTTGAATTTTATTGCACAAAGTATTACAGTGAAATGATTATGATCGTTCTTTATTGAAGAGCCCTCGTACAAAGTGTTTTTAAAAATCAACCACGTTCACAGTTTTCTTTCACTCGTACTTGATCACTTGTAACAATGAAACTAACAATGAACACTACAAAATAGTTGTACACTTACAATGTGTGTTGTAAGAGAGTTGAGAGAGCTAATGCTTTGTTTTCGCTTTTCCTCCAAGGATTACAGTTTATGACTTTACGGTTCATGAAACTTCGGAGCTAGTACAGTCGCTTCCAAAATTATTGCACTTTTTAAAATACGTACGTTGTACACATAAAGGAAATAGTTTCAATCTGACTTCAATGATTACATTAACAATCATTCTTTGATATGGTAAAATAAATCTTTAGTGTCTATTAGAAGAGGTGCCCCTTAGAGGAAAGGATTACCTGAGAGCATATCAAGGGTGGTTACTTGATTTTGGACATCAGCAGAAAGTGGAGTCCCTGAGAAATATACCCGCTAGTGCTCCTATAACCATCTCCCTTCCCCCCTGGAGGCCTGTGCGATCCAGCAGACAAGGGTATGCAGAGACAAGTGTCCTGGAGACATGAAGCAGTCAAACGGATTGAAATAGAAGGCATAGGAAACGGGGATTAAATTATTTTTGCTAACGACCAGGGAAAGCCGCAGAAAAACTCAGAGTCACGTATTGAGGGTCCTTATTTATTGTTTCTGGTAGTAACTGACAAGTTTGGGTAGAGCCAAATGCTGGTTACCTCAAGCTGATCAGCTCACGGTTAGAAAAAGCACCAAGCGATGGGTATAAAGCGACTCCTGTACTCTTAGAGGAGTGTCATAGACTCGAGACAAATGACGTTCGAGTTACTCGGCGGAAGCATCGCAGAAGATAAATACGCGTTACCAACTTTCTTTAATAGGATCCCTCTTCCGGTCTCCATATTCGACAAGTGGCGCATCTCCACTCACATTACTTTCTTGAGACGGTCCTCCAAGGAAAGGAAAGACTAATGTCGGTGTCTACTACCAAATTACATCATAATTTTCTCCTCAAGAACCTTTTAGCAATCTGTTTGTACCGATGTGAGTTTTATAGAGCCATGGAAACGAGCCAAAAAAACAAAAGAAAGGGAAAAATATTCCGAGCAACGGCGAATAAAAACTGTTCCCAGTGGAAAACAGGGCAAAGGAAATGGTGCAATTACAATTCGGTAATTAGAATAATAAAGAAGTTTGGTACAGTTTCCAAAGCTTTTTTTTGTTACCTTATTCACAGTTTAGGCCAATTCATTTGATTACCTAAACTGGAGGTAGTTGAGGAAAAATGTTTCTGAATTTCTATACAGTTTTCTATAGAGGATACGGCTCAGCCAAAACACTCTACTTCAATTCCCGTGGAGACCTGCCTGATTTATTGACTTTTCATTTGTTTCTCTGGTCGTTAGGAGCAGTAATTTTATACGCCGAGATTTTTGTCCCCCTATTTAACTTCGTCGTTCATCGCGGTGCCTGTTTGAGTGTTATAAATCTTTATTTGTTTACAGTCAGTACTCTGTTGACGTAGCGTATTACGAGGGTGGGTCAAAAAGTAATGCCCACCATTCTTTTCTCTTTTAATCCCCAAGAAAATTAAATCCACTTTACATAGCTTGAAGCCTACAACATTGACGATTAATTTGTCACTATTCAATATAATCTCCGTCCTTTTACACAGTTTTGGTCCACATTTTAACTAGGACATATATTCCAGTGTGGTAAAGCACACGGTCTTGCTTCCTAAGTCATTGACGCACGAACGTTTTCACAGCCTCCTGATCTTCAAAATGAATCGAAAGATGAGCTTCCTTTAGTGGCCCAAACAGATGAAAGTCTGGTGGTGCCAGGTCAGTGAGGTAAGTCTTGCCATCCCTATTTCTCAATTTCTGCAGTGGTGTAACGCCTGGAGTGTGGTCTTGCATTGTTATGCAAAAGAAGAACATCCGCCATAGTTTTTGTTGGACGAACTCGGAGAAGACGTGCTTTCAGCTTTTCGAGAGTTCTTACATATAGGACAGAATTTATTGTGCATCCCTGCTCCAAAAATCAATCATAAGCACACCCTCTGCATCCCAAAACACTGTCGCCATAACTTTTCCTGCCGAGCGCTGAGTTTTGAATATTTTTTTTCTTCGGTGATGTGTGATTCCATTCCAGCGACTGCCTCTTTGGTTCAGGTTCAAAAACTGAACCCACGTTTCGTCTCCAGCAACAATTTTTTCCAGAAACTCCTCTCCCTCCAAATTGAAGCGCTGCAAGTGTTTGGAGGCCATTCTTTTCCTTGTTTCTTTGTTTTGGGTGGTTAACATTCTTGGTACCCAACGTGAACAAACTTTAGAGTAATCCAGTTTTTGAATAAGCGTCATCACACTGCCTTTAATGAGAGAAGTAATGCTACACAATTCAGCTGCGATCACCACGAATGATGTCATCGACTCGCTGAATGTTGCAAAGAGTCACTGCTCTCACCGACTTTCCACTTCGCTTTTCATCTGCCAATGGTGTTTGTCCTTCAGCTTCGTTACAGCGACGAACCCATCGTCTAACAGTGCTGACATCCACCGTTGCATCTCCATACATATTTTTTATCCTTTCGTGAATGCGAATTGGCGTTTCACTTTCCGCAATCAAAATTTCAATCACAGAACGCTGTCTAATATGAAGGTCGATGTACGCCATTTTGCAAGAGGATGATGTGCTGCCATCCTGTTTACTTAGGAAGTTACTTCTGCAGGGGATTGGAGAAGAAGGTTTGAGGAATTGCGCCAAATTCAAAGTTTTCACATAGCTTATTTATTTGAGGGGAAAAAAGGCATTACTTACATCAGTACTACCCACTCAAAACAACAATCTTCATCAATCGATATATAAAATAATCGAAGAGTATCGAAGTTTTATTTCCAATCGATACTTCGATGAGTCGCTCTTTGAAATATCGATTCTATCGAAGTACCATTTTTATTTCATTTGCATTGAAATTATTAGAATTGTTAATACTTCCTTATCATTTCCTTATAAAATTAGAGACTTAAAGACATTAAGGTTCAAGAAGATAGTGTTAGACATGGTTATTGGTTTTCCTTGAGGATGATAAGGACATCAGGGATAAAGCTAATGAAGTACCAATTTGGGAAATAAGATAGCTAGAAGTAAACATAACGAACAAAGGACGATCGTGCAGAGCAACACGCTTCAAAGAGCTCGTTCCGCTAACAAGCCAATTAACGGTTCAGAGTCGCAGTCAGTAATTGCTACTTTATTCGCCAATTGCTGGAGAAGAAGTTGACGTTTGAAGATCACTTTCACTGTGAAGTCGTCATCGTTAAAGTGGATACTACACTCTAAATGCGATATCATTTGTAGCTTTAAGGACAGGGTGGTGTCTCTTGCAGTCTTCGATTGAATAAACTTTAAATGTAAATTTTACCTTATGCTTCTTTAATCCTCAAATACGTCTTACCGTGATACGAGGCCTGGTTAATAAATTATGATCTCATTTCTTTTTTGACAACGTATCTTAACTCATCCTTATAATTTTGATGGCCCTTCTCAAAATAGTCTCCCCCGAATGCGATGCACTTGTCCCGCGTTTCTGCCAGTTTTCAAAGGCATGCTAGAAAACATTTTTTTAGATATCCTTCAAGATAGCCTCCGCAGCCTTCACTACTGCTTCTGATAATGGATAATGCCTCCCACGAAGGCGTTTCTTCAAGTTAGGTATTAGAAAAATGTCACATGGGGCTAAATCCGGACTATAGGCAGAGTACCATCCTTTGAATAACAAAAGATATCTTTTCATGACCAAGACACACACCGTTTAGAAAGAAGGTTTGCTCTTTCCATTGTTATTAAAGACATCCCTACAAGAAGTTTCAAAAATAAGTTTACAGCCCTGTCGATTAGATCGACGATAGCATTTTCTCGTAGAGCACAGTCGACTTCGACGTTGGGCGTTTTACTTCAGAAACTGTAAAGCGGTGTGGCATCAAGAATGCTAAGCAACTCTTGGAGGGCCTAGGACCTGGAGACATGTCACGAAGCAAAAGACCAGAATTTAGAGGGATACAGTAAAGTCTGTCTACCCAACGCAAGTGCACGGCGGCCGCTTTCTTTGACAAACCCTCATAATCGTTTTACAACATGGACCCTCCTCCTGACGGTCCTTTCTACAATGTTGCAACATTTTAACATCACCGTCTTGCACCTAATGAAACAGAACAACTGGAAGTTGGAACTTTGGCAACTGAGACTCCACGCGGAGTAGACATGCAACTGTCATTTTCAACAAATGGGGGCTGCTATTGGTCCCCAACGTCAGTGTTCCATTTCTGAAGTGTGGAGATAGATTTATGACGGTCATTAGTGGGCGGGGAGGTCCCGTCCTTTGAGGTCCCTTTGATTGGGAACTGCACACACGTTCGCTAAACAGACTTTACCATTCCATGCCACAGTGAAACTCTCGTCGACACCTATACACTTGAACAAAGATGAACGATCAAGCGAAGTGAACTAAAAGGACAAGAAAATCTTGGAGTGCTTCTTTCTCTAAACATTTTTGGGCTCTTGCCCGAAAAAAAAAAAAATCCGTGGGATCTTCAAATACAGACCATAGACTCTACAGACGAACCATCCTCCACGGTTTGCTAGCCTTAATTCAAAAGGGATTAACATTTAAATTCTGTCATTGAGAATTTGTGGTCTTTCTGAAGTTTTATATGGCCTTAAAAATACGCACCTCGTTACAACATCTCCTATGCTTTTCAGGACTGGGACCAAATAGGAGCTTCTAGGCCTTTCTACAATACACGTGGACTCTTTGTGAATGCGTTGTACAGATGGCAGCACTATACAGTGCATAGGAATCTTGTGGCAGTGACGAGAGTTAGGACTGCTTTATACTTAAAATGACACCGTTTTCATTGCAGTAACAACGTGTAATCATTTGTTTTCTCCATTTTGGTAGTCTAACACCTATTGAAATTCATCGCCAGTAGAGTGAGGCATGTGGTGAGGGTACCATGGATATGTCTAATGTACGCTCCTGGGTGTGACAGTTGAATGAATCCAGAACATCGAGTGACAACAAACCAAGACAGTTGAGTGAGGCATGTGGTGATGGTACCATGGATGTGTCTAAAGTACGTTCCTGGGTGTGACAGTTGAATGAATCCAGAACATCGAGTGACAACAAACCAAGACAGTTGAGTGAGGCATGTGGTGATGGTACCATGGATGTGTCTAATGTACGTTCCTGGGTGCGACAGTTAAATGAAGGCAGAACATCATGTGACAACAAACCAAGACAGTTGAGTGAGGCATGTGGTGAGGGTACCATGGATGTGTCTAATGTACGTTCCTGGGTGTGACAGTTGAATGAATCCAGAACATCGAGTGACAACAAACCAAGACAGTTGAGTGAGGCATGTGGTGATGGTACTATGGATGTGTCTAATGTACGTTCCTGGGTGCGAAAGTTAAATGAAGGCAGAACATCGTGTGACAACAAACCAAGACAGTTGAGTGAGGCATGTGGTGAGCGTACCATGGATGTGTCTAATGCACGTTCCTGGGTGTGACAGTTGAATGAATCCAGAACATCGAGTGACAACAAACCAAGACAGTTGAGTGAGGCATGTGGTGATGGTCCCATGGATGTGTCTTATGTACGTTCCTGGGTGTGACAGTTATATGAAGATAGAACATCGTGTGACAACAAACCAAGACAGTTAAGTAAGGCATGTGGTGATGGTACCATGGATGTGTCTAATGTACGGTCCTGGGTGTGACAGTTAAATGAAGGCAGAACATCGTGTGACAACAAACCAAGACAGTTAAGTGAGGCATGTGGTGATGGTATCATAGATGTGTCTAATGTACCTTCCTGGGTATGACAGTTCAATGAAGACAGAATATCGTGTGACAACAAACCAAGACAGTTAAGTGAGGCATGTGGTGATGGTATTATGGATCTGTCTAATGTACCTTCCTGGGTGTGACAGTTCAATGAAGACAGAATATCGTGTGACAACAAACCAGGACAGTTGAGTGAGGCATGTGGTGATGGTATCATAGATGTGTCTAATGTACGTTCCTGGGTGTGACAGTTCAATGAAGACAGAATATCGTGTGACAACAAACCAGGACAGTTGAGTGAGGCATGTGGTGATGGTATCATAGATGTGTCTAATGTACGTTCCTGGGTGTGACAGTTCAATGAAGACAGAATATCGTGTGACAACAAACCAGGACAGTTGAGTGAGGCATGTGGTGATGGTATCATAGATGTGTCTAATGTACGTTCCTGGGTGTGACAGTTCAATGAAGGCAGAACATCGTGTGACAACAAACCAAGACAGTTCAGTGAGACATGTGGTGATGGTACCATGGATGTGTCTAATGTACGTTTCTGGTTGCGACAGGTAAATTAAGGCAGAACATCGTGCGACAACAAACCAAGACAGTTAAATGAGGCATGTGGTGATGGTACCATGGATGTGTCTAATGTACGTTCCTGGGTGTGACAGTTCAATGAACGCAGAACATCGTGTGACAGCAAACCAAGACAGTTGAGTGAGGCATGTGGTGATGGTCCCATGGATGTGTCTAATGTATGTTCCTGGGTGCGACAGTTAAATGAAGGCAGAACGTGGTGTAAAAACAAAACCAAGACAGTCATGGCCTCGCAGCGAGTGGAGAACGTTGTTTTGGGGAATCACCGATTCAGCATTTTCAGATCTTCATGCAGGATCCTGTGCAGATATCCCATGCAGATGCCAATTTTGGAGGCGATGTCTTTAACGGTCTTGGATTGTTATCACACGATGTTCTGCCTACATTGAACTGTCAGACCCAGGAACGCACATTACACACATCCATGGTAGCATCACCACATGCCTCATTCAATTGGTGATGGATTTCAATAGGTGTTACATCACGAAAATGGAGAAAACAAATGATTGAACGCTTTTATTGCAATGAAAACGGCACCATTTTAAGTGTCAAAACAGCCGCTGCCACCACAGTTCTATACACTGTACAGTGTTGCCATCTCTACCACACATTCACAAAGAGTCCACGTGTATTTTAAAAAGTCTAGAAGTTCCTATCTGATTCCATTCCTGAAACAAAACAGAAGATGTAACTTGAACGCACCTCCTAAATAACTCAAAAACCTTTCAAAACAGAGGCATTTATGACATATTTAATACCTAATTGTGCTTGCAGAATCTACAAGACAAACTTTCAGGATACTTTTAGAAATCTGCTTAGCATGAAAATTCGGAAGAGTTGAACGCACTGAAAAGAGTAATAAAGCGGATAAATTTTCGTCTGTGTTTTTACCTTAATTTAATTAAATATATGTAGCGATAATATAAAGTCAATATAGAGGGGCGAAAAAGCGAAATTATTCACTACAATAACAATTTGTTTATTATTGATAACGCATTCCGTTTTACAGATAGGTTCAAGCCTTGAAAGTGAGAGCAGGTAGCTCTGGCCTGGAATGAGAATCGTGGGTAATGGAATTATAATAGTATAATTATATTAATGGACGTAATGCACTGGTTAGTAATGAACAATTTGATGCGTACCTTTCTATTGGATTAGCAAATTCAATACCCATATCTGACAGGAAAAGAAGCATCGTTGCAGATGCATATGGACTAGATATTAATGGATTCTGTTTGTGGTCCAGAGCTGAGTTCATTGTTCTTTGAAGACAAAGCAGATTCTGTTTAATTAGTAATATATTTTAGCTTTTGAGGTAGGTACATATTAGTATATATCTGTGACAGAAAAGTTTAGAAGGTCGTGGTTTTAAAAACAAATGAAGTTTTTTGATATATGACGTATATTTTCCAATTTTTTTACCATCCATATCTCAAGATAAATTTTGAAATTTTTTCCTATGCACTTTTTACTTTTTTCAAATAATTTATGTAGTAATAATTAAAAAAAATTAAAAATATATACAGGAAATAGATTAAAATTAATTACAAAAACCGCAAGTTAAGAAATGCTAAATATTTTTATTCTGTATTGTACCACAAAAGCATTTAAAATATAAAAGATTATCCCTTCTGTATTATTAGACTCATAGAAAACAAATGACACTCGCGTAACAAAAGACTGGAGAGCAGTGCACAGTGACAGCGATTCTCAGCTGTTTTCTCGGGCTCCTGCCTTAATTTTGGATCGGTTGTTTGTCGAGTGAAGTTGTGTTTTCCGCCTGACGAGTGCTCCACCTGCAATACAAACAGTGCCGCCGTGTTTTGTCAGAAATTATTATTGTTTACTTAGGAAATGAAGTAACAGTTTCCTCTCCGTCAGCAACAGGTACACAGAGCTTCTTCCTCATATACCTTAATACTCGGGCAGTGTACCATTCCAGACAGACGTTTTGTCACCGTTTTATTTTAGTAAACGTTTCGACATCCTCTGCCGCGTGGATTGTGTGACATGTTCGATACTCAGTAATTCCAAAATATATTTGTGAGATATTAAACTTGAAAGCAAATTTTTATCTCCTTTTTGTAGAAGTAACAAATCATTAAACACGTGAAAACTGCACGATAAATGTAGATGATAGCTGAACAAAGAAGCATATATTCAGTAATTTTTGTGATCTTAATTTTCCAAGGTATTGTTTATTTTGTCTTAGAGGCAATTTATATTTTGATCTTCTATGCCACAAATACACGATATTGTACACCACTCAAAGTTTTTAAAACTGAAAAACTGATATTTCATAGAAATACACGTTTCCAGGTCCACGGAACCCAAAGAAGCATTTTTATGAAAAGGCCCGTGCTCCTCAGAGGTTTTCAGCGATATCCACCCCGGATAGGTTTAAGTTATTTTCATCAGTAAAGAAATGCATATCTTCAAATTTCAGAAAAAGTCTTCGGAAGTCATTCAGAATGAAGAGAGAGGACTTCTGAGGACAATGACTGATAAAACATAAAAATGTAGAGCTCGTTAAAACAGCAATGCTATTCTAATACAGTTTTGTGTAGAATAAACCACAACCGGAGTATTCATTGTTATTTGTTTCAATTTTCCAATACTTATACTGTTCTTCAGATAGCTCGTCGTTGTTCATTTTTTATCTCTTGGCCATACAAAGACAATGTAATACCTAAAGCCCGGATTTGTAAGCACAATATATAATACATATTACTATCACTTAAAGTCTAATGTATTTCCTTGTAACTACAATAAGATTATGTTTTTCTTGGAGTAGATAGAGCACTATGTGTTTGTACAAGAGTAGAATAATTCGTGTATATAAAACATTTGACTATCACTTAAAGTTTACTGTAGTCTATTGTAACTACAAAAAGATAATGTTTATCTTGAAGTAGATAGAGAAACAATTGCTTGTACAAGAGTAGAGAAAGTGATACATATAAAACATTTGACTATCACTTAAAGTCTTCTACTGTATTCCCTTGTAACTACAATAAGACCATGTTTGACTTGAAGTAGATAGAGCAATAAGTGTTTGTACAAGAGTAGAGAAGGTCATGTATATAAAACATTTGACTATCATTTAAAGTCTACTGTATTCCCTTGTAACTACAATAAGATAATATATATCTTGAAGTAGATAGAGCAATAAGTGTTTGTACAACAGTAGAGAAAGTTATGTATATAAAACATTTGGCTATCACTTAAAGTCTACTGTACTCCGTTGTAACTACAATAAGAGAATATTTATCTTGACGTACATAGAGCAGTAAGTGTTTGTACAAGAGTAGAGCAATTGGTGTATTTAAAATATTTGACTATTAGTTAAAGTCAACAGTATTCCCTTGTAACTACAATGAGATAAGGTTTTTCTTGGAGTAGATAGAGTAATAGGTGTATGTACAAGTGTGCATAAATTCGTGTGAGTATAACACATCCGAACCCGTTTTGGACATACTAAACGTATTGATGGGCATTCCATGACAAATAGAAAGTTTTCCAGACTTGCTCTACTTCCTCACATTTTCGGTAGAGGTCGTGATTGATCCCTTATTGATTTTTGTGTGAGCACTAATGGATTTGTGGCGGCAGAGCGAAAGAGAAACAAACAGATGAACGCGGGACTTCCAGCGTGAGCCTTTTAATGTTTAATACACGGCATCTGTTATTTGTTTGGGTTACATTACAGTGCTTTGTTTTCTGTCTCTGGCTTCAGAGAGAAATGTCTTTGTTTGTCGAGACTTCTACGATTTAAACAGAAGAAAATCGATCTTCTCATACACAGCACTTCAATTATTGAGCAGACATTTCTTTGAGCTGTTTTAAATGCAGTGAAGATGCAGTTAACCAGTGGGGTCGTATGTTTGATTCCTCGCTGACCGAAGGTGTAACAGTCTCGCTCTGCTGCAGTAGAAATGCCCGAAACGACTTCAGCGGGGCATGCGGAAGTGTGTTTACTAAATTTGTAGTGGGCTGTGGTTCAGCTAATGACCTGCAGCGCCGGAAACACGTACATGGTGCGCTCATCAAGTGGTAAACCAAACGTCGGTTATGCTCGCGCAAGAAGCAAACAGCCCGTAAAAAAACCAGCTCAGTAATGTTTATCTCAGACTGGTACTTCCTGGAATACTGCTTCCTTCAGGAAGAGCAAAGTTAAGTCATATAGGACGATAAAGAAATGATGATCATGTGAGTCCAAGGTACATAGAGCTTAGAGCTACCAGACATTCATCTTTCGGGATAATGGAAAATCTCCAATGTTAATTAATATCGTATGATTAATGAAGAGCTGTTTAAATGAGTACAGGGTACATAGAGCTTAGAGTTACCAGACATTTATCTTTCAGGATAAGAGAAAACCTCCAACTCTAATCCATTGTAAAGTCTTTAAGTTAGGTCTTTCAAAAACAAATATTTAATGACATTTCGATACTCGATATTCTCCATTTTCAAAATTCACTCACATCAGCTCACTCAAACGACTATTAAATAAGTATTGAGCTTCCAAAATGGCTGAAATTTTGGTGAGTAACTGTCAATAGATGAATAGCAAAATTCACTAGCTTTTATTTAGGAGTGCTGCCATCTTCATATTAAGGTCGGAAGCTCTTCAGACCACCCTAATAGTACTCGTGTTTTAATTATTACCATTATAATCCCGTTGCATAATATACGAGAGTTTAGTGCTATACTGTAATTTATTATTACACGCATAGGTCCATCATCCACATGCGTGCCCGCCTCGATAGCGTGGTGGTAGCGTGTCTGCCTCACGTTCAAGAGGTCCCGAGTTCGAATTTCAGTCAGGATGAGTTACCGGGATAAGGTTTTTACCGGGGTTTTCCCTTATCCTGAAAGATGAATGTCGGGTAATCTGAGCTCTATGGACCCTGGGCTCATTTGAGCATCATTTTGCCCATTCCTGTCATCGTTCGATATGACTTAAAGTTGGAGGACGTAAAATTAAAAAAAAAGTCATCCAAATGCGTGGGATTAACGTTTTTCTCCCTTCTAGTGTTACATCCCTATATAACAGAGGGTTAAAGGACATCCCCCAACAACCGCGTTATTTCGTGCTTCTACTGTATATTCCTACTAAGCTTTCTCAATTATATTTACTGACGAATGGGTAGAGAATGTCATATGAATTTGACTGGTGCCACTAGGGTGGCTCTCTATGCATTCTGTGTCGCCAAACAACGAAAAACGTGTATTACAGAGTAAATATTGACCTGTTTTAAGTTTATTTGATGAACGTCCTTTTGAAAACATATCACTCAGGCCATTAGTTAAATTAAGAGACCAAAAAACGACAACAAATACGTGGTACATTAGTAAGGGATGGTCGAGAGGTATTATCCTAACTCGAGCGCCACTTGAAGCCATTAATGGCCTTTGTGCGTGTTTTCCTGTTGACCAATACACGATCTTGCACCGTCGAATTAGTTGACAATTCGTACAGTCTCGTGCATTATTCATAGAACACTCATTTTTATATTACTATCTGTCCTTTTTTTAGCGGCGCGGTTCCTTTGCGTTTCTGCGGCCTACAAATTGGTTTTCCAACTGTTACAGAGGAAAATGCATGAATAATTCTCCCCTTGTCGGCTACATTAACTTCAACCCAACGGGGCATGTACATCAAGTCCAGAGCTATTTTTAGTTTCTGTACTACACACCGCAGGTAGAGGATTTATCGTATTGCACCCAAAAGCTTAATTTCAAAATTTCACAAGAACTATATGCTTTAGGACTTATTTAATTAGAGGAAACCTCTAACAGTTCTATTAATTTCAAACTCCAAAACATTCTTTATTGCTATATTTGTTATTTTACCAACTGGCCTCAAAATTAAAGTCTTTTTTTATTTTGGCGTTTTGGAAATTTTATTACAAAATTTAGAGACGCACTTACTATTTATTGACTATTATAAAGCTCTTGACAATGTATCACGAATGATACTATGGAAAATTTTAAATTCCTTCTTATTCCTTCTTATTCGAAAGAATTTGGGAATACGTATCATTTTATAAACTCTAAAATCGTTATTCTTCTTTTATACCTTACAATGGCCGAGGCAAAGGTACTTCACTCTCGTCACATAGCAACCAGCATTAAAACATTTGAATATCGCTTAAGATCTAATGCATACTTGAATTCCCAGAAGTATTAATAAGGTTTTCGATGGAATCTTTACATTTTTGCATTGAATGCTATGTTACAGTTTGTTTCAGTGCTTATGAAAATAAATTATGTGTTGCGAAAGTTGTATGAACTTAACTTTCCGTCGATGTAGACAGAAACTTCGGTTTAGAAGACTGTAAGAAACAGAGAAAACAAATGAAATACACAATCTTGGCTTTCCCAGTCGTACAAAAGCCTTTTCTCTTCCCTCCGTGTTCATTTTCGTCTTTGAACACCATTTTTCGTTCCTCCATGTTCATTGCTCTTCTCGGCGAAGTTGCTACTTTCAATTTACACCCCCCCCCCTCCGCGGACGTATGTATCTTTCACTCAACACGTGCGGGACTTGTAAAAAAGTTTTCCACTGGAAATGCAATTTTTTTTCGGTGTTTCTTCAATGCCTCTGCGAACAAAAAGTTGAAGAATGGCGCCAGAAATAAGGGAGAAAAAAGGCGTAAACGTTTCTCGGTGTGCCATTTCTGAGGAGAGGAACCGCGCGAAATGCTTTTATCATCGAGTTTCTACTCCCAGTATCAAAACTTGGAAATGTGCGACATCTGGAGCATACAAAACGCGTTTCTTTTGTTATCTTGTCATTAGGGAGCAAATTCGTGGGTTTTAAATAATTTTCGCACTCTCTAATAAGTACTTAACAATGGACTGGACTACATTACGGAGGGGATGTGGCACTGAGACCCCAAATTCGGTCTATTGTACCTGCGCCTGCAAGTGGAGGCACCTTGGGAGGAAGGATAAGGCGGAGGAGACCGAAGGTAGCCGTTCCAAGGAGCCACGATAGTGCGGAGGGCAGGGTCACGACATGCTACTAGATAGCCAGAACAGGACAACGAACATCTTACACTTCTGTGGCTTGGAAACAGCTGCACCAGATCGGTTCGTGGACCGGCAATAGTCTTACCGAAGGCGGAAGTATTTACCAAGAGCATATCAACCTGTCATGCACCGCCGAGTCTCCCGCCGACACTTCTACACCAAAAGAGGCCACCAGATGAGAATTATGTATAATGAATGATAGATATGAAGTGGAAGGAAAAATATCTGCAAATCTAATAGCCCGGCTTCTTGAATCTGTTCTAGGCCTTATTATGCAAACTTCATTTTACCTTTATTAACTTCTAATTCAAAATACACGAAACAATTCACAAATTTTGCAGATGTATCTACTTGCTAACTTAACGAACTAACTAAACCTACAGATTTCTGGATTCCAGTCACGTTACGAACGTACTCATTTAATCTATCTAAAACAGTTTTTCTTCCACTTCTACACCAACAATATACGAGGTAATAAAATAAAATTTGTACCGATACAGAAAAATTATTTACTGCACAAAATTCTACAACCCTTGAACTACTTTTCCACATAACTGCCGAAATTTTGCAGGCATTTGTCATAGCAAGGCACAAGTTTTTGTATACCTTCTTCATAGAAGTTTGCCGCCTGTGTCTTCAACCGGTTGGAAACATTTTCTTTCAACTCTTCGTCATTATTGAAGTGTTGACCGCCAATGAAACATTTGAGATGCAAAAACAGGTGAAAGTCGCTAGGAGCGAGGTCAGGGCTGTACTGGGGCTGGTCAAACACGTCCCAGCCTAATCCCTCTAGGATTTTTTCCGTCGCATTTGCCGTGTGTGGTCGTGCGTTGTCGTGAAGAAACACAAAACCTCTTGACAGCCGATAAATTTTAATTGGTTTCACTTTCCTAGCATTCAGAAAACGAATCACAGATCTGATTTCCCAAGAGGCAGGATTTTCAATCAACACCGACATTGTAAACAAGCACAGCAAAGCGTACGTGGCTGACAGCGATCTCACAATGGCGCACGTTTCTTCTCCTTGATACAGAGCGTCTACCGCGCAAGTGCGGAACTGCAATCGCAGCGCTGCAGCGGAGATAAATTGAAACAGAACTTATTTTCTGGACGCGCCTTGTAAATCAAATCTACATTTTTAATACAGATTTATTTGCTTTAACAAACTACGAGGGACTCTTTTCTACAATTTTAAAATTTCCTCTTCTGCAACTGGTATCCAAAGCTTCCTCCTACTAGTATCCATCTCCTAAAGGGACTGGCATTAGTAGAAGGAGCTGGTTCGTCAGTTCCAGATATCCGGATTGTCATCTTTCTTCTTGTGCATAATCAACTGGCTCTTTCCGCTCTGTTACTCTCCATATATCTCTTCTGGCTCTCCTGGAATTCTCCTTCTCTCTATGGCTTCTGCACTTCTTTCCGATATCCATAACTGGCGTCTTCTGTTTATCGGCTGTGCGTCTTAATTTAGGCCTTCAAGTCTGCTAACCTCTATCTTCAGTTTCTCTTTATCCTTTTTCCCTCCGACGATCTATTAAGTTATATACTTTTCTCGTAGATAGAAGTGTTCCTACATTTCTTTCTTGAAGTCTTTTGTCGTGGGTCATACGAGGGTGGGTCAAAAAGTAATGCCTCATATTTCCTTTCTCTTTTAATTGCCAAGAAAATTGAATTCAATTTACATAGCTTGAAAACTACAACATTGACGATTCATTTGTCACTATTCAATATAATCTCCGTTCTTTTCCACAGTTTTGGCCCACCTTTTATCTAGGGCATGTATTCCAGTGTGGTAAAACACACGTTCTTGCTTCCTAAGCCATTGACGCACGGACGTTTTCACAGCCTCCTCAGCTTCAACATGAATCCCACAATGAGCTTCCGTTAGTGGCCCGAACAGGTGGAAGTCTGATGGTGCCAGGTCAGTGTGTGTGTGTGTGTGTGTGTGTGTGTGTGTGTGTGTGTGTGTGTGTGTGTGTGTGTGTGTGTGTGTGTGTGTGTGGTCTGGCATTGTCATGCAAAAGAAGAACATCCGCCACAGTTTTTGTTGGGCGAACTCGACGAAGATGTGCTTTCAGCTTTTTGAGAGTTCTGACGTATTGGACAGAATTTATTGTGCATCCCTGCTCCAAAAAATCAATCATGAGCACAACCTCTGCATCCCAAAACACTGTCGCCATAACTTTCCCTGCCGACCACTGAATTTTTACTTTTTTTCTTTGGTGACGTTGTGTGATGCCATTCCATTGACTGCCCCTTTGATTCAGGTTAAAAAAACTGAACCCACGTTTCATCTCCAGTAACACTTTCTCCAGAAACTCCTCTCCCTCCAAATTAAAGCACTGCAAGTGTTGGGAGGCTATTGTTTTCCTTGTTTCTTTGTTTTGGGCGGTAACGTTCTTGGTACCCAACGTAAACAAACTTGAGTAACCCAGTTGTTGAATAATCGTCATCACCTTGCATTTACTGAGGGAGGTAATGTCACACAATTCACCTGTTGTTACACAGCGATCACCACGAATGATGTCATCGACTCGCTGAATGTTGCACGGAGTCACTGCAGTCACCGGACTGCCGCATACCTTTTCTTCTGCCAATGGTTTTTGCCTTTCAGCTTCGTTACAGCGACGAACCCATCATCTAACAGTGCTGACATTCACCGTTGCATCATCATACACTTTTTTTAGCCTTTCGTGAATGCGAATTGGCGTTTCACTTTCCGCAGTCAAAAATTCAATCACATAACGCTGTCTAATACGAATGCCGATGTCAGCCATTTTGCAAGAGGATGCTGTGCTGCCACCTGTTGACTTAGGAAGTTACTACTGCAGGGGATTGGAGAAGAAGGTTTGTGGAATTTCACCAAATTCAAAGTTTTCACATAACTTAGTTATTTAAGGAAAAAAAGGGAGGCATTACTTTTTGACCCACTCACGTATATTCCTCTAACGCCTTAGCGGATATTATCTGAGACATATTTTCTAAATATGCGTAATCTTAAGATGTTCCATAAACATTTTGCTTGTAGTTTCCTTCGACCGTCTTCTACTACCTTGGTTCACTACATTTGTTGCGCTCAAAATCAATATGTTCACGCGAATCTAAACAGTTACATTACTCACACAAATCTGAGTTCCTGTTCCCTATTATTTTAAGTATACATTATAAAGACCATGTCCTGCCACAAGGTGAAAAAATCCTTTTCATGGTCTTATATGTTCCAGTTTTAGCCCGTTTTAATGTCCGGAATTATATCATTTACTCCTCTTCTTACGTGTGCATTATCCCACACTTCCTGCCAATCCTCTAATAAATAATTTGTCACTTCTTTCTTAGTTTTGCATCTTCTCCCCATGTCTTTCCTTCTTTTGCCAGTAATTTGAACCCTTTAAACTAATGATATTAGGCCAAATTCCCGCTACTATAAGTAGGACCAAAGCAGATGTGGTTTTTGTAGCTCCGCTGCTACGAAGTAATATTTACCTCTGAGCTTTTCGAATTACATTTGCACAGGATTTGCCCCTTAATCTATGTGCCCATGTACCTGCGCCATATCCATATCTTGGAGGGACAGTAAATTCAGGGTATGTATTTGATCTACTCAGCACTCGCCTGGCGACCCGAGAAAACCTCTGAAAAAACCACGGGCCTTGAAGGCCGGCCACGGAAATCCACCCCACACATCCCTAAAAATCCTTTTCGGCTATAGTGAGTAGAGAAAATATTATTTTCACAAAAAATTTGACATGGAAATTCTGATTTTAAACATCCTGTATCTAAAAAGGTATTGTGCCAAACCAACAAAAGACTAAGTTCATCTTAAACTCCTTTATTTTCAACAATATCGTTAGTTCAACTCTGTCAACTCACTTAACTTGGCAGACCGACTCACTGTCTCATGAACTGCTTCACAGCACAGAATCTTCTCCACGTTATGGACTCATCTCAATTGAAACTTGTCAAATCTCCTCACTAGGCTTTACATACCCTGCAGGTTCATAAGCGACATCTGGTAATAGAAACGTCTCGAATTACGTACTGGAACAGCCTCTAACGATGTTTTCTCAGCATCAACGTAGCACGCACCTGGCTTCGTGAAGTCAGGTAGTGGCCGCCGTCTCTCCAGCCAGTAGACCACAAAAGCGGGGCGATAGCACTATCCAAACACAGCTTCTCCACGTCGGATTCGTAGAAATGCCAGTGTAACAATATTTGTAATTTATCTGCTAGGTGTTTCCTGTAAATACGATAGTGAAATTTCTGTAAAAAAGGTACCTGTTTTGATGACACTTAATCATCAAAGAAAAGCGTTTTAATGTTGGTGTTGATGTATATAAGGGCGCTCAACTAGGGCGGTCATCAGCGCCATTTAAAAAGCTAGTCATGGCAAAAGCCACATATAAAACTTTCTAAAAGCTATACAAGTATAACTAAACCTATTAAAAATACACGTACATAAAAAATCAATCAAAAACTCCTAAAATTTTGTTCACCTTTTTCACCTTTCCATCGACACGGGTCTCCACGCACGGCCTACGCGTGGATGGGCCTGTTGACCGTCTCCCTCAACCACGAAGAGGAGCCCACACGAGGGAGACTGTTGGCTCGGGACCCCAGGTGCGCCAAACCCGTACCTACCGAAGTAGGCCCCTGGGGGAGTGAAGTCAGGTAGTGGCCGCCGGCTCTGCAGCCAGCAGACAACAAAGGCGGAGAGATTGCACTATCCAAACACAGCTTTTCTACGTCGGATTCATAGGAATGCGAGTGTGACATTATTTTTAATTTATCTGCTAGGTGTTTCCTGTAAATACGATAGTGAAATTTCTCTAAAAAGGTACTTGTTTTGATGACACTTAATCAACAAAGAAAAGCGTTTTAAGAAAGAGCATAATTCAATGTCGGTTAAGTAAGAAATTTACCATTTCAGTTCAGCATCCTTTGACATTGCCAACCTAACCTTCGAAAATTTTGATTTTTTTTCCAGAAATAGTTATATCTTCTGATCAAAAGAGTATATTTTTCAGATATTTCCAACGAAAAGCGAAATTCCTATTTCAAATATTCTGTAAATTTCTAAGAGGGCTTCTTCATTCTGAATTACATTTGTACAACTGGCCAACTGTAAGAGATAGAAGTGTTACATTTTTGTCAGAGTAAATTATTTTCAATTATCTTTTAAGTATAAAACAATTCCAAAATGATTCAGGCAGACAAAATCCATTGTGCGTTCTATTCAAAGTGCTTTTCTAAGTATCAGCTGGCTTCAAATCTTGTTTATCTTGTAAAATCTGGCTAGGGAATTGTTGAAAGAGTAGAGCCACACTGAAAAATTCAATGCTATAGCCGGGATTTGAACCACGGATTTTCTGGTCTACGTCCAGCCGCTCTAAATCATTGACGGAGACCAGAAGATCCGTGGTTCAAATCACGGCTATGGCATTGAAATTTTCAGTCTGGCACTACTCTTTCATAGTGCGTCCTACACACGGCTAGTCTGAACGAACAATTAATTTCCATAGCGAATTGTTGCTTATAAGATACTGCATTTATTATATGTAGGTGTAATAACACAATGTAACAAAAGCCTATACAAGAATGGATAGAGTAAATTTTATAAACCTAAGTGAATATCTCAGAGGAATATAAAAGCCTGACAGGTGAACGGTAGGTATGGAGCTTTCGTCGCAGGTGACGCGAGGAGTGTTTCGCAACGTGCTATTCATATGTTTTGGCGGTCAAAGCAGTGGACAGTTTGACAGCGCCGGGAAGCAATGTTTATTCAGGTCCACTTCACAGCAGTAAACCTCCTCCTTCAAGATTGTTGTGTCACTGGGATCTAAACTTCCAACAGTTTATTGCTTTCTCTACCACGTCCTTGCGGTAGTGGAAGGCTGTATTCAAACCAAACATTTAATAATGAGATATCACTTGCCCTCACATGACTTTCTCTACTCATGTACAAACACTTGCAACCAGATTTGTTACTGTGTAGCAAAAGGGATGGATGATGTGATTTGTTTCTCTTTTTTGGTGACGATCTTGTAGAAATCCTGTCGATTCCTCGGCAGCTCTGGAGCAAGAAATGTTAACTAAGGGCGTGGTCGCGGTGCATAGGATGTTGGTATTGCTATTGTTGGAGAATAAACAGCAATTCTTCTCTTTAAATATTGTGAATTTTATTCCAGCGAAACTATTTTAAATTTTGATACAATATTAAACGATGTAAATGCAGTTTTCTTTTTTTTTTTTAACCTACAATGGTTGTTGCATCGATGAACTGCTTCTCTCTCTTGCACACGCCACTAATACAACACAAAACCTATTCTGCACAATCGCGGAACGAAACACACACACACACACACACACACACACACACACACACACACACACACACACACACACACACACAATCACACACACACACACACACAGATAATTTAACACCTAAGACAGTCGCTTGCGGAAGAACGCTAAGCTCAGATAACCTTGAGCTCTATTTCCCCTACGTTACTATAATAACCAAATTACCTGTCTTTTACTCGTCCACATCACCACATTACGTAATCATCTTCCTGCAATTACCAATAACAACAATCTAAATTTAACTCACATTAAACAATCTCATGACCAACCTAATTTTACACTTTTATTTTCGTACAAATTAATCCTTTCATAACGATTACAAATCAATTTTTTTTTAATTTAGAAGCATGAAATAATCGCCACACATTTATTGCTCTATCTACCTCAAGATAAACATTATCTTATTGTAGCTACAAGGGAATACATTAGACTTTAAGTGATAGTCAAATGTTTTATATACATGACTTTCTCTACTCTTGTACAAACACTTATTGCTTTATCTACTTCAAGAAAAACATTATCTTATTGTGGTAACAAGGGAATACAGTAGACTTTAAGTGATGGTCAAATGTTTTTTCTCTACTCTTGTACTAACACTAATTGCTCTATCTACTTCAAGTTAAACATTACGTTATTGTAGTTGGAAGGGAATACAGTAGAATTTAAGTGATGGTATTATATAGACTGCTTTCTCTACTTTTGTACAAACACTTATTTCTCTATCTACTTCAAAATAAACATTATGCTATTGTAGTTACACGGGAGTACAGTAGAGTTTAATTGATAGTCAGATGTTTTAAACTGGATATCTAGGTGTCGTCTTTGTAATTACATTCTTTTTGTGTGTCCAAGAGATAAAGGACAATGAGTAACGACTTACCATCTGTGAATAGTACACATATTGACAAGTTCTGATAAATACTAAAAAAATATCTCGGAAATGGTGAATTTTAATAAACAATTTGGTAACTAAAGTAGAGTCGAAATAAAAAATTCAATTCTCTGTCCGGAATTTAAACCACGTATCTTGCAGTCTGCCGGCAGTTGCTCTTAACCACTGAGATACTATGGCCAACCTGCCAGCATGACAACTGACTCTCCATTTGACTCTTGTTTTTCCATGAAGATCACTAGGAGTTCTCTTATGCACATGAAACAGCTACCCTAATGCTGTAAGTACTTTAAGGCCCGGGCTTTATAGTTCGGACCACTACCTTTTTTTTTTGTAATTTTACGTCATCCAATGTTAAGTCATATCGGACGATGAATGGAATGGGTGAAATGAAGCTCAAATGAGCCCGGGGTTCATAGAGCTTAAAGTTACCAGACATTTGGCTTTCAGGATAAGAGAAAACCCCGAAAAAAACCTTATCCAGGTAACTCACCCTGATCGAGCTTCGAACTCGGGACCTCCTGAACGTGAGGTAGACATGCTACCACCATGCTACCGAGGCCCGTGGACCACTATTAGGTACAATCAATGGAAATTAATTGTGCTTTCACATCACTCGTGTGTAGGCAAAAGAATGGAGAATCAAGAATTTCGAAAGTAGTTTTATATCAAACCCAGGTTAGTTTTGGGGGATTTTTGTAATCCTTATAACTTAAATACTTAAATGAGGTTTATTTCAGGTATTCAAAACGTATATTTTCTGGTGAAGTATTGGTGAGGTATTGAGTGTAAGCACGAAGTAGAGAAAGTAATACATGAGTGTGGGAGAGGAAAGTCACAAAAATGTACATTTATCACATCTGTGTGTGTGGGTTGGAGACATTGGTTTTTATGTGGGGGTAGTGAATTGAAGAGATTATTTTTCTTATAATCTAAAAATGAATGAGGTTTTCAGCGAAACAGGATCCAAATGGAGGACGCCTTTTGATATCACGTGTTTAGCCCACACATAAACACGTCACTTTATTGCCCAAAGCAACACAGCTTTCATCTATCCCACGGATGTGACGCAGAACGGTTCAAATTACGGCTCCAAATCATAAGAGAAGAGTGAAGAAAATCTCATACTAAAAATAGATATTTGCTTTTACATTAATCTCCATTGTAACTATTCTACAAAATATTGCATGTCCACAAGAAGAATCTTGTCCACCCACTCTTTAAAAAGTTTGTCTCTCTATTTACTTCATATTAATCAAGATAAACATTATCTAGGGAATATGGGAATACAGTAAGCTTTAAGTGATAGTCAAATATTTTAAGCCTGATTGCTAGGGATAATGGGAATACATTATATTTTCAGAGACAAATTTTTGATAGGTGGTTGCTAAGGAATATGGAAATGCAGTAGATTTCATGTGATAGTCAATTGTTTTTAATCTGATTGCTGGGTGATATCTTTGAGATTCGGCTCTATTTGTATGTCCAAGGGATAAGAAATGAATAAATAACCTTCTCCCATTTGTGTATTTAGAATATTGTAAGTGGTTAAAAGGAGTATCTCGGTAACAGTGAACTGCCCGAAAACGTATTTGACATCAAGTTTGTTTTAACAAGAACTATATTTTTGTGACGAATTACAAGGTGTGTCAGCTTATAGCTCCTCCTATATTTTTCAGGACTGGGACCAGATTTGAACTTCTGTTTGATTACTGCACGTGGACTCTTTGTGAATGCCTGGCAGAGATGGCAGCACTGTACAGTGCCTAGAACTCATTTTCAGAGCAAGAATAGTGTGTAATGATTCGTTTACTCCATTTTCGTGGTTTGACATCTATTGAAATTCATCGCCAGTTTTGTGATGCTACAATGGATGTGTCTAATGTGTTTTCCTGGGTGCGAAAGTATGATGAAGACAGAACATCGTGTGACAACAAACCAAGACAGTTGAGTGAGGCATGTGGTGATTGTATCATGGATGTGTCTAATGTGCGTTCCTTTGTGTGACAGTTAAATGAAGGCAGAACATCGTGTGACAACAAACCAAGACAGTTGAGTGAGGCATATGGTGATTGTATCATGGATGTGTCTAATGTGCGTTCCTGGGTGTGACAGTTAAATGAAGGCAGAACATCGTGTGACAACAAACCAAGACAGTTGAGTGAGGCATGTGGTGATTGTATCATGGATGTGTCTAATGTGCGTTCCTGGGTGTGGCAGTTAAATGAAGGCAGAACATCGTGTGACAACAAACCAAGACAGTTGAGTGAGGCATGTGGTGATTGTATCATGGATGTGTCTAATGTGCGTTCCTGGGTACGAAAGTATGATGAAGACAGAACATCGTGTAACAGCAAACCAAGACATTCACGGCCTCGTACCAAGGGTCATACGACCTCATCCAGCGACTGGAGAACGTTGTTTTGGAGGATCACCGATTAAGCATTTTCAGATCTTCATGCAGGATTGTCTGCACAGATCCCACGGAAATGCCAATTTTGTTGGCGATATCTGCAACGGTCTTGGTGTGTTGTCACGCTATGATCTGCCTTCATTGAACTGTCGTACCCAGAAACATACATTAGACATATCCATGGTACCATTACCACATACCTCACTCAAATGTCTTGGTTTGTTCTGCCTTCATTGAACTGTCGTACCCAGTAACGTACATTAGACACATCCATGTTACCATCACTACATACCTCACTCAACTGTCTTGGTTTGTTGTCACACGATGTTCTGCATTCATTGAACTGTCGCACCCAGGAACGTACATTAGACTCATCCATGGTACCATCACCACATGCCTCACTTAACTGTTTTTGGTTTGTTGTCACACGGTGTTCTGCCTTCATTGAACTGTCGCACCCAGGAACGTACATTAGACACATCCATGGCACCATCACCACATGCCTCAGTCAACTGTCTTGGTATGTTGTCACACGATGTTCTGCCTTCATTGAACTGTCGTACCCAGGAACGTACATTACACACCTCCATGGTACCATCACCACATGCCTCACTCAACTGTTAATGAATTTCAATATATGTCACACCAAGAAAATGAACAAAACGAATGATTACGTACTGCCATCTCTGTCACGCGTGTATTTTTAAAATAATCAGAGGTGCCTATCTGTTACCAATCCTGAAAAAAATAGTAGCTGTTATAAATTGTACGCACCTCGAGTTGCTCTAAATCTACAGCTGCTGAACGAAACTGAACGTTTAAGTGATCTTAAATCATGAAGTCTACCATTGATTTCTTAGCAAGGCCCGACATGTTACTCAAGTAATATTCAGTTTTCAACTGAAAGTCAGAAACGCATTCTGTAATATTCTTCAAACATTTGAAGTGAGCGAGTGTGTTCTCTAGAACTATCTACTTTTCTTGCAGAGTAAAATTTTATCTGAATGTTCCTTTACCTACTGCATTTGGTTTTTACATGCAACGAAATATGTTTATAAGTAATGGGAGAACATCTCGAGCAAAACAACAAAGAGAGGAATAAGTTTTTGTGAGAAAATTTCCTTGTAAACGAATGAGGAAGGAAATGCCATGTGAACACCTTTTGCTGCGCCAGGTTATTTTTTCGTTGCTTTCAATTCAGAGGAGTCCGGTTCTGAAAATAACCTTATGTGGTTTATACTCAGAGCTATGTTTATTCCCTCCATTTTTGGTGCAATAAATTCTATTACTTTTTGATCTTTATGTTTACTTTAAGCGAGCTAGCGTTGTGATTTTGTTAAAAGGCTTCTAGAGCGAGTGGAAATGTTTCGCCGTTTATGGGTAAATACCAAAAAGCGGATTTTGTAACACAATGGCGAACCTGGTCGGACCTGTGTTCCGTTTAAATAATAACTGAAATTATGAAAAAGACATTATCTGCCCGCCATTTGCACACACAGGTGCTGTTTACGATTAAAAACGATTTTCGGCTTTCTCGTAGCCGGTTTGTTCCCGAGTGCTGTTAAATGAATATAGCTATGTTTTGAAAATGGCAACGTTTACCAAGCCCTGTGAGTTAACTTTTATATTGTCAAACTTCAACTATTTATTTTTGAATTTATGGAACGTGAAAAGTGAAATACCTGACTTATGCCTTTCTTGAATGCCTTCTTACAGATGATTTGTGGAAAAGTTTATACAGAAAGGGTAGACAAATTGGTGCACAGGTGTTGTATAGGAGAGAAAACAGTGTATGTCGATTCCGAAAACGTCATACCCAGACACAGAAAGCTCCAGTAGCAATTTTATTCATTAGCGTACATTCACACATATCTTTAAAACACGCCCCTTATTTACCAACCTAACACATCCATCAGTTCACAATAACACCGAGACACAAAGTGGCAGATCTACACAGTTGGAACAATTGGATTAAAATCTTCAGCCAACCCTGTATTCGTTGTACAGCCATGACAATAAGTACTAAGGATTTGATACATTGTTTTGGCGACTGTCAATTTTTAGCTTATACAGTACATAGGTGGCCTGAAAGGTTTCCGACCTAATAAATATACAAGACATTTTTTAAGGATTTTACTTTTTTATTTTTAACATAGTCTCCTTGTAACTCTATACACTTTTCCCAGCGATGTTCCCATCTCTGTAACCCCTCCAAATAGTACTCGGTGTTTTTCAACATAGTCTCCTTGTAATTCTACGCACTTCTCCTAGCGATGCTCCCATTTCTGTAACCCGTCCAAACAGTACGCGGTGTTTTTTAACATAATCTCCTTGTCACTCTACACACTTCTCCCAGCGATGCTCCCATTTCTGTAACCCGTCCAAATAGTAATCGGTGATTTTCAACATAGTCTCCTTGTAATTCTACACACTTCTCCTAGCGATGCTCCCATCTCTGTAACTCGTCCAAATAGTACTCGGCGTTTTTCAACATAGTCTCCTTGTAATTCTACACACTTCCCCCAGCGATGTTCCCATCTCTGTAACACGTCCAAATAGTACTCGACGTTTTTCAACATATCTCCTTGTAACTCTACACACTTCTCCTAGAGATGCTCCCATCTCTGTAACTCGTCCAAATAGTACTCTGCGTTTTTCAACGTAGTCTCCTTGTAACTCTACACACTTCCCCCAGCGATGTTCCCATCTCTGTAACCCGTCCAAATAGTACTCGGCGTTTTTCAACATAGTCTCCTTGCAATTCTACACACTTCTCCTAGAGATGCTCCCATCTCTGTAACTCGTCCAAATAGTACTCGGCGTTTTTCAACGTAGTCTCCTTGTAACTCTACACACTTCCCCCAGCGATGCTCCCATCTCTGTAACTCGTCCAAATAGTACTCGGCGTTTTTCAACATAGTCTCCTTGCAATTCTACACACTTCTCCTAGAGATGCTCCCATCTCTGTAACTCGTCCAAATAGTAATCGGTGTTTTTCAACATAGTCTCCTTGCAATTCTACACACTTCTCCTAGAGATGCTCCCATCTCTGTAACCCGTCCAAATAGTAATCGGTGTTTTTCAACATAGTCTCCTTGCAATTCTACACACTTCTCCTAGAGATGCTCCCATCTCTGTAACTCGTCCAAATAGTACTCGGCGTTTTTCAACGTAGTCTCCTTGTAACTCTACACACTTCCCCCAGCGATGTTCCCATCTCTGTAACCCGTCCAAATAGTACTCGACGTTTTTCTCTACAAAATAATTGTTCAAGAAGGTGATTGTCCCTTCATTTGACGAAAAGTTCTGTCCTCCGTGCGCAGTTTTCAGATGAAGGAGAAAAAGAAGTCGCCTGGGGCTAGATCTGGTCAGTCAACCAGATCAAACCGTAATTCGTGGATTTTCGCCATTTCAACCGCTCAGGTGTGAGACGATGCATTGTCCTGGTGAAGCAGGATTTACTTTTTCTGCAATTGAGGCCGTTTTCCCTCAAGTTCTGCTTTCAGCTTGTGAAATAATGATGCGTAATTGTTTTTCCTTTTTGAATATAATCCACTAAAATAAGTTCATGACTATCCCAAAAAAGCAGTCGCTATCACTTTCCCATCCGAAAAAAATAGTTTTTGCATCTTTTGGAGCCGGTTTTCTACTTGCAGTTCATTGTTTTGACTTTATTTTTGTTTCGGGTGTATAATGGTGTATCCAGGTTTATCTACAGTGATTAATCGGCGCCAAAAGTGGGATATATTGCGCCTAAACTGCGCCAAAAGAGTGTTGGAAATGTTCATTCCAGCACGCTTTTGGTCTAGCGTGATCAAACGCGGCACCCAACGCGCCGACAGCTTTGTTAGGTTTAAATGTTGATTTAGTTTGTGACAAATACATTCTTTTGACATGTTCGTAGCCTCTGCTACCTCTCCCACTTTAATTCGGCGATCGTCTAACACCATTTGGTGAACCTTGGTGATGGTTTTGTCGGTAGTTGCAGCTTTTAGACGTCCGGAACGTTCATCGTCTCCCAAGTTCTTACGGCCACGTTTAAACTCAGCTGCATAAAATTTCACTGTGGTAAATGATGGTCCCCATACACAGAATGCATCTCATGACTTTTTCTGGTTGGTAGTGATAGATTTATATATAAGTGCGCTTAACTTTACGGTCATAAGTGCCCATTAAAAGATAAATTATGGCAAAAGTCAGATAAAAAGGATAGCTATAACCTATAAACGTCCTAAAAATCGCAGATAAAAAAAATCTCGTTTAAATAAGCCAAAATGCAAAGAAAATCTTTAAATAACAGTAAATAAAAGGCCAAAAGGCATACAGAACCATTCTGTTCACTAAATTATATTACTTCAAAACCTTCTCCACCATTTTGTCATCTGAGAATATCTCCTCAAAGGTGGCCGGAAGTTGCAGTGATGTGCTACTCAAAAACACTCCAGCAACACATGACTTACCGAAAGAGCTTCATCGTAAAGCGGGCAAACTGGAACAGGGTCCCATTTTAATAAGTGACTATGTGTAAATATGCAGTGGCCGATGCATAACCGAACCAAACTCACTCCCGACGAGATGAAGGAAGTGAATCGCTAGTTCCTTCAATGATCGAAGGGGTTCATTACGCGAATGTCGGGTCACACCTCCCTGCAGCAAGACTGCACAGCTATCCACAATACAGAGTCTACGAGCTACTGAGGAAATATTGTAAAATTTGTATGTAACACAAGTGTTTTACTGTGATCGGGTTATAGAAACTTGACAAAAGACTTCTCTACTTGACACTTGTCATTATTACGTAATGTTATTAATACTTCAATAGCTACAGTTTAACTATATAACTTTCTTCAAATACATCATTTATTGGTCTACATCAGCCAACTGTTACAGGTATACCATGACAGAAATTTCATTGTAACATGAAAACAATGTTTTTCGCTGAAGCAATCAACTTAAATGGACTATGGTACAGATATTCGACGTATATGAAGCATTTGTACAATAGAAGACAGGGAGGGAGGGAGGGAGAGAGAACGGCACTTCTCCAGCAGCTGAATCGTACATCTGTGCAGTGACAGACATGAGGGTGGAAGGGATATAAACACTTCACTGGATCTGCTGGTGTCAACTGAAGGAACATCTCCCACAATGGGGAAAACATATGACTGTGCCTAGACCAAAATATTAAGTTAACACACCGATAAGTAAAATCTTAATATGCAGTTCAAGTATTCGTCTGTTGTCACATAGCTTTCTCTACTTGTGTACAAATTATTTTAACAAACACCTGATCCTCTATCAATTTGAAGATAAACATTATCTTTTAGTACTTACATGGGAATACACTACATTTTAAGTGATAGTCAAATGTTTTATATTCGAGAGTTTCTCTACTCTTGTACCAACACTTATTTCTCTATCTACTTCAAGATAAACATTATCTTATTGTAGTTACAAGGGAATACAGTAGACTTTAAGTGATATTCAAATGTTTTATATACACGACTTTCTCTACTCTTGTACAAAAATTTATTGCTCTATCTACTTCAATATAAATATTATCTTATTGCAGCTACAAGGGAATACAGTAGACTTTAAGTGATAGTCAAATGTTTTATGTACATGAATTTTTCTACTCTTGTACAAAACTTTATTGCTCTATCTACTGCAATATAAATATTATCTTATTGCAGCTACAAGGGAATACAGTAGACTTTAAGTGATAGTCAAATGTTTTATATACATGAATTTTTCTACACTTGTACAAACACTTATTGCTATATCTACTTATAGATAAACATTAACCTATTGTTACAAGGGAATATAGTAGACCTTAAGTGATAGACCAATGTTTATATACATGACTTCCTCTACTAATTGCTCCTTAAACACTTATTGTTCTATCTACTTCAAGATAAATATTATCTTATTGTCGTTACAAGGGAATACAGTAGACTTTAAGTGATAGCCAAAGGTTTTATATACATGAATTTCTCTACTCTTGTACAAACAGTTATTCCTCTATTTCAAGATAAACTTTGTCTTATTGTAGTTACAAGGGATAACAGTAGACTTTAAGTGATAATCAAGTGTTTTAAAACTGGTTGTGTGGTTCACGTCTTTGTAATTAGCTCTCCCTATGCATATGCAACGGATAAAACTATTGATAACAACTACCTGTGTTAGAAAAGTATAATTTCAGACAAATGAGAAGGAATATCTCGGAAATTTTTCGCTCCGCAGGAAAAAAGTCAACAAAATTATATTTTGTATTTTATGAAAGTATTAAAATTTGTCTAATTATCACAATTTTCAGTTACGTGAAAGTAATGCAGAATGGAGAATACATTTGCGGAAGTCCTTGCAATTATGGATGATATTTTTATAACTCGCAAGTCAAACAATTCCTTCTACACGAAAATTATCGATGTTAAGGTACATTTTATTGGAAATATGTTGTTTATAATGGACTGTAGCTTTCTAGATATTTGTAGGCATGATATTCAACTTTTGCAATCTATTTGTTTCAAACAGCTAGTCGCTATTCATTTCTTAATCCCTTTGATATACAAAGACAATGTAATTACAAAGGCGTTACCTAGACAACCAGTTCTAAAACATTTGACTGGTATTAAGGTCTACTGTACTCCCTTGTAACTACAATAAGGTTCTGTTAATCCTGAAGTAGATAGAGGAACAAGTGTTTGTAAAATAGAAGAGAAAGTGTATATGAAATATTTGACTATCAGAGTCTACTGTATTCCCTTGTGACTACAATAAGATAATGTTCATCTTAAAGTAGACAGAGGAACAAGTGTTTGTAAGAATATTTTGTACAAGAGTAGAGAAAATCATGTGAGTGCAACAAATGCAGACGTTTTCAAGGAGTGTTGCACTGAAAAAAGAGCAGTCCTAAGCCACTATTCTGTGGAGAACGTTTAATTGCCCTTCAAAATTTCAGAAGTGCCGTATCTTCAATTGACTGTGCATTGAAAAGGGACGGTTTTTTTTCCTCTCTCTCTAAGCCCTTCGCCATTGAAAGGACACGTGGCCTACCGTAACGGATAAACAAGAGTTGACTTGGAGTGTCATTGTCCCTGGATCAAGCTTTTATATTCAGGGACAAAAGAGGGATCGCACGAAAAAATGAAATGCAGATCGTCTCAAGTTTCTGCGGGTAGAAATTATAATGAGATACAGAATATTATGTAAATATAACCTCTCTCGTGATTACTGCCTTCCTTTGTTGAAGTTGGAGCTGTTTAAATGGTTATAATCCGGGTTAGAAGAAATGGAGAGGAAAATTGATTCAGATCGTTGCATTATGTAACACTTAACACTAGATAAATCAAAAGAAATACGTGGCATTTTAATAGAACACAGGTATTTATCTGAGTGTGTCAGAACAGCTGTAAATAATCATTAGTTCTTAATTAGGAAAAACAAAAGAACGTGACAGATAGGTTTCCAGGGAAAAAAATTCCAAAATAATATGATCTGAGAAAGTGCAATGCCTATGATGCATCCAAAGCAAAGAACTGATTCTATAAAAAGTCTAAATGGGTTGAAGACTCCTCATCTCGTATTTAGGAACGTACCGAAGTTTTCTGCGCTAACCGCCTCTGTGGGATGCTGGTGGCTAGTCAGCCTCACGTTCCTTGGTCTCGAGTTCTGATCTCTACCAGGGCGATAATGTTTCTTCCGGTGTTTTCCCTTATCCTGGAAGATGAATGTTTGGAAACCCTAAGCTCTGTGTATCTGCACTGATATAAACATTATTTCATTCATCGTCCGATATTACTTAAAGTTGGAGGTGTTCTCTTACTCTTGAAGTTGAATGTTTCGTTACTCTAAGCTCTATGTACCCTGTACTCATATGAATATAATTTCATTCATTGTCCCAATAAGGTTTCCCTTATTCTGAAAGATGAATGTCTGGTAACTCTAACCTCTATGGCCTCTGCACTTATTTAAACATTATTTCATTCATCGTCCAATGAGACTTAACGTTAGAGGCTTTCCTTATACTAAAGGATGAATATCTGGTAACTCTAAGCTCTATAGATTCTGTGCTCATTTGAACATCATTTCATTCATCGTAGCATACGACATAACGTTGGAGGTTTTCTCTTATCCTGAAATATTAATGTCTGGTAACTAAGCCATATGTACCCTGTACTCAATTGAACATCATTTCATTCATCCTTCAAAGTGACTTAACGTCGGAGGGTTTCGCTTATACTGAAAGAATGTCTCATAACTCTAAACTCTATGTACTCTGTACTCACATAATCATTGTGTTTTCATCGTCCGATTGACTTAACGTTTGAGGCTTTCCCTTATCCTGAAAGATGTATGTCTAGTAATTCCAAGTTCTATGTTCCCTGTACTCATTGGAATATCATATCATTCATTTGCCCAATATGACTTAACCTTGGATGTTTTCCCTTATGCTGAAAGACGGATGTCTGATAACTGTAAACTTTATGTACCGTGCACCCATATAACCATAATTTCATCCATTGTCCGATCAGACTTAACGTTGGAGGTTTTCCATTATTTTGAAAGATGAATATCTGGTAACTACAAACTCTATGTACCCTGTACTAATATGAACATCATTTCATTCTTGTCCGATATGACAACGTTGGAGGTTTTCCTATATCCTGAAAGATGAATGTCTTGTAACTCTAAGCTCTATGTACCCTGTACTCATTTGAAGATCATTTCATTCATCGTGCGATATGAATTAACCTTGGAAGTTTTCCCTTATCCTGGAAGATGAAAGAGTGGTAACTCTAAGCTCTATGTAAGGTGTACCCATTTGAACATCATTAAATTCATTGTCCGATATGACTTAACGTTGGAGGGTTTCCCTTATCCTGAAAGATAAATGTCTGGTAACTCTAAGGTCTATTGACCCTGGACTCAACTGACCAACTGATTGGACTGGATTTGGCACTGCGACCAGTCTTGACCAATTGCACCTGCGCTCCGGAAGAGGCTCCCCTGCGGGAAGGATGAGAGGAGAGGGGCTAGAGGGCGGCCGAAAAGAAGCCCCGGCATTTCAGATAGCGGGGTCCCAACAGCTGCCAGCACAATCGGCACCTCACCCGACTGATGTCCCCACGGGAATCGAACGCAGGGCTCCTATCTGAGCTATCCCCGTCAGAACGACAGTTCTTACGTTCACTTTTAGAAATGTATGCATTTATCTTTTCAATGTTCTCCGCAAAACATGATTCCGATGAATGCTAAGTCCGTGAGAAGTGCTTTGCTGCAAACCAATCGCTACAGAGTATATTGAAACATAATGAAGCCCGAGGATTAAGGTCGAACAGCGGAAATGGCGAACAACAAATGCTTTGCAGATTTACATTTCACTGCAATTACTACAAAAACTCAGCACTCGATCCTTTTTTATTTCTAATGCACCGCTACCATATATAATAATTAAACAGTTCTAACTGAGTCTCGGAATTTGGGTCAAGCAAGCCTCGAAAAATTGCAATAATCATATTTTTATTTCCCGACGTTATCATATTGATTTTGTATTATGGTGGACGTTTATATTTTGAAGCAAAAATCTGAAACGTTACACAATCACAAATGTTACACGCCTTCTCCATACCTATACAAACACATATTGCTCTATCTACATCAAGATAAACATATTATTATTGTAGTTATAAGGGGATACGGTAGACTTTAAGTGATAGTCAAATATTTTATATATATGACTTTCTCTACTCTTGTACAAACACTTATTGCACTATCTACTACAAGATAAGCTTTATCTTATTGTAGTTACAAGGAAATACAGTAGACTTTAAGTGATATTCAAATGTTTTGTATACATGACCTTTTCTGCTCTTGTCCAAACACTTATTTCTCTGTATGCTTCAAGATTATCCTTATCTTATTGTAGTTACAAGGAAATACAGTAGACTTTAAGTGGTAGCCAATGTTTTATATACATGACTTTCTCTACTCTTGTACAAACACTTATTGCTCCATCTACTTAAAGATAAAAATTATCTAAATGTAGTTACAAGGGAGTACAGTAGACTTTCAGTGATAGGCAAATGTTTTATAATCATGCCTTTCTCTACTGTTGTACAATCAATCAATAATTGCTCTATCTACTTCAAGATAAACATTATCTTATTGTAGTTACAAGGGAATACGGTAGACTTTAGGTGATAGTCAAATGTTTTATATACAGGACTTCCTCTACTCTTATACAAACACAGATTGCTCTATCTACTTCAAGATAAACATTATCTTATTGTAGTTACAAGGGAATACAGTAGACTCTAGGTTATAGTCAAATGCCATTGTTCTAAAATGCAGTCGATAGCTCGCGACACAGTAGGCCAAGGACGGAGCTATCCAGACATCTCTCTGTCTCATTCTATATTTGTTTCTTCTCTCTCTCGGCAAGCGCTCCGCGCCCGCCCATGCGCCGGTTGCGGCTTGCGAGCGCGGCACAACAATGCTTCGGTGACAATATGTTATGTTAATTAATCAGGTAGCTGGCAGTTGTTTTTGTTTTAAAAAATGGCGAATTCAAATACTTTTCCAGGTATACTTAAAGGTCGGGGAAATTCTTGTGAAAACATTTAGTGTGGCCGTATTCTGCAGGTACTGAGATCGTTTCTCGTGGCTATAATCCTTTCCGGGATAGCCCCGTTTTACCTTCCCATCACATTACCTTATATTACCTTAAATAGCAAATTCCCTTTAAACAAAACTCTTTTTTGCTTAGAGAATCTCTTAAAGACGTGTATTTTCAGCGAAATATAGACATTGATATGTCTTGTAATACACTTCGCTTCTTGAGTGATGTAGTAACTGCATTGTTGAGCAGCCAGGGCTTGTAATTAAATCAGCTGGTTACTTAACACAATAAAATTGCCGGAGGAGCTGTGTTTGTGCGAGGCAGCTGTGAAAACCTTTCAGTTAATGACTTGGTCCAACCCAAGAGGATTAAACGTACCTACAGTGGTCTTGCTGTGTACTCGGATATTTCTTCACCGTCATTTATTTAATGTGACGTAAGCAAAGTGAGATTTGAAATTAAATTTTTAGTTATGGATTTTGTTTAACCTCTGTGCTTCTTTCGTCATATTTTGGGTCTAAAACTCCACTTAGCTTAGCCCAGAGGGCTCCTTATCAAGATTGAATGCCCGTTTTGTAGCGTAAAATCGACGACAAAGGACCACCAGCATTAGTTTCCCTTCCAAGAAAATGAATCTAAGGATTTTTTTAATCTACTCCTTCCAACTTTAAGTCATATCGGACAATGAATGAAATGATGTTCAAATGAATGCAGGGTACATAGAGCTTAGAGTTACCAGCCAATCATCTTTCAGGATAAGAGAAAACCTCCAACGTTAAGTCATATTGGACAATGAATGAAATGATGTTGAAATGAGTACAGCGTACATAGAGGTTAGAGTGAACACATATTCATCTTTCAGGATAAGGGGAAACCTCCAAAGTTAAATCATATAGGACGATGAATGAAATTATGTTCAAATGAGTACAGGATGCAAAGAGCTTAGAGTTACCAGACATTCATCCTTCAGGATAAGGGTATACCTCCAACGTTAAGTCATATCGGACGATGAATGTAATTATGTTCAAATGAGTACAGGGTGCATAGAGCTTAGAGTTACCAGACATTCTTCTTTCAGGTTAAGGGAATACCTCCAACGATAAGTCATATCTGACGATGAATGAAATGATGTTCAAATGAATACAGCGTACATAGAGCTTACTGTTAACTGACATTCATCTTTCGGGATAAGGCAAAACCTCCATTGTTAAGTCATATAGGATAATGAATGAAATAATGTTCAAATGAATGCAGGGTACATAAAGCTTTGAGTCACCCGACATTCATTTTTCAGGATAAGGGAAATCCTTCAATGTTATGTCGTATCTGACGTCGAATGAAATGATGTATAACTGAGTACAGGGTACATAAAACTTAGAGTGACCCGACAGTCACCTGTCACCAGACAGTATAAGAGAGAACCTCCAACGTTAGGTCATATCGGACAATAAATGAATTTATGTTCAAATGAGTACTGAGTACATAGAGCTTAGAGTTATCAGACACTCATCTTTCAGGATAAGAGAAAACCTCCAAAGTTAAGTTATATCGGACGATGAATGAAATGATGTTCAAATGAGTACAGGATTGATACCGAAATTAAGGTTTGCCAGAAGTAAAGAATCATGATGGATGTCAAAGGAATGTTGGTTCTTCGTTAGAACACGTGCAAGGCCAGTTAAGTCGAATAGCATTTTGGGGGAAAGATGTTATAACAAAAGCAATGTATGAAACAGTGTCCTTAGCAGATTTCCAAAGGAGGCTCACTTGACTTGTTGAACGGGGTATTCTTTGAACCATTCAGAATGGCATGACAAAACAGCCACAAAGAGATTTTTGGTTGAATGAAGAGGGCTTTCAGAAAGTGAAAGTGACATATACACCCACACGCGCAGCTATGGACAAGAGTCTTCGGCATGGAGCCGATTAGAGCAGTTCGTGGCTAGGAAGCCATTATAACAGTCTTCGGCGTCAGGCCGATGAGAGCAGTCCGAGGCGTGAAGCCTATTAGGGCAGTCCTCTTGTTCTGTCTTGGATATTTGTAGGTTCATATATACGTGAGGAACGAATAAAGTTTATCGAGTAATAAACATTCGGCCGTCAGAAACTCTAAACAGGGATATTGGTAACCCTTGGTCGGCAACTGCAATTTCGATGTTATAAAAAAAAAGAAGCAGTGAATAAATAAGTTGGAAACTGGCATTCCAGTGTCAGTAAATATCCTTCTCACACACATCCACGCATACCCTGAGAGAAACCTCATTGCTCGCCAACTTGATTTGCTCGCCATTTAATTATTTGCATCAAATTGGCGTCCCAACGTGGAACTTGTATACATCCATAAACATTATTGCTTCAGGGTACATAGAGCTTAAAGTTACCTAACACCCACCTTAAGGATAATTGCAATTTTCCAACGTTATAATATCGTACGATAATTCAAATGAAATTAAATGATTACAGGGTGCATAGAGCTTAGAGCTACAACATAGTCATAATTCAGTATAAGGTAAAATCCCTGATATAAGCTTATCCGTGTAATCACCATGACGTTGATCTCGGGACCTCTTTACACGCTACCACCACACTACGGGTCCCCTAGTGGAGGAGATCCGTCCCCTTCAGCTGCCGAATTGCGGGTGCTGCGTACCCCTACCACTCGTGGTACCTCTGACGTTACTAGACGAACCTCGGACCGAACTGCCGAGTCCCTCCCATAGGGGAGTTGTTCGGATTGGGTTGGACTCGATGGGGCATGTGTTCCCGACACCCACGGGGAATTGGGTACCTCCGGCCAGGCTAGGGCCGCCCGGACGGGGTAGAGGGTTGCCTAATAAGTCCCGGGTACTAGCCTGCAGAGCTAGTAGAACGTGTGCTAGATCACCAGGCGGCCCCACCGAGGTTTCCTGTAGTCTTCCCTGCGGGGTAAGTGGCGTATCCACTTCCATCCCGACAGCGGGGGGAGGGCCTTTTAAGAAATCAGATATTGCCCTATTGAAAGTGTCCCGGAGTATCCATCGCTCCAGGGTAGAAGGAGGTCCTACGTGTCCAGGACAACTTGGAGTCGAACCTCTGCGCTTAAAAACCACACCACAGAGCCGGACGTTAGGTTGGTGAACCATTGATACTCAACTATTCAGTTCATTGCAGCACATATTTCCTTTAAATCTTAAAATATCATATTTTAACGTTTCTTTTTTTTTTTTAGTAATTAGTAATTTATTTCCTTTTACATCAACAAATGGAAATACAAAATCAAGATTACAATAATAAAATCCATACTGAAATATGCCATATATTCCTAAATCCTGAAAATCTTATCATGTTATCATGTCGCCCACCATTGAATAGTAATTCAGCCCCCATACACCTAACCCTAGGTTTTTGTGTATTGGAGGTCCTCTGCTCCTTTTTACACTTTTTGCCATTTCACCTATCCCACTCTACATTTTTCTCTTAATTGTTCTTAGCCATCTCTCTTTAACTTTCCCTAAATAATTCCCTATATTTCTCCTGTTCTTTTCTCCTTTTACTGACAACATTTTTCTAATTACTACTTCACCCCCCAAACTGTCCCATTTACGTAGCCAAGCCTGCTCTCTCCATATCTTTGTTTGACTACAATTTAATATGCAATGGAAATCTGCATTCTCTTCTCCACACAATGGACATTTATCTAGCTCCCTCTCTTGACCTATACCTTTCAAGTTTCTCACTCCTGTTCTCGCCCAAGCAAAACCTTCTCGCCCTAACTTACCACATATATCTATATATCCTTCCCTCCCCCAGGTTATTTTTATTTCTCTATATAATCTTAGTGAGCTTTTGTCACTTATATTGGCGAAAATATCTTGTCTGTCAATATCTTCTAATCATAGCTTAACCTCTTTCCAGAAGCCTCTATACCCATACTCTGCATTTATCCAAGAATGACCCACACCTATCTGCTTCAACAAGTCATACATTTTATGTGCCCAAGACCCACCCCAGTTACTTCTCTTTTAAATATGAAAACATTCTTTAATTATATTGCCATCTTCCAAGTTAGTGATTCTGTATAAATATTTCATTGCCCTTGACAAGATTGCCTGCCTAGTTCTAATTGTGCTGCCCCATTAGGTGATGCTATTGGTAATCCCAATATGTATTTACAAAAGGATCTATGCACTCTATCAGTCTCTCTCCAAGCCTCATCTATTCCCCAAACCTCTGATCCATGTAACATTCTGTTTTCTACTACTGCCGTATAGATCCTCGCCAACCATTTGACATTTTTAATGGTTAACAGTAATTCTGAATTAAAAATTTTCAGCTTAATGTGTATGGAATTGGCCGAAACTACTTATATCTTTTCATGTATTTTAAAATTGGGGTGCAATATATTTTGTAATTTGAATTGTTTTTTGTATTTAGTATTTACATTTTCGTGTGTATTTGAACATAACGGATATCCCGGTACAACTAGAGTTATTAAATCTGTAGCTAGTCTTTCTAGAACTACCATTTATACTTCAATTTATCAATCTATCATTTGTGTATAAATAGCGGATATTAATATCTAGTAATTCTGAATGTGGTTAGTAAAGGACATATGAGACTCAAAGAGATGATTACTCAGAACAAATGGTTCTTTAAGGTAGAAGACGTGTTCTTTAGAGCTTCGCCACTGCAGTGAAAGGTGAAAGGAATTCAAGGGTCCATAAAAATCTGAAATAAGTTTATGATTTAACGTGGCATCCCACAGAAATCAAGTGACACACGCAAATAAACTGTTACTGTGTCAGTGAATTTTATGGTCCGTCTCCCCTCCTGACTCTCTTGTGCCTTTTTCCCTCTGCTCTTTGTTATTTCTTGCCTCTTTTTCGTCTATTATTCCCAGCAGTGGGGTATTGTTCGCGAGATATTTCGTCCCATTATGTTTCCATTGTTACGTCACTTCCCTTACTCGTTACGGTAACAATGGCTGCCACATGGTCCTTCAATATGCAGGCAGGAATGCCAAGGTTGGCTTCTGGCAAAAATAAACCGTAAGACTGCATGCATCTGTATGACAGGATTGTAGACAAACAAACCAGACAGGTTGCGATTTGAGAATGTAGTTAGTTATATTTATAAGTTTAATGTTACTGTTATTGTTAATATATTAGAAATAATTTTAGTATTGACCAAGGCACGTAGTAAATATCTTGTTTCGGATGTTAATAGCAAGTTTATTGTAGTATCTGTGGCAGACGCTGAACGTGTATTTTTAAATTTTGTGTGCTTATACAGGGCGTTCAAAAAGTCACTGGACTCAAAATTTACAAATTTTTCTCTAGTGTATTAGATTGGATCAGTTGGCAAGCTTTGCGTGACGGATAGCTGTAACCTTGAATAAGGGATTTGCGCATTTTTTAAGTCAGTGTATCCTTTGGGGTGCTCGGCGTCACATACGAATCGCAGTCGGTACAGTGACTTTTATGCGCGAACAAAGTGTAGCTATGCTGGAAGCATACAGCAGTGGCCAGCATCTCAATGCACAGTGTGCACAGTAGATCGGGCAAGTTTACCGTGCACTCCGTAGCCTTCAGAGCATTGGCGGAATGCCGATCTTGTAATTTAAAATGCACAATTGACTCTGCAACAATAACAATCGAATTGTAATATGAAGGACATAATTGTTATATAAATGTTTTAATTGTTTCTTTCATTATCATTCAACTATGTGCCTTTATTTTAATAAAAAAACAAATGAACAAAAACTTGGTAGTTTAAACAGAAATAAAATAATCGACAATCTAGTTACAATACAGCAGTATTAAATAACAGCTCGAAGAAAAGCAATAAACACAAAATAGATTTTTGTTCTCTCTTTTGACACATTAGTTTTTCAAAATTAGGTATCAATGTTTGTGCAGCAGCCAGTCTAAGTTGACATTTTAAGTTATGATCTGACAGTTGAATGATGATGATGATGATGATAATGTGTAGTGTTTAACGCCCGCTTTTACTACATACGGCTCCCCAGGTGGTGACACTGATGGTACATGAGATGAAGTTGGAGCACCGGTGGAGTGAGATGGCAGGGGAAACCGGAGGTCCCGGAGAAAACCCGCCCCAGCGCCGTGTTGTCCATCACAAATCTTACTTTGCGGTCGTCTGGGATCGAACCCGGGCCGCCTTGGTGAGAGCCAAGCGGTCTAACCACTGAGCCACGGCGCGGCCTGACAATTGAATTCTGCAGAGGTTTTTATTTAGTTTCATTAGCGATAAAAATGTTCGTATATGGGTCCGAACATACTCAGAAAACGAGCGGCATTTCTATGTAGTTGAGGAAATGTATTTCTTGAAAAATGTGAATAGAAATCACTCAAACTACTTCTAATTTGGAATTAAGTTTTCATTTGACGATTACGTTGCAAATCGATAAGTTCAAGTTGCAATTCAGATGGAACATTATCAATATCTGTAGAGGAAGGCTCAGCAAATATTTGGAAAATTGGCTCTAATTACATCACGTCTTGAAACCTTTTCTGAAATTCTTGGTTGACCTCTCTTAATATTTGAACATAACCTTGCAAGTCCATGATCTGAACGAACTGCTGAACTGTTGAGAGCTTTGTGAAATGTACCAAGTTCTTTGAAGTTAACTGCCTTTCCCATAAGAATACTTTCATTTTGAATGCTCTAATACTATCACTTTCTATATAAAAAAAAAAAAGAAACACTCTTCACATGAAGGCATAAATGTAGGAGTAGATGTCCTACGTGTCACATTACATTCCCCAACCGACGTTTATGTTTACGAAAACAAACCGCATGAGACGAGACAACACTGCTGTCCAATTGCACGTCTCAAACTGATGTTGCACGGCACTCGTGGCAGTGCACAGTGCTACGTCATTTGCTCTAGCACAAATTCGATCCACTTGGTGACCGCTGGCGAGATGAGAAGAGCGATCGGGTTCCAAGTCCTCATTCCGTAACTTTCGTTTAGTTCCGTAAACATAGATGACGACTCTGAAATTTGAAATGCGCTATACACTGACATCTAGTGACTAATATGCTAAGCCTTATGATGTCCGCCATATTTCGTTTTAATCAATTTCGAGGTTAATTAGCTAACCAGTTTACAACAATCGTATGTTAGAATTTTAGTTCGTCCTTGGCAACATATGCATGTTATGAGACACGTTAAAATGTATAAATACAGTATATACATAAAGTCAAATTGATTACATACAATATACACAGTAAGCAGCTTTTCTATGGTTTCATGTGGTATTTGCATAGACTAGTTTCTTAAAAAAAATGCCATATTATAAATATTACAGGTTTGTGGATGTACTATGCTCCCAGTGCTCATTTACATGGTTATAGTTCTAAAAATTAATTAAACATATAAAACAGTGTGAATGCAAAAATTTCTTAATCTTATTTTTAAAGTGTTTCAATGATGCAGCTTGTTTAAATGAATTTGGAAGTTTATTATATAACATTATCCCTTTGTAGTTAAAGCTTCCTTCATAAAGGCTCGTTTGGTGCGCTCGAATTGCCAGTTTATCCTTGTTACGAGTGTGGTGGTAATGTACATCAGCATTTACTTGAAAATGATTTGTATTTGTATGAACATTTGTGGATGTTATGGCTCTCGAAAGGGGTCACATTATTATTCGTCTACCTCCGTATAACTGTGATCTGAATGCCATTGAGCTGGCGTGGGAAAAACTAAGAAATGTTTTCAGAGGATGCAACGTAACTTGTGATATCTTCGCTTATCTTGCACGCTATTTTGCTGAACTGTGTTTTTCAACGTTCACCTCACTGCTTTCGCTTCTTCCCCTTTACCCACACCACACCGTAAATCCAGCGCTCAACTTATCTTGCGCGGTCTGTACTTTAAGTTCAGGTCATATGAAAGATGTTTCGAGAGATGGAGAAGGCTTTTTGCAAATGATCTGACATCAGGTAAAACTACCGTTTAGGACCTAGTGCACCGATTACGTGATACAGGCTCCATGGATGATGGAAGACGAAGTGGTAGACCCAAGTGACAGAAGATTGCATTCATGATATCGAGCAACGACTTGTTACCTCGACATTAAATTGGCACAACAAATTGGATCATCAATAATTCGCTCCACTTAAAAAGCTCTTAACGTGGCCAAACTGCACCCGTATCGTGTTAAAGTCGCCCAGGAGCTGCGGCCGCCCGATCTAGTGAAACGTTGCCAAGGTTTCTTTCTTTCACATGAGGCATTTTGAATAAGACTTTTTTTACGGATGAGGCGTCTCCAATTAAATGGCTACAATATCTCCCAGAACACTAGAACTTGGGTAACGGAAAATCTGCATGTCTTTAATGAAGAATCACTTCATTTAGAACAAGTTGACGTTTGGTGTGTGGTATCCCGAAGAAGGATTAATGGGCCCTTCTTCTTTGAGGAAACAGATGATGGTGTCGTCTACACGGATATTGTGCAGGAGTTACTCGCTATGCTGGAAGAGGATGAACGTGAAAGTTTGTTTCATCAGAACGGTTCCAATTATAATGCAAACGAGACCATGGAGATATTAAGAGGATTTTTTTGGCAATCAAATTATCTCTTAGCACTTATGGCCTCCACGTTCTCCCGATCTTAACTTTCCAGATTTCCTTCTGTAGGGTTATTTGACGGAAAAAGTGAACAGTGGCAACCCGCATTCACTAGAAGAGCTCAAGGACGCAATTTCTAACTCTATTGTCCGAATAACACCAGCAAAATTAAAAATATGTCACAGAAAATGCGTCGACTAGTGGAAATATGTTTGCAAGAAAAGGTGGCCAGTTTTTGCACTTGCTGTAAAAATTGATATGGAAAGTGTTGTGCAACATGTGTAATGTGTTGTAAGAAAAATAGTAGCTTCTTGGAATTGGGACGTGACAAAGAAATGCGCGCAAAATGGTTTGTTGACATATCAGTACTTATTGTTCTCAGAGACTGCAAACTTCTAAACAGCGGGCTTCAAAATTTGTTTCAGGTATGTAAAGGTGTGTGTAACAAATGTGCATACCCGTTCAGTTTGTATTAAAAATAAAACTGGATAAAAAGATCATAATATTTGAGTCCGGGAACTTTATGAACACCCTGTATAGTCCTGGCCTTTTTTCTTAAAAGTACAAGCAACTCCCATGGACTGTATTAATTCATATCATATGTACATACATCCGATCCATAATTTCTAATCCAAACATCTACAGAATGTACATATCCATCATATATATATATATATATATATATATATATATATATATATATCTGTAGATCCATGCCACTCCAACCATTCAATTTGTCTGTACGTCTCATCCGCACGTTTCATACGGTCTTCCAATTACAACCGTCCAGTTTGTACGTCTATACTATCGGTGCTGTACATACGTTACACCACCCCAACCGTCCAATTCATACATCCGTCACAGCCGTTCAATCCGTACTTTCATCACACCCTATCCGTTCACTTCTATCCCAATAACGGGACCACAAAGGCCTGTTTCTGCTAAGTATGAAATGAAGGGTCCAGGGAAAAAATCAGGTAAGTCACTTTTTTTTCTCAAAATGATTTTGACATTTCATTTGATACTCCTTGGGAGGTACCATCTTTTAAAGTTATGAAACAGGGGGAAAAATGGTTAGTCATTGTGTTTTTTGACGTTTAAATGTTGGCGTACAGCAAAAGAGCCAGGTAAGTCAATTTTTCCCGCGAAAGAACCGGGGAAGTCAACTTTCTGCCAACAGAGACAGTGTGATAACCAGGTATCCCACCATTTTCTTCGTTGTGCCTCAGAGACAATCATCTCTACATGGTATGTGATAAGAATGGAAACCTTCAGAGGAGTTCATAAATATGATTACAAATTTCATAACCAAACCTTCGCCTTTTATTGTAGTGAATGTCTGCCAGGAAATGGTGTGTGACTGAGGAGAAAAAAAAAAAAAAAAAAAACACTTTACATCAGAACTATGTGACGAAATGTTCATTTAAGACCCAGCTCGTCAAGGAAGCTTGCGCCTCATCCAACCACACACGTCTGCTGAACTGGAGAGCTACGTATAATGGAGGCATTACGAGGGCTGTTCAATAAAGAACGATAATAATTTTTTTACTGTCATAATTTTTCGCACTAAAATTAAAACTTATTTTATTCTGTTAGCTTAATGTGAAACAAATATGCTGTAGTAGTTTCATTGTTGGTACTTCTGGTTCCCGCCTGTGAGAAAGAGGCAAGCTCAGACATGTTCAGCATCGCCTGCAATGGAGGTAACACGCGAGGAACAATATGCGGCTTTGAAATTCTGCTTTCTCCTGAACAAATCTTCAGTTGAGGCCCACACAATGTTACAGGAGGCCTGTGTAGAGTCTGTTCTTTCCTACAGCACAACTCGAAGGGGTTTAAAATGTCCAAAGAGGGGAGACAATGAATTTCAAAGAAAGGTGGACCCGGTGCTCCAATTACTGCTCTGACAGAAGAAAACATCAACACTGCTGCTGCCATTTGAGAGAGGATCAACGAATTACCTTAAGATCACTTTCTGAAATACTGAACATTTCATTGGGTGCCCCATTTCCGTGAAGTAAGCTGGATTCTGCAACACCATAATGTGCGGCCGCTGATTGCCAATGTTATTGCTAAATATCTTGCAAAAATCAACATTAAGTGCATCCCTCACCCTCCCTATAGTCCAGATTTAGCACCATGAGACTTTTTTCTATTCCCTAACTTGAAGGAACGCCTCCGTGGGAGGCATTATCTATCATTGGTGAAGGCTGCGGAGGCGATTTTGAAGGATCTCTCAAAAATATCTTCTAGCCTTTGAAGACTGGCAAAAACGCTGGGACAAGTGCATCGCATTCAGGGGAGGCTATTTTGAGATGGAACATCAAAATTAGGAGGATGAGTAAAGGTATGTTGTCAAAAATTTGTGATCATTCTTTATTGAACAGCCGTCGTATAAGAAAGCCTGAGAAAGATTTTTCAACACAGAGACCAGAATTATTTGAGCGGCCTTCTTTGGCTTATTCAGGTAATTGTAGTTAAAACATTACCCTTCCCTTAAATTATTCTGGTAACGTGCTTATATAATGCAATATAAGTAACACATTTTTGCATTTCCTTAGGCCCTCTACATATAGCGAAAGCAAAGTACCAGGATATAATGGGCCTCATGAAGTTCTAAGATGAACTAGCAGTGAATTTTAGCCAGGAATTGGAATATGTCCAAATAACCTAAGATGATGATGATGATAATGATAATGATAATGATAATGATAATAATAATAATAATAATAATAATAATAATAATAATAATAATAATAATAATAATAATGATGATGATGATGATGATGATGATGATGATGATGATGATGATGATGATGATGATGATGATGATGATGATGATGATGATGATGATGATGATGATGATGATGATGATGATGATGATGATGATGATGATGATGATGATGATGATGATGATGATGATGATGATGATGATGATGATGATGATGATGATGATGATGATGATGATGATGATGACGACGACGACGACGACGACGATGACGACAATAATAATAATAATAATAATAATAATAATAATAATAATAATAATAATAATAATAATAATAATAATAATAATAATAATAATGATGATGATGATGATGATGATGATGATGATGATGATGATGATGATGATGATGATGATGATGATGATGATGATGATGATGATGATAATAATAATAATAACAATTTTGTAAAAATATAAAAATGATAGTAATACAATTATTGTATTAGCAAACAAAATCTCTTATGGTTGACTTTCCTGGTTTTCTTTCTGCTTCGGATGACTTAGCTGGTTTTTTCCCTGAAACAAAAGAATGCAATTGGAAGAAACTTTTTTGCTTGGTGCAATATTATTGACTTAACGGACAGGAAGTACCACTTTACTTGATTCACTACATGTGGCACATTAATATTTCACTATGTTTGAAAGAAATGTTTTGTTTGAGAATCACCCATTGTGTTTTAAAATTGATTATTCGTTTCCTGACTTTCTTAAAAAGTGTTTTTCCCTGTTGTTTCCCTGGACCCTTCAAATATAAACCTTCCCAATGCCATTTTTCGGTTATTTCGAAAACAGAGACAAATAGCTTGATGTTTGTTTGTCCTAGATTAAGTTGTCCAGAGTATGATGAGGGTCGTGAACCCCAAGTGCTGACTCATCCGGTTGTACAGATGTTCGTTTCTCCGAAATCTGACCCTCTCCACAATATTTACGTTTCTTCACAACTTCATCTAGGATTTCGTTTCCCCCAGTCGGCCATGCTGTGGCAGAGTGTTTAGACCGCTCGAGTCTCACCTAAGTGGCCTGGGTTTGAATCCAGTGTCGCTGACCTTCCGCTGTTGCTGCTGACGCAATCCTGACGCTGAAATTCCGGTTTCTACCTGCCTCGCGTAGAAACCCCTCTTGATGAGATCTCAGCAGCCCGGATCCCGAAGGTCTGGACGTCTAATCTCTGTTTCATATAACCTTCCCCACTGACAACTACCTTCCCCTTCATTCTAACTGGCTAATGCCTTCACGCCATAGGCCATAGGCGGTGACTTCTCGTCACATTGAAACCTGCAGTAAACGTCACAATAATTGCCAGGAAAATAGATAAAATCATACAAATAAGAATATGAAGGCATGCAAAAATAATGAAACTGAGCTAGTTGAAACTGAATGAATGAGCAATGAAACTGGAACAAGTTTATAATGAAAGGATTTCTGCCTTTTCCACTGGGATTGTTTAAACCAGCAAACATACCTTGCAAAAATGCTTGTCTTTCAGTCTGAAAAGTCCTGTGACGCCATATTTGTCGTGTGACCTCCATTCACCCAAGTCTCGTTAAAGTAGTATATTTTGCGACTTGTATATAATACAATCAGATTGTTCTTAAATAACGTCTTCGCCACACAGTAATATCGCCCTTGGAGTAGTAAGTTTTCCTGTTGTCTCAATTTCACGTCGCTATGTTCCTACACCTGTAAGTTCAGAGCACAGTTGTTCGACTTCTCTCAGTGACAAAGACGGATTCTTCTCTGTGAGTGCCAGTACGAGGGCTGTTCAATAAAGAATGATCATACTTTTTTATGATCGTAATTTTTTGCACTAAAATTCAATCTTATATATTCTGTTAGCTTAATGTGAAACATAAACGCCGTAGTAGTTTCATTCTTGGTACTCCTGGTTCCCGCCTGTGGAAACCAGGCAAGTTCAGATATGTTCAGTATCGCCTAACGTTGCAATGGAGGTAACATGCCGTTTAAGTTGATGTTAGAGGAAGATCCGGAGTTTCTTTCAAACGTAATAACTGATGATGAAACTTGGCTACGTCATTTTGATCCTGAGAGCAAACAGCAGAGCCCAGTGTGGAAATATCCTTCATCATCAACCCGCAAAAAAGCAAAAGTGGTTGCTTCTGTTGGGAAAGTTATGGTCATCTCATTCATTGATATTCATGAAATGGTTTATCATCATGTTGTACCTGCACACACACATCAGCAGCTGGACAATACTACAGGGAAGTCCTGAAAACATTGCAAGTCTATATCAGGCACAAAAGACAACATTTCCCTGAAGTAGGCTGGATACTGCAACACGATACTGCGCGGCCGCATATTGCCAATGCTATTGCCAAATATCTTCCAAAAAGCAACGTGAAGTGCATCCTCACCCTCCCTGTAGACCGGATTTAGCGCCATGTGACTTTTTTCTATTCCCTAATTTGAAGAAACGCCTTCTAGGAGGCATTATCCATCATCAGAATCAGTGGTGAAGGCTGCGGAAGCGATTTTGAAGGATCTCTTAAAAATGACTTCCAGCATGTCTTTGAAGAGCGGTACAAACGTTGCCACAAATGAATCGCATTCAAGGGAGATTATTTTGAGAACCATCGAAATTATGAGGATGAGTAAAGGTATGTTATCAAAAAAAATTTGACCATTCTTTCTTGAGCAGCCCTCGCTTTTAATTTCTTGGAAAATCTACGAGTTCCCTGAATAGCGAAACATGGGATATACAATCCAGTGATACTTGATAATGTGAAGTCATCGCAATGAGATCTCACTGCCACTGAAGGCAGAAGTGCGCTACGTCGCAAGCTCCGAGGTGAGGAGTCGGCGGGCTTGGAAACGTGCAGTGCAGTAGTTCACGAGTTGCATTCATAGGTAGGGTATTTTTTTTTTTTTTTTGAAAATTTTGGGGATTACTAGTTTGCTTCTTACATTCGTATCCGAAAATTGCAACCCACTTAGTTGAATATATTTATCAAATGCAATCTTTGACACGTTATTACAAATACTATCTCTTTCTAATACTTTCAGGTCCTCAGGACACTTATATATTATTAAATTGCACTCTTTTAATGAGTCGTATTAAGGGAATCTGTATATCAATAAAATTACCTTGTATTGCATCAAGTAAAGTGTTTGCTGTGATCTGTACAAGTTGGAAACATCTGAATTCCTATAAAATGATTTTACTTTCAACCTTTAAGTTACAAATCCCAATTCTTTTGGCTATTTATTTATTAATTTTAACGAGATTTTATTCTTTGCATAACCCATTTCTGGTAAATTCTCGATATCAAGCTTTTTGTTTGATAAGAATGCTTTCCCAACTTAGTATGTATTTGGTAGGCATTTAAGCAATTATAAGAAACATTTGAAAGGGGAAATAAACTATAACGAGGAGAAAATTCATGTGACTGTAAAATTACCAATTTTTAAATATTTTTCTTGCAGTTTTTCCACAAGAAATGTTTTCAATTGGCAATACAGAAGTATATGTTTGTACATTTCGCCGTACACCCACTTGTTATAAAGAAGGTACCAGTTGGTTCTGTACTACTCATTACATCCTTAGACTCAACAAATTCAATTTTCCCTTCAGGAAGAGCAGAGGGAAATTTCATGTCCTGCAGCTCTCATGTGACATAGCACCGAAATTCAAATTTTCTCCGCAGCTGGGGGAAAAGATGTGAATTGCAAAGTGGAGGCAATGAACCAAATCGCAGGGAAAAAATTACTGTATGGTTTCAAGAAGGGACGCCAAATGGAAATTTACACCAAAAGTGGCAGAATGGCATTCAGCGTCGATACAAGTGTACGTAACGCTTCGAGTTATCGTGAGTCGAGTTAAGAAATATTTTAATTAATATGTCAGAAAATAACACATTCGCAGAGCTATAGACATGCAGTTCATTCGTAACAATATTTGATTCGAGGAGCTACGATTTTAAAAGAACGCGATGCAAATTTGTTTTTTCATTGTCATGGCTGCAAAACGATGAATTCCATAAATTAATAGCAGCAGTGTTAGTTCTTCACTGGAATAATTGCACTTCATAATTCCAAAGCTATATGAGTATTGCTACAATAAAAAGAAACTCCAGTGCTGTGCTCACATGACTTCCTCTACTCTTGTACAGACACTTAGTCTATCTACTTCAAGATAAACATTATTTTATTGTAGTTACAAGGGAATACAGTAGATTTTAAGTGATAGTCAAATGTTTTACATACACGGCTTTCTCTACTCTTGTACAAACACTCATTGCTCTATCTGCTTCAAGATAAACATTATCTTATTGTAGTTACAATTGAATACAGTAGACTATAAGTGATAGCCAAATGTTTTATATACATGACTTTCTCTACTCTTGTACAAACACGTATAGCTCTATCTACTTCTAGATAAACATTGTCTTCTTGTCGCTACAAGGCAATACAGTAGACATTAGGTGACAGTCAGGGGTTTTGTATACATTACCTTCTCTGCTCTCATTCTCTATCTACTTCAAAATAAACATTATCTTATTGTAGTTACAAGGGAATACAGTAGACTTTAAGTGATAGTCAGATGTTTTATATACATGACATTCTCTACTCTTGTACAAACACCTATTGCTCTATCTACTTCAAGATAAACATTATCTTATTGTAGTTACAAGAGAATACAGTAGACTTTAAGTGATAGCCAAATATTATATATACATGACTTGATCTACTCTTGTACAAACACTTATTGCTCTATCTTTTTTAAGATAAACATTATCTTATTGCAGCTACAAGAGAATACAGTAGACTTTAAGTGATAGTCAAATGTTTTACATACATAACTTTCTCTACTCTTGTACAAACACTTATAGCTCTATCTACTTCTAGATAAACATTGCTTCTTGTCGTTACAAGGCAATACAGTAGACTTTAGGTGACAGTCAGGGGTTTTGTATACATTACATCCCTGCTCTTATTCTCTATCTATTTCAAGATAAACATTATCTTATTGTAGTTACAAGGGAATACAGTAGACTTTAAGTGACAGTCAAATGTTTTATATACATGTCTTTCTCTACTCTTTTACAAACACTTATTCCTCTATCTGCTTTAAGATAAACATTATCTTATTGCAGTTACAAGAGATTACAGTAGACTATAAGTGATAGTCAAATGTTTTACATACATAACTTTCTGTACTCCCGTACAAACACTTATTCCTCTATCTGCTTTAAGATAAACATTATCTTATTGTAGTTAGAAGGGAATACAGTAGACTTTAAGTGATAGTCAAATGTTTTACACACATGACTTTCTCTACTCTTTTACAGACACTTATTGATCTATCTACTGCAGGATAAACATTATGTTATTGCACTTACTAGGGAATACAGTAGACTTTAAGTGATAGTCAAATGTTTTAAAACAGGTTGTCTAAGTTTCTACATTCTGACGCGGAATTATGTGGTGATAAAAATTCCATGCCTCACGTGTTTGGATTCTGTATCTCACAGTATCGGTTGAGATGGATTCTGTAAATTTCTACGGCTGCTCTCCTCGAAGCATGATGGACTCTTACCTAGAGTTGTGGTTGCGCATATGAAGTGATAATTGATTTTTTGGGAAATAATATTTACCACTTTTTTTCGAAATCGAATCTTAACTTATTAAAATATATGCAACAAGTCGTCGGCACATTTAAATTAGCACTTTTAGTTTCATCCATAATTTATTCTTCTAAGTATTGTATTTTACATTTAAACTGCTTTCACCACAGCTTCCTTTCAGCGGCGGCCAGTTGTAGAAGAAAGCCCACTTCGATTAAGCGCACGTTATTGGTCTAGCCGTTGCTATGTTAGTTCCACATATTTCCATTGGTCCACGTCACATTCCATTTTAACAGTGTTCGTTGCCATATTTTAATAATATTTTTACAGTTTTTCTTTTAAATCATTTTTCACATGATGTAACATTAAACTAAAATGTCTTTAGAATTTACAATAAGATTATCGTCGTTAAAATAATTATTAATATTCAGTTCCATTTTCTTTAGTCACTCTGGTGCCTATCTCCCTTTCAATTGTTAAGTGATAGTCAAATTTTCAAAAACTGGTTGTTTAAGTAACGACATTCTCTTTGTATCTCCCAGAGAAAAAAACAGTTAATAACGGCGTGCTATCATCTGAGAAAACTATAAATGTTGGAAAATTCAGATATAGATGGAGTAGCTCGTAAATTGCTAAGTACCAAAAGAGAAAGTTATTGAATAAGCTGTCTGTTTGGTCTAGATATACATTACTGATAAGCAGAGCTAGGAATTTCGTACCAATTTCCCTGAGCAGCGGCCAGGCATGGCTATACAACGCAGCGCTATTAGCAAGGGCAAGGTTCATCGTAGAATACAACTCATTACTACAAAACAGGTGTAACTGCATGGCACAGAACTAGGAAGTTCGTACCGATTTCCTTGAGCAGTGTAAGAGCGGTCAGGCCTGGCTATACAACACAGCGCTACTAGCAAGGGCAAGGTTCATCGTAGAATACAACTCATTACTACAAAACAGGTGTAACTGTATGACACAGAGCTAGGAAGTTCATACCGATTCCCTTGAGCAGTGTAAGAGCGGCCAGGCATGGCTATACCACGCAACGCTACTAGCAAGGTCAAGGGTCATCGTAGATTACAACTCATTACTAAAAAACAGGTGTAACTGCATGACACAGAGCTACGTATTTCGTACCGATTTCCTTGAGTAGTGTAAGAGCGGTCAGGCATGGCTATACAACACAGCGCTACTAGCAAGAACAAGGTTCATCGTAGAATACAACTCATTACTACAGAACAGGTGTAACTGCATGTCACAGATCTAGGAAGTTCGTACCGATTTCCTTGAGTAGTGTAAGAGCGACCAGGCATGGCTATACCACGCTGCGCTTCTAGCTAGGACAAGGTTCATCGTAGAATACAACTCATTACTACAAAACAAGTTTAACTGCATGACACAGAGCTGGCAAGTTCATACCAATTTCCTTGAGCAGTGTAAGAACGGCCAGGCATGGCTGTACAACACAGCGCTACTAGCAATGACAAGATTCATCGTAGAATGCAACTCATTACTACAAAACAAATGTAGCTGCATGTCACAGAGCTAGGAAGTTCGTACCGATTTCCTTGAGCAGTGTAAGAGCGGCCAGGCATGGTTATACAACGCAGCGCTACTAGCAAGGACAAGGTTCATCTTAGAATACAACTCATAACTACAAAACAGGTGTAACTGCATGACACTGAGCTAGGAACTTCGTACCGAATTCCTTGAGCAGCGTAAGAGCGACCAGCGCTACTGGCAAGGGCAAGGTTTATCGTAGAATGTAACACATTACTACAAAACAGGTTTAACTACATGACACAGAGTTAGGAAGTTCGTACCGATTTCCTTGAGCAGTGTAAGTGCGACCAGGCATGGGTATACAACGCAGCGCTACTAGCAAGGACAAGGTTCATCGTAGAATACAACTGATTACCACAAAACAAGTTTAACTGCATGACACAGAGCTAGGAAGTTCGTACCGATTTCCTTGAGCAGTGTAAGAGCGACCAGGCATGGGTATACAACGCAGCGCTACTAGCAAGGACAAGGTTCATCGTAGAATACAACTCATTACCACAAAACAAGTTTAACTGCATGACACAGAGTTAGGAAGTTCGTACCGATTTCCTTGAGCAGTGTAAGAGCGACCAGGCATGGCTATACAACACAGCGCTACTAGCAAGGACAAGGTTCATCGTAGAATACAACTCATTACTACAAAACAGATGTAACTGCATGACACAGAGCTAAGAATTTCGTACCAATTTCCCTGAGCAGCGGCCAGGCATGCCTATACAACACAGCGGTACTAGGTAGGGCAAGGTTCATCGTAGAATACAACTCATTACTACAAAACAGGTGTAACTGCATGACACAGAGCTAGGAAGTTAGTACCGATTTCCTTGAGCAGTGTAAGAGCGGCCAGGCATAGCTATACAACGCAGCGCTACCAGCAAGGGCAAGGTTCATCGTAGAATACAACTCATTAATACAAAACAGGTGTAACTGCATGACACAGAGCTAGGAAGTTCGTACCGATTTCCTTGAGCAGTGTAAGAGCGGCCAGGCATGGCTATACCACGCAGCGCTACTAGCAAGGGCAAGGTTCATCGTAGAATACAACTCATTAATAAAAAACAGGTGTAACTGTATGACACAGAGCTAGGAAGTTCCCACCGATTTCCTTGAGCAGTGGAAGAGCGGCCAGGCATAGCTATACAACACAGCGCTACTAGCAAGGGCAAGGTTCATCGTAGAATACAACTCATTACTACAAAACAGGTGTAACTGCATGACACAAAGCTATGAAGTTCGTACCGATTTGCTTGAGCAGTGTAAGAGCGGTCAGGCATGGCTATACAACACAGCGCTACTAGCAAGGGCAAAGTTCATCGTAGAATGCAACTCATTACTACAAAACAGATGTGGCTGCATGACACAGAGCACGTTGTTAGGAAGGAAGACATTCGAATAACATCTTTGTTGTGCTTCAAAGATGAGCAACTAAGTTTTCTGTACAACCATTGTATGTTTTCTAGAAGTGTGCTTATTCATGTCATTATTTACTTCATTATTTATATTTATATTTCAGTGGGATACTTCAGCAAACATGAAAACAAGAAAAGCCAGATCAAGAAACTAAATTAGCTGATATCATTAGCGAATTTTCAACAGATTTTCAATCAACTAAATCTTGTTTTACGGGGCATAGTATGAGTTTTTCATTTGAAATACTTCAGAGGTACATTATTGTTTTAAATAATACGGTCGCAGATGAGTAAATATGTAGTAAAATCCCTGTATTGTCATTTTGTCTAGTAAAAGTCTTCAGATATTTAAGATACATAAGAATATATAAGATATATATATGAATTTGTAGGTCGTACATAAATATATAATTAAATGTGCATTTACCAATGTCTCATAAGTCTTTTTTTTCTCTGGGCAACCGGTTTCAAAGCCTCTCCGCTGTGCGTTTCTTATTTGTGACTTGTTTGGATGCCGGGAGAGGGTCGGTCGCAACCTGCATAAGGAAAATGGCAAGCGGAACGAAATTCCTAGCCCTGAACATAAGGCTGTCATTGTTTCTACATATTAATTTATAAAAAAATTGTGAGGCCGATATTTGTTGTTAGTATTTTTCTGAGTATATTTTTTTTTCTCATCGTGTTTTTCAGATGTCATGTTCGACTACTCGGTATATGAACTGCCTACTTGACTGTGAAGCACAAACTAACATTATCTCGCGTCTTGATTTGTTTACAGTCAAAACTCAGTTGACGCTACATGTTACATTGTTTAGACACAATAGTCTACGTCAACAACTATAGTCCAGGAGGACACGTGCGACGCAAGAACGTCAAGTCTCGACTCCTTGTTATTTTTACGTGCAGGACGAAATTCCCGGTTGAACCAAGCTAGGTTCGTTAAGTGTATCGGATCAGAGGATCATTTAACAGAGAATAGCTGTTAGTAGGTGTATTTCAATTTACGGAAGGTGATGGTGTGCAGCGCCATCTGTGTACTCTCCCATTGTTCTTTTGAAACTGTCTGCTGGTCCTCATGCGGCCGGTTTAATTGATCTTCCCTATGATACGGGCTACATGGCGCTCCACATCAAGTGGATCCAGCAGACACTCCCTTCCTTCAAGTCTGATATGTGTGAACATTTGAATGAGTTGGTTAACGGATTAGTAAATGACATTGCCAACAACGGCTCTGCACTCTACCACATCTTCATCTCTGTCTCTTGTTTCATTAAGTTTTCTTTATTCAAGTGAAGTTTATTGTACAGTGCGACCCATATAAATCTGAACCATTTCAATAGGCCATAACGTTTGAAACAATAATAGGATACACGTGCAACTTTGGGTGAATATAATACACAATTTGGAGATTACATTTCAAAATTTATATCTCAGAGAAAATGTCGGAATGTCCTCCACCAGCATCTACATCTACATGTTTGCACTCATCTCATCGTATTCTCTGAAGTTTTACGTAGAATATCCTCGCCAATGTCACTTATTTCAGTTCAAAGGGATTCCTTGAGAACCTCAATTGTCCGTGGCCTGTTCTTGTACACTCTAGTTTTTAGATATACCCACAACAAAAAATCAGGTGAGGTTAGATCAGCGGATGTTCATCTTTTTTTTAATTTTTATTTTACCTCCTCCAAGGTTAAGTCATATCGGACAGTGAATGAAATGGGGGAAATGATGCTCAGATGTCTCCCGGGTCCATGGAGCTTAGAGTTACCCGACATTCCTCTTTAAGGATAAGGGAAACCCCCCGAAAAAACTTTATCCATATAACTCACCCGTCCGAGATTCGAACTCGAGACCTCTTCAGCATGAGGCGGACACGCTACGCTACCCATTCGGTCTATCTGAGGTCCACAGACATCTTGAGATTATTCGATTATCAAAGAAACTGGTTACAAATTCCATAGTGTCATTAAATGTATGGCACATTGCTCCATCTTGCTGGAAATAACCTTCTCTCAATTCGACTTATCCATCTGCTCACCAAGTGCCTTTTAAGATAACCTTATAAACTTCAGTGTCTACAGTCATATCAAAGAAAATGGGACCAACGATTCATAGATGCTGATAGAGGACACTTCCAACATTTTCTCTGAGTTGTAAATAATGTAATGTAATCTCTCAATTGGGTATTTTATTCTCCCAAAGTTGCACGTGTGGTCTATTGAAATGGTTCAGCTCTATACTGTCGTGAACACATTGTTGATTCCAGGCGGCGCGGTCAGCGAGTTCAAAGAGAGGGACAGTGCAGTGTGGAGATAAAAGTTCGCCGAAACGGTGGGGGAAGCAGATGGATTTCTAGAGAGTTCCTCTTTCTTCTAGCGCCATCTTGATTGTTTTAGAACGTTCCGGATACTGAGTAGCGCCATCTTGATTGTTTTAGAACGTTCCGGATAATGAGTAATGTATAAAAAGTGAGCTGCCTACCGCCACTGGCAGTCAGTCGGTAATTGGACGCGTGCGCGTGAACAGCTGTGTGGGCTGCGTTTGTGGTCGATGACCTTGCAAGTTGTATTGTGTATGTGCCGCAATTCTGATTGTCAGATTGATTTCTACGGAAAAAAAGAGCAAGTTTTAGTATTTGTAACCTGTACTTTTAATATCACGAACCCACAAAGTCAAAATATGGATCGCACTATATAATAAATACAAAGGGCGTCCAGAAAGTAAGTTCTGTTTCAATTTATCTGCGCTGCAGCGCTGCGATCGCAGTTCCGCACATGCACGGTACACTCTCTGTATCAAGGAGAAGAAACGTACTCCATTGTGAGATCGCTGTCAGCCACGTACGCTTTGTTGTGCTCGCTTACAATGTCGGTGTTGATTGAAAATCCCGCTGCTTGTGAAATCAGATCTGTGATTCATTTTCTAAATGCTAGGAAAGTGAAACCAATTTAAATTTATCGAGTGTCAAAAGGTGTTGTGTTTCTTCACGACAACGCACGACCACACACTGCAAATGCGACGAAAAAGGTCCTACAGGGATTTGGCTGGAAGTGTCTGACCACATCCCGTACAACCCTCACCTCGCTCCTAGCGGCTTTCATCTGTTTTTGCATCTGTAATCTTTCCCTGGTGGTCAACACTTCAACAATGACGAAGAGCTGAAAGAAAATGTTTCCAACTGGTTGAAGACACAGGCGACAAACTTCTATGAAGAAGATATACAAAAACTTGTGCCTCGCTATGACAAATGCCTGCAAACTTTCGGCAGTTATGTGGAAAAGTAGTTTAAGAGTTGTAGAAATTTGTGCCATAACTAATTTTTCTGTAGCTGTACACAATTTAATTTTATTACAAAACAGAACTTACTTTCTGGACATACTTTATATATTGCAGTTTGGAAAATACAAAGCACAATATCCTTCGTTTGAAACATGTACCAACTGTGATTGTACGAGAGTCCATTTTGTTTCTGTTTGCGACAGTCAAAATAGAAGAACAGCGGGAGAAATGTGAAGGCTGTTTAAGAGAGAGCATTTTTCTGAAGCTGTGATTTAGAACTTGCACAAAAAACGCTGACCCAACTACGTCAGAACATAAAGCTCTCGTAAAGCTGATATAAACATCCAGTAAACGCTGCGATCAAGGTCAAGCGAATGTGAGATTGACTTTCAAGTCCATGATTGAGACAAGAGGCGCGGTCAAAAGATGAACGGGGGAGGTGCCAAGGGCGTATTTGTCTGGAGTATCCTCCAGGGACCGCGATACTGCGGAAACACGTCTTAATTTACGAGATATCGAATTTTATCCCGATTCTTCCAGAAGGATGTATAAGACAGGCACGGATTTAACTCCACTCCGCCCCCTTTTTTCTTCTTTTCTTTTTATCTGTTCTTTCTTCTGCCTTCCGCACGACCGAGTCATATCTTACAAGATGTGTGTATTTACTCCTGTCGCAGATTCTCCACGAAATAAAACCCTTCAACTGTCGCTCCTTAAAATATCTCGCGAGGCTATTTCGGAAATGATTACGTCATCAGTTTTACAGCACTGTACACCTTTATTATTCTTATTAATAATTTTACAAAGAACTGATGCTAAAATGCGATAAAAAATGCTTGCTTTTAAAATAGATTTGCGTAGGTAAAATCCTACGGTCTACGGATTGCGGCTGTATTGATTTATGATAAAACGTTGCCACTATTATGCGCTAATTTTAGTTATATATTTATACAATCAGGTGTCTTAAAATGTAAGTACCACGTGATTAAAACTTACAGACTCATGCTATATTGTATATAAATTAATTGGTATTTTTAATGTAAATTTATATTGAGGAATTAATCCTTAAAGAATTAATCCTTTTAAATACATTACACCGGTATATGCATGATTTTTAATTAATTAGAGCCAACTGAAAAAAAATTCAATGCCATGTACGGGATTTGAACAACGGATCTACTGGCTTCCGTCCAGTTGCTCTAGCCCTTCAGCTGTCATGGTCAACGTGCCTTCCAGACATTAAACTCTCCAATTGACTCATTATATTTCCCGGTAGACCACTTAGGGTTCTCATATTTGAGACAACCACTTGTGGCGACATACCATTGCAAGTAATTAATTACCAGGATTTTTATAGCTGATCATTTTTAGTGTAAATTTATATTGAGGAATTAATCCTTAAAGAATTAATACTTTTTAAATACATTACTCCGGTATATGGGTGATTTTTAATTAATTAGAGCCAACTAAAAAATTCAATGCCATGGCCGGGATTTGAACCATGGATCTACTGGTCTCCGTCCAATTGCTCCACCCCTTGAGCTACCATGGTCAACGTGCCTTCCGGGAAATTTATACTACGCTGTATTAGTTTCATTGTTGCTACTGCTGGTTCCCGCCTGTGAGAACCAGGCAAGTTCAGTCATGTTCAGTATAGCCTACCGCTGCAATGGAGGTAACATGCAGTTAAAGTTGATGTTAGAGAGAGATCCGGAGTTTCTTTCAAACGTAATCACTGCTAATGAAACTTGGCTACATCATTTTGATTCTGAAAGCAAACAGCAAAGCTCAGTGTGGAAATCTCCTTCATCACCAACGCCCAAAAAAGCAAAAGTGGTTGCTTCTGCTGGGAAAGTTATGGTCATGTCATTCTTTGATAGGTATTCATGAAATGGTTTATCAGCATGTTGTACCTGCACACACATCAGTAACTGGAAAATACTACAGGGATGTACTGAAAACATTGCTAGTCCATGTCAGGCGTAAGATAGCACATTTCCGTGTAGCAGGCTGGATACTGCACCACGATAATGCGCGGCCGCTTATTGCCAATGTTGTTGTTGAATATCTTGCAAAAATCAACGTGAAGTGCATCTCTCACACTCCCTATAGTCCGGATTTAGCCCCATTTGATTTTTTTTCTTTTCCCTAACCTTAAGAAACGCTTTCGTGGGAGGCATTATCCATCACCAGAAGCAGTGGTGAAGGCTGCGGAAGCGATTTTGAAGGATCTCGCAAAAATGGTTTCCAGCATGTCTGTGAAGACTGGCAGAAACGCTGGGGCAAGTACATCGCATTCAGGGGAGACTATTTTGAGAAGGCCCATCAAAATTATGAGGATGAGTAAAGGTATGTTGTAAAATAAAATGGTGATCAGTGTTTATTGAACAGCTCTCGTATATTTACCTGTCGTTAGAGGGAGGCTGCACATCCGCTGTCAGCACATCTAATGAGATGGCAAGCTGCTAGGGGAATTGTGTATAAACTCGCTCCATCAGCGGTGCTATTGATGACGTGAAATTTTGTGCGGTAAAATTACAGACAAAAATGAACACCGTATATATATATATATATATATATATATATATATATATATATATATAATTGTTTGTGTTACACAGTACGTTGAATGACGAACACAGAAAATCAATGCGGTTTTCGTATAGGAAACACATTAGCTGGATAAAAATAGATGAAGTACGTCAATATATTTGGAGCAGTTATCTCTGCATGGTCATTCACAGATCATAATGAAAGTGAAATAAATATCAGATAATTGTTTACAAACGGCCTCATATACCAGTTTTTATTTTGTTTAGGGTTTTGATATGCCGCTCAGACTTGCAAACCAAATGTTTTTGTTATTTTTGCTGAACGTTTAATGATTTAAAACGAGAAAGCAGAAGCGCGTTCGGCTCTGCATTCGTTGACACTATTTCATGAAAGTATAGGGTGATATATCTGAGGGGATGAAATGACTTAGACACTGTACTACTGCTTACGTGCATCCCTTCCATACTATGTCACAGTGAAACAGATCAGTTCATTTGGGATTATATATTTAAAAGCGTCAAATTTATACTAAATTGCTTTGCTTATTCTAAATTACTTTGGTTATACTAAATTACTTTGCTTATACTAAATTACTTTGCTTAGTTGGTTATGTTCTATTTTCCCCTCACAAAAACGAGTAACATGCTTGCCAAATTTTTATGACACTTACAGGAAGTTGCTTAAGAAATTACCCCAAAACCAAACTACCCATTACATGTGACATGTATAAAATTTCTTATTGTTCTGAAATTACTTTTTAAGATAATAATTCAAATAGCATATCTTTAAGATAGTGTCATGAGAAAACAATCCTACGTCTTGAAATTTGTATAAATATCCTCAGAAGCTCTCTTTATTCTGAATGCCTTTGGTATAACCAGCTAATTGTAAGAAATCTTGGTATACAGATTGTGTCAAATACACAATCAATAAATAATATTGTGTATCACTTGAGATACAACGAGAACCCAAGTGTAAAGTCACCTAGAGAACCAGTTTTAAAACATTTGACTATCACTTAAAGTGTAGTATGTTCTCTTGTTACTACAATAAGCCAATGTTTATCTTGAAGTAGATGAGCAACAAGTGTTTGTACAAGAGTAGAGAAAGTCATGTATATAAAACATTTGACTATCACTTTAAGTCTCCGTTATTCCATTGTAACTACAATAAGATAATGTTTATCTTGAAGTAAATAGAGCAATAAGTGTTTGTACATGAGTAGAGAAAGTCATGTATATAAAACATTTGACTATCACTTAAAGTCTGCTGTATTCCCTTGTAACTACAATAAGATAATGTTTATCTTGAGGTAAATAGAGCAATAAGTGTTTGTACAAGAATAGAGAAAGTCATGTATATAAAACATTTGACTATAACCTTAAGTCTCCGTTATTCCCTTGTAACTACAATAAAATACTGTTCATCTTGAAGTAGATGGAGTAATAAGTGTTTGTATAAGAGTAGAGAAAGTCATGTATGAAAAACATTTGACTATCACTTAATGTCTTCTGTACTCCCTTGTAACTACAATAAGATAATATTTTTATCTTGAAGCAGATAGAGCAATAAGCGTTTGTATAAGAGTAGAGAAAGTCATGTATATAAAACATTTGACTATCACTTAAAGTCTAGTGTATTCCCTTGGAACTACAATAAGATGTTTATCATGAAGTAGATAGAGCAATAAGTGTTTGTACAAGAGTAGAGAAGGTCATGTATATAAAACATTTGACTGTTACTTAGTCTACTGTATTCCCTTGTAACTACAATAAGATAATGTTTATCTTAAAGTAGATAGAGCAATAAGTGTTTGTACAAGAGTAGAGAAGGTCATGTATATAAAACATTTGAGTATCACTTAACGGCTACTGTATTCCCTTGTAACTACAATAAGATAATGTTTATCTTGAAGTAGATAGAGCAATAAGTGTTTGTACAATAGTAGAGAAGGTCATGTATATAAAACATTTGAGTATCACTTAACGGCTACTGTATTCCCTTGGAACTACAATAAGATGTTTATCATGAAGTAGATAGAGCAATAAGTGTTTGTACACGAGTAGAGAAGGTCATGTATATAAAACATTTGACTGTTACTTAAAGTCTACTGTATTCCCTTGTAACTACAATAAGATAATGTTTATCTTGAAGTAGATAAGAACCGTTTTTACTGTGATCTACCTGCCCGCGAACTTGATGCTCGAACATTTTTGTTTGTCATCAAAATATTGACGGTATGGGTTGTTGCAGGTAAATCATGCTCACCATCTGATAATTCTCTAAACAATACGTAGCGGGATGGCTCAAGCGGTTTCGTCTGTGGCGCGCATTCGGGAGTCCTGGGTTCAATTCCCGTGGCCTTCCTATGTGATCCATGGTTTTTAGAGGGTTTTCCCGGGTCGCTAGGTGAATGCCGGGTAGCGTAATTACATCCCCTGAATTTCCTCTCCCTCCATTTCATCTCCATTTTCATTTCACATCATCTCTTTTCTGTTGGGCTCTTTCAGGGTACAAGTTTCAGCGGGAGTCTCGGTGATGCATGGCAGGACGATATGCTCTGAGGTTAACTACTGCCTCCTCCGGTAGGTCGGTTTCCGACCTCCGCGCCTCTGCTGGGACCATTTCGAACTTTGGGGCTCGGTTGCTGGGCTCACTGCCGTCCTGAAGTAGGGGAGCGCGTCCGTTGTCCTGGCATGTCGGGGGAAGTGTCTAAGTTTTGGGACCTTGCCCTAGGCACTGTCATGGCTCCTTGGCTCCTTGCTGTCTCTTCTCGCCTCATTCTTCCAGCAAGGCATGCCCCACTTGGGCATAGACGCATTGGGCCCTGCATGACAGCCTATATGTCGAATTCCCTCCGTAGTGAAATCCTAATTCTAAGTAAAGCCTTTAAACGTAATTTTAAAAAAAATTCTATGATTTTATCCGCGCCTTTCTATGATAGCGACAGACGGCAAAGAGCACTGATGTCGCGTACAGGTGAAACACCGCACAGCCGGTTAGGATGTTTTTGGATCACTCTTTACTACCAGAACATTATCCCACTGATCGGCAGGGTATAAAAAGCGGATCCCATCTCTAGGGAATTGTGATCCCACTGTACTTCCTTTTCGACATTTTCCTTTACTTAGGATAAGGATTTCACTACGTAGGGGATTACGGCACCTTGAAGCTAATCCATCAGCAGCACAAGCGAATGTAACCAAGAGCTGATTTGTCTCGAAATTACCCTCTCAGCCAGTAGAAGAAAGATTTAATAAACCATGCCCTCCAGGACACAACAGGCTTTGCATCCTGTTGCCGTCTAAGAGGAACGAATTCTTCCTACACAGCACACACTATCCATCCTAATAAAGAATCCCCTTCTGTGGTTAACACACTTTTTGTAGGCACGCAACAAAAAGCATCGGGCTGTGTAGCGCCTGTCAGTACGGCGGATGGTTCCGCCTCGTTAGAGTAGAAGGTAGCATGTCTGCATCACGTTTAAGAGGTCCCGAGTTCAAATCTCGGTTAGGGTGAGTTACCTGGTTGAAGTAATGGTGTATGGACCGTGGAAATATTTGAACATCATTTCATCCATCGTCCAATATGACTTAACTTTGCAGGACGTAAAATTAAATAATAATGAAAAGACATGGACGGACAGCAGCAGACTCAGTGCAGGTCACAGTCCATAGCAGAGAAGTAGTGGGTAGTTGGTCTGCGGTCTGTAAGCAGTGCGATACGTAATGGTGATTTCGCAGGTAGTGTGTACGGCACACTGGGGCAGTTCAGGAGCGAATATGAGAGTTGTTGTGTCAGTCTGCGTACAGAGCTTTGCAAAGTGGAAACGTTGTGCGTGCGTCGGAGAAATTACTAGCAGAGCAAGTCGGTCCGTGCAACGGAGGCGTAAAGGAACATTAAATAGACGAGTTGAAGCTCTGTATTTGCGTAAACAAAAAGGTGATCATATGGTAGCATTGGATCAGGGACTTTAGTGATAATGTCATTTATGTCACTATACACGGTGTTAATTTTTATGTGTGATTTTACCTCGCAAAATTTGACGTCATCAATAGCGTCGCTCATGGAGCGAGTTTATATACGATTCCCCTAGCGGCTTGCGATTGTATTTGATGTGCTGACAGCAGATTTGGGGCCTCCCTCTACCGGCAGTTAAATATACCGTTTGAGAAGGGCGTCTGCCCGCGTAATATAAATGTGCGTAATTTCGCCTGTTGCGTAGATACGATAACTATTGGAGCTAGTTTTAATGAATGTCAACAGCATTATATGATGGAATAATACAAACAATATACTTCAATGTAATATTTCTCTGGGAATATATATACCTTATTGCAATTTAATAAAAGAATGGTAAATTAGTAACAGTTTTAGTTTCAAAACGTTTTAGTAAAGAAACAGATTTTTTCGTCCTTGCAACAGTGCACGTCATATCGAACGATAAATGAATAAATGAACAAATGAGTAAATTAATTGCTGAAATGGGTGATATGATGCTCAAATGGGTTTAGGGTTCCTAGAGCTCGGAGAAACCCAACATTTGTCTCTGTAGGTAAAGGGGAATCCCTGAAAAAAAAAAAAAAAAAAAAACTTTATCCAGGTAACTCATCCTTAGCGAGATGCAAACTCGCGACCTCTTGAGTGTGAGGCACAACACGCTACCTCACAATACGGAGGTGGGCAAGAAACAGACTATTTATATTATATATTTATAATACTTATTATTTATATTTATTGCTTCTAGATTGGGACCACTCACTTTGTAGTGTCCAGTGTCCCTCTTTTTGCGAGTAACTGATCCTGTATCTTGGAAATGTTTGATGCACCTATTGGTTTTTAAAGACATAAGCATGTTAACATTAATAGACATTTGAATTCAGCGTTAGAATGACAAAAAGTTGACATCGTATAATGATGGAACGTAGGGCGTTTATGTTGCAAATACAAAACGTGTCCGTAAAATAAGGTCTCCAAGGCGCTGGAGCCGTGAGAACGCCATTATGTGAGATGTGGCAACACTGGCGTATGGCTTGGTATCCCGCCTTCAAATCCTGACCACAACGAACCCGTTGCAAACATTAGTCTTGGCTGGGCAACCGTTTACGATGGAGCTTCCTATCTCTTCTGCCGCCAAGAAGTAATTGCGGGCAGTGATCTGTTTTTGGAGTGCCAAGGGCACTGTCCTCAGTGAAATTCATCCTCATTTATGCGAAGTCTATGGGCCACAGTATATGGAAGTCAAAAACGTGCGAAAAGGGGTCAGGGAGTTCAATGATGGACCAACAGATGTCCATGACGAACAGCGTTCTGGTCGGCCTTCGGTTTCAGCCGAAACAATTGCAAAAGTGGAGCAAGAAATGCTTAAAGATCGGCGTGTGACAGTTCGTGAACTGTGCGAACTTATCCCTGAAGTCAGTAAGACTACGATTGACAAGATTTTGACCGAACATTTGCATTATCGCAAGGTGTGTGGGAGGCGGGTCCCCAAAGTGCTCAACGAAGACCATAAACCGCAACGTGTTGAACTGGTGATCTCCTGGCCCAGTTCGGATGGGATATCCTGAGCCATCCCCCCTACAGTCCAGACTTAGCACCTAGTGATTATCATCTGTTTTCTGAGTTGAAGTCACACCTGGGTGGAACACATTTCCAGACCGACAATGATTTAAAAAACGAGTTTGAGCACTACCTGCGCAACTTGGCGGAAGAGTGCTATGATAAGGGTATACAAAAACTGCCTCAGTACATGCAAAAGTACATCGATCGTAACGGTGATTACGTTGAAAAGTTCCACCTTTCCATCAATATAACAATCATTGATAATAAACATGTTTGCTATATTAAATAAAGTTGGAGACCTTATTTTACGGATACGCCTCGTAAAAGTACGTCAGTTTGATGGCGCCTGGATACTTTTGACAACATTATGCTCCGAGGGACCTCCATGAATGCCGGATAGCGTTTCATAAACTCCTCTATGCAGCAGTTTAAGTTATACTTATATGTCACACCTATTTTAATGCTGGTACGAAAATAGCATTCAACCATGTAGACGCGGTGCCTTTTGTTCATATCCATGATGGTAACCTTTAGCGTAGAAACGTGTTACTTATACATATGTATGTACTAGAAAGTTAATCATGATTACCGCAAAGGGGGTTGAAAGGATAAGCAGGTTGTATTAGCTAGGAGCGCAGCCACACTCAAAGCGCTGTACTTTGCTTACTCTTCCGCAAAATTCACCGCTTCTTCTCTTTAGAGGGCACTATGATTTCAAGATACTCATCAGTCAACAACGACGTCATTCTTGCTCTTTCGGAGGGCGGGAAATAACGAATAAATATGAACACCATTTTTGTGTATATATCTTTCGATGCTTAAAATTGCCACCATTGCCTATCTCACACCTGTAATTCGATTTAACAGGGTTTCACTGTACGTATCCTTGGTTACCACGCTCCTCATCTATCCAAGATACGTAAGCTGTACAAAGGTATTAATGTTCAAATATTCTGCCAGTTACACACGTCTCTTCCCTCTTTTACTTTAATGTTAAAGTAGTCGGTTATTCATTACTTTTTCCACTTCTTGTTTCTCTTTCCATTCTTTTGTTTACCTGCCTACTTCCAGCTCTCCATTTGAATTTTCTTTACGCTGGATGCGTGTTACATTTTTGTTTTTTGGTTAGTCTTTTATTCTCGTTTATTTCTGCGGAAGCTTTTTTTTTTCTTTGTAATTTTATGTCTTTTTTTCAGCAGCGTATTTACTCGTCTGCATTCTCGTTTATTTTACTTTCTAATATTTAGGAAGGGTTTCTTAGCGGCCATGATGTAGTGTATATAAGAAATGCAATCTTCTCTTAAGCAGAATACAAAACCGCACCACGGCGCTGCTCCAGGCAGGTTATTTGCACTTTTTCAACCCCTGGCTCTATTACCTTTTCATACTACTTGCATTCACGTTTACTTCCCATATTTCGTGTATTTTGTCTTCTATTTTTAGATCATTTCAGCGAACGGGAACTCTTGAAGAAAGTATCCTTGCAAACACTTGTTCCTCTCTCTACTTCAATATGAATATGATCTTATTGTAGTTACAAGGGAACACCGTCGACTTTAAGTGATAGTCAAATATTTCATATATATATATATATATATATATATATATATATATATATATATGACTTTCTCTACTCTTGTACAAACACTTATTGCTGCATCTAGTTCAAGATAAACATTATCTTATTGTAGTTACAAGGGAACACCGTCGACTTTAAGTGATAGTCAAATGTTTTATATACATGACTTTCAGCCCGCCTCGGTAGCGTAGTTGGTAGCATGTCTGCCTCACGTTCAAGAGGTCCCGAGTTCGAATCTCGGTCAGGATGAGTTGCCTGTATAAGGTTTTTCCGGGGTTTTCCCTTATCCTTCAAGACGAATGTCGGGTAACTCTAAGCTCCAAGGACCCTGGACTCATTGAGCATCATTTCATCCAATTCATTCACCGTCCGATATAACAACGTTGGGGTGGACGTAAATTTAAAAAAAAAATACATGACTTTCTCTACTCTTGTACAAACACTTATTGCTCTATATACTTCAAGGTAAAAGTTATCTTATTGTAGTTACAAGGGAATACAGTAGACTTTAAGTGATATTCAAGTGTTTTATATACATGACTTTCTTTAACCTTGCTGAGACACTTATTGCTCTATCTACTTCAAGATAATTATTATCTTATTGTAGTTAGAAGGGAATACAGTAGATTTTAAGTGATATACAAAGGTTCTATATACACGACTTTCTCTACTCTTATACAGACACTTATCGCTCTATCTACTTCAAGATAAATATTATCTTATTGTAGTTACAAGGGAATACAGTAGAATTTAAGTGATATTCAAAGGTTCTATATACAAGACTTTCTCTACTCTTGTACAAACACTTATTGTTCTATCTACTTCAAGATGCACATCATCTTATTGTAGTTACAAGGAACTAGAGTAGACTTTAAGTGATAGTCAAATGCTTTATATACATGACAGTCTCTAAACTTTATACACGTTTATTGCTTTATCTACTTCAAGATAAATATTATCTTATTGTAGTTACAAAGGAATAAAGTAGACTTTTAGTGATAGTCAAATATTTTGTATACATGACTTTCCCTAGATTTGTATAAACACTTATAGTCCCATCTACTTCAAGATAAATACTATCTTATTATAGTTGCAAGGAAATACAGTAGACTTTAAGTACTAGTCAAAAGTTTTATATAAATGACCTTCTTTACTCTTGTACTAATACTTATTGCTCTATCTACTTCAAGATAAACATTATCTTAGTTTAGTTACAACGGAATAGAGTAGAGATTAAGTGATAATCATGTGATTTATATACATGACTTTCTCTACTCTTGTACAAACACTTATTGCTCTATCTACTTCAATATAAATATTATCTTATTTCAATAGACTTTAAGTGATAGTCTATTATGACTAGTATGACTATTATTAGTTTATGTTTTATAACGGGTTGTCTAGATGATGATTTTGACATTCTGTTCTATTTGTATGGCCAACAGATGAAAAGTTGTTTCCGACTACTTGTGTGAGGAAAGTAGAAATATTGATAAACTTAAACAAAGTGCAAGAAATATCTGGTAAATGGTTAATTCTACAGAACATGTGCACGACACAAATTGCCTGCTTTATTAGGATTTACGTTTTTGTGTATTAATATTCTATCTCTTACAGTTTACCAGTTATGCAAAAGTCATTCAGAATAAAGAGGACATTTCCGTGTATGCTCAGTAAATTCAGAGACATATTTGATTTGTTATGAAATTAAGTTAATTTAATCTCACTCGTTTTTAAGCGACTTTTATGCGGTTTGCTCTCGATTCTTTTCCGCCGTGCTAATTTCGCGTTACGGTTTGCGTGTGAGTCGGGATTCCGGCAGTGGGAGTTAAAATAACGTTTTCGAGGCGTGACGATGGATCGATACAAGCTAAACTTCTCCCTGCGAAAGGTTAATACGAGCGGATACAGAAATCTTTATTCAAAACTCTCAGCCTTTGAATAACAACTGAATGTGGGCAAGCGAGCACTCTCCTAACAGCCTCGATTGATACTTAGCGGCCACGTGACTTTCTCTAGCCATTTCTCTACTTGTTGTTAATACTGGTAAATTTATTTTGGGATTTAGGCGAAATAAAGAAAGAAAAATATTTTTACTAAATAAATACAACTAAAACATCACTTATCTTAAGACAATGATGTAAAATGTTATTATTAATTGATGAGATCAACTTCGTAAACCCTTGTTTACATCTTCAGCCATCAAACAACTTCGTTGGCAACGTTGCTATCGCTAGAGTTCACTGCATTTTCGCCTTTATTATCAAAATCTGAAAAAGAAATATACTTGGAAACAGAATCGACTACTGGTATTTCAAAATTCATTACACGATGTTTATTTTTTTTAAATTCATATTTTTTTCCCAGACCATTACATCTATCGGAGTATTTAATTGCTTTAACTATTTAACTTCTGGATTTATTTCATGTTTAAATGACCAAAAAAGATCTGCTACTATATAACTATAGTTTCTAAAAATAAATATAGTATTCAAATATACTACATTTATCTAAAATGATAGAATTCCTAATAATAAAGAAATATGGTACATACCAATTTAACTGTTTAGACTTTGATCAGGTTGGAAAGATGAAACGTAATTTCGAAACCAGAGCGAAAAAACATTTTCGTAACATTAAGAATAAACCGACTGATACATCGGCCGTAAGGATTTTTCCACGATTTTCGCATATCCTCAAAGACGAATGCCAGGTAGCTTTCAGCTCTGTGAACCTTGCACTCATTTAAACCCATATGAATTAATGTTTGACGTTCCTCTTATACTGAAAGACAAATGTCTGGTAACTCTCAGCTCTGTGGACCCTGTACTCATTTGAACATCATTCCAATTTTTGACCGATATGACTTAACGTTATAGGTTTTCCCTAATCCTAAAAGATGAATGTCTGGCAACTCCAAGCACTATGGAACCTCAACTCATTTGAACATTATGTCATTCATCGTCCGATAGGAGTTAACTTTGGGGGCTTTCCCTTATCCTGAACGATGAATGCCTAGTAACGCTCAGTACTATGTGTCCTGAACTCATTTGAACATCATTTCATTCATTGTCCGATATGGCTTTTTGTTGGAGGTTTTCTCTTATCCTGAAAGATGAATGTCTGCTAACTCTAAGCTCTTTGCACTCTGTTCTCATTTCAACATCATTTCATTTATCGTCCGATATGACAAAGTTGGAGGTTTTCCCTTATCCTGAAAGATGAATGTCCGCTAACTCTAAGCTCTTTGTACTCTGTTCTCATTTCAACATCATTTCATTCATCGTCCGATATGACAAAGTTGGAGGTTTTCCCTTATCCTGAAAGATGAATGTCCGCTAACTCTAAGCTCTTTGTACTCTGTTCTCATTTCAACATCATTTCATTCATCGTCCGATATGACAAAGTTGGAGGTTTTCCCTTATCCTGAAAGATGAATGTCTGCTAACTCTAAGCTCTTTGCACTCTGTTCTCATTTCAACATAATTTCATTCATCATCCGATATGACAAAGTTGGAGATTTTCCCTTATCCTGAAAGATGAATGTCTGCTTTTTTCTAAGCTCTATGTACTCTGTACTCATTTGGACATCATTGCATTTATCGTCCGATATGACTTTATTTTGGAGCTTTTCTCTTATCCTGAAAGACGAATGTCTGCTACCTCTAAGCTCTATATACTCTGTTCTCATTTGAACATCATTTCATTCATCTTCCGATATAACTTAACGTTTGAGGGCGTTCATTAAGTAAATCTATAAACGTTTGCTGAATAAGTGAGATGGAGAGAGAGACTGCGTCGGATATTATCTAAAAATTATAGTGAAAAAACTACTATTTCTACTTGCTTCACATTCTGTACTCAGGCGTGTTTGAAATGCCCTTACAGACACTTGTTGCTCTATCTGCTTCAAGATAAACATTACCTTATTGTAGTTACAAGGGAATACGTTAGACTTTAAGTGATAGTCAAATGTTTTATATACATGACTCTCTCTACACTTGTACAAACACTTTTTGCTCTAAGTGCTAGAAGATAATCATTATCTTATTGTAGTTACCAGGGAATACAGTAGACTTTAAGTGATAGTCAGATGTTTTATATACATGACTTTCTCTACTCTTGTATAAACACTTATTGCTCTATCCAGTTCAAGATAAACATTATCTTATTGTAGTTACAAGGGAATACAGTAGACTTTAAGTGATAGTCAAATGTTTTATATACATGACTTTCTCTACACTTGTACAAACACTTTTTGCTCTAAGTGCTACAAGATAATCATTATCTTATTGTAGTTACAAGGGAATATAGTAGACTTTAAGTCAGATATTTTGAAACTTTGTCTAGGTGATGCCATTCTCTTAGTGTGTTCAAGAAATAAGAAATTGAATAGCCACTTGGTGTTTGAGAGAAGTACAAGTACTGGGGAATTTAAAAGAAATAAGGTAACTGAGTTAAAAAAATGCTGTTGGATTTCGCAGATCTCATAACGCGTGTTTTAAGTGATAATAAAGTGATAAGTATGTAATACGTATTCTGCCATTTATCTAGGTAGTAGAGAAGGTAAAAAAAGTTTTTAGAGGAGTGACTAGGGCGGCACATTGCCTATTTACTTGCTAAAATATAAACCAGCATTATTGTTGAAACAGAAGCAGATAGTAATGTTTTATTGTGACATTTAGCACCGTTAAGTTTAACTAATGTTACAGATAAACGTGGAAGGCTGCGGTATCTCACAGAGAACAGACTTTTGCCTCGAGAGTACAAGAAATTAATTTAAAATTTACAATTCACATCTGCTGGTGCATTCCAAGACGGCAGTGAGTGTTACTTAGCAACCGGCACAGACTCTGTTCAACACGTAAACAGCAAAAACTCTGTCGCATCCGGCAACAAAACAAAAAACTGCGCTAGGGGAACGTATGCACGGGATGCGCATAAATTATTCAGATGCTTATCGAGCCTGGATTTATCCGCGGAAGTTTACAAACTGCATTTATTACGACTGTTTTGCGAATAAAACGTAACAAAAATGGGGAAAAGCTCAGCTTTGAACTCGTTTACTACGTTGTCTACCATGTAAACAGTAGATAGAGAGAAATTCGATACCGTGATTTCAGTGAAAGGGTACGTTTTGAGGTCCCACAGAGCCATCTGTGTATCTGCGAAAAGGAAACTAAAGCGAAACTTCAGTTAGGTCATGTTACCGCTACTCTTGCCGGAAACATTTGAAAAGTTTTTAAGCGTTATGACAAAGACGAGTTCACTTTCTCCATCTTTATTTATCACTAACGTTGTATCTACCAAGAGCATATCATTCTGCCATGCACCGCCGAAGCACCCGCCGACAGTTCTACGCTTAAAGGGACCAGCAGATGAGAGATGATGTGAAGTGTGATACTAAAATGTTTATGGGTGCTCACAATTCCACGTTGGGACGCCAATTTGAAGCAACAATATATGTGGCGAACAATGTTCCACTTGACAATACAGTTTGAAGCACTTTTGTTTAGCTCAGTGTAAAACTATGAGGTTTCTCACAGGGTATGCGTGGATGTGTGTGAGAAGGATATTTTAATAACACTGGAATGCCCGTTTCTAACTTATTTATTCACTGCTTCCATTTTTAGAACATCGAAATTGAAGTTGCCGACAAAGGTTTACCAATATCCCTGTTTAGAGTTACTGACGGCAGAAGGTTTATTACTCGATAAACTTTATTCGTTCCTCACGTATATATGAATCGACAAATATCCAAGACAGAACAAGAGGACTGCCCTACTCGCCCTCACGCCTAGGACCGCTCTAATCGGCTCCACGCCGAAGACTCTTTTAATGGCTTGCAAGCCACGGAGTGCTTTGGCTCCACGCCAAAGACTATCTGAATGACCACAGATGCGCGTAGGTATATCACTTTCACTTTCTGAAAACCCCTTTTCAACCAAAGATCACTTTGTAGCTATTTTGTCGCCATTATGAATGGTTCAAAGAATACCCTATTCAACAAGTCAAGTGAGCCCCTTTAGAAATCTGCTAAGGACACTGTTTCTTACATTGCTTTTCTTATAACAACTCCCCCCCCCCCAACTGCTATTCGCCTCATCTGGCCTTGCACGTGTCGTAACAAAGAACCAACATTCCTTTGAAATCCATCATGATTCTTTACTTATGGCAAACCTTAAATTCGGTATCAAGTGATAATGGAGAGTGTATGGAAGTTAATGTACTGGAAGCTGGGGCAGCGTGCGGGGCTGTGACACTTTTGAAAATGATATGTCGTGACTTTTGTCCAGGTTAACGAACATCCGCCAATGCGGACACTACTCTTGGGGAGGCGGAGGTGTCTTTGAAATGGGTCGAAGGATCTGAGTAGGTGTGTGTCTTCACAGTATAGCAGCTCGTTGTCCATGAGCCATGAGCGAGTACAGGTCGTCCGGATGCTCCCAGATGGTGGACAGAGGGCGACGGTACCTATCCGCTAAGCGGATTTACCCGTACGGTCTTATAGATTTTGTCGGATTCACAAACTTTTGGGGGAGTTCCGTTCCCTTCAGCTGCCGAGGTGCGGGCGCTGCGGACCCTTGTCACTCGTGGTACCTCTGACGTTACCAGAGGAACCTAGGGCCGAACTGCCAAGCCCCTCCCGTCGCGGAGTTCGGATTGGGTTGGACTCCAGGGGACAGTGTGTTCCCGACATCCACGGGGAATTGGGTACTTCCGGCCAGGCTACGGCCGCCCGTAGGGGGTAGAGGGTTGCCCAAAAAGTCCCAGGCACTAGCCTGCACAGCTAGTAGAAGGTGTGCTATATCACTAGGCGGTCCCGCCGAGTTTTTCGGTAGTCTTCCCTGCGGGGTTGACGCGCCTTAGTGACGTATCCACTTCCACCCGTCTTGACGTTGTTGTCGATGGAGGGAGGCGTTTAAGACTCAAGGTGTTGCACCATGGAAAGAGCCCTGGAGTTTTCCATCGCTCCAAGGTAGAAGGAGGCCCGGATCCTGGGTCCTACGTGTCCAGGACTAATGGGAGTGGAGCCTCTGTAGTTAAATGTTGGTGTCTGACGATGGAGCTGGCTGAGCTCTTCGGGATGAGCGTCCAGAGTGGAGGCCAGCGCCCGATGCCGCCTCGCTAGGAGTGACCTGTTTGCAGGGTCCGTCCAGTGCGGCGGGGCCAGAAGCGAGTGGTCAGATGGCAAAAGGGGGAACACTTAGGGTCTGGCCGTCCTCTAGTTACGAGGGATGGACTCGACTGGTGGTGGTCAGCCGACGAGTCGTATCCAGCCTCGGTATGGCCAGGTCAGGTGGCTTTGGAAGGCGATAGCTCTTTCTCTTTCTTGGTGCGTGGTGTTCCTATTGACCCAGAGTGTTAACCAATTGGTTGGGGTGAGGTGTGATTGTGGCATACAATGTGCACGAACGTTCACGCACAATGTCCTCAACGTAAGATATGCCGGAATGGGAGTGTAGAATGTGAGCTGGAAGCGTACGTTCGGTATCGTAGATCATTCTGAGTGCCCTGTTCTGCACGGCATGCAGTCCACGGATGGCAGTACGAACCACCGAACCCTAGACTTCGCATCCATACATGATCAGCGGCGGGATGATCGCCCGATACACCCGTAGTTTCAGGCGAGTGGGCATGGTAGATCGGAATATGGCACAACAATCTGAGCGCAGCGTGGCCGAGGCTCATTTTTTCACAGACATGTGGAGTAAAGGTGAGGCCGCTGTCCTGTCGGTCTCCCAGGTATTTGGCGGATCGAACCCAAGGGATTCTTCTCCGCCTCAACCGCAGGTCTCCTTCCGGGCGCCAGCGGAGTACCTTGCCCAGCAGAAGGCCAGAGCTTTTCTGTGGGCTAATGGCCATCCACTTTTCACTCCACGAGCCGATGATCCTGAGTGATAGCTGCAACGGAGGGAGGCAGTAACGGACGTTCTTGTTCTGTGGCAAGATGAGGACATCGTCAGCATATTGGCACAGGACAGTGCGAGGTTCTGTTGGGAGGTGAGATATGTAGGCAGTAAAGAGCAACGGCAACAGCGACAACCTTATCGGGCAGCGAGATAAGATAATCCTATTATGTGTTTCAAATGCTATAGAGCGTTGTTTGTTACCCCCACTCTTTTAATACTTCCCTCTCTCTCTCGCACACTTGCAAGTGTTCTTAGCGCTAATGCAAACAGAATTTTCCAGAGTTTTATAATAATGCAGTTCTTGAAATAAAAATTGCAACGTGGATATTCGTATATTAATCACAAGGTTTATATATTTAGTTTAAAAATAATTATAGTTTATGAATTACTTATTTTTCTAATTTAATGAAAATACCAGTAGTGCATCCGTATAGCTGTGAAAGTGACCTATGTTAAGAGATAATTCGTCATTGTCGCTGTCTTTAACGTCTGAATACTGCAAATTTATGATGAGAGGTCCCAAAATATCGTTACGTGCTATTTCTTTCCAAAAGTCGACTTCATGATGTCTCACACAGTTTTTCCAGTGATATGCTCTTGTCAATTTCTTCGTGAATAAGTCGTTCATCGTCAGTCAGTTTAAAAATGTTAGTTATATTTTCAACGTAATTTGAGCCCACATTAACTCAATTGGATTGTTCTGGCAGTAGTAAGGGGGAAGGTGGGTCGTGTCTCATTGATCCAGCTGATGCACTTTTCCATAGAAGAGTAACTGAATAATGCTGCTTTGAACTTTCTAGAGTAAATAGAGATGATGTATCATTGTATGTGACCAGACACGTTCTGCCAGACTAGCAGGAAGTGTATTGTTTCCGCTCATCTAATTTAACAAACTCCTTGGCTTATTCAAAGTACATATTTCATTTTCACGTCATGTCAAATGTTTACGTTTCAGTTCTGAGTAATTTCAAACATACGTTCACGCATACAAGCCAACCAATAATGATGTTCAATATAGCTCTTACGTCGCAATGTATTGTTATAATATAATAATATCTAATTTATTTATTTGTATTAGGAAAACTATTTGAGCTAAAAATATGATCTTTTTACCGCCATGTTAAATATTTTACTCTCTCCTAGCTCATGGATAAGTTTTTACAAAATCTGAGTTTTAGTCTTTACGCGGATAGTATTTGTTAGAGATTTATTAGGTTGGCGCTCTCACACACTACTTAGGGGGAATGCAATACGACGACACCGCAGGACTCTGATTGTTTTTTATTTATTTTTTAATATATTTATTAGATCGGTCAGCAATAATATATGCTTTGCAGATCTGACAGAACAGATACAAAACAATTATAGAGTAATAACATTGTAGTGGTAGGAGAATGTGCCTCCTCCGAACTAAAACAAATGTGTTATTGCACTAATATAAATGTGGCACTGAACTAATAAAATGTTATACATACTTCCACAGTGAGAATTTACATAGTAGAACAGAAGAATAGAAAAGATAAATTGAAACAGTAGATTATTCAGAAGTGGAAGTGTCATCACTGTAAAGCAGGTCCTGTAGTAGTCGTCGCTTCAGTCGCGTTGGCCGGCGACTTCGGACGCCGATATTATACGTCACAGCTCCTGGGACGTGGCGTAAATTGTAGAAGAAGCGTCGAGCAGTCTGTCGGATGAAATGGTGGAGAGTAATAAGTCCCAGCTCATGATGCAGCTGCTGGTTGAGGACAAACCAAGGAGCATTGGTGGCCATTCGCAGGAATCGACTCTGGATGACCTGTAGACGCCTCCGGTGACACGTACTGGCAGCCCCCCAGACTTGGCAGGCATAAGTAATAAGAGGCCGAACCAGAGATTTGTATAGGAGCAGTGAAGATTCTAAAGCAAGTGAGGTATGTTTGTGAAATAATGGAGACAGTTGTGAAAGACGAGCGGATGCCAGGGTAATGGTGCGGTCAATATGAGGCTTCCACGTAAGCCGAGTGTCCAGTAACACTCCAAGGTACTTGACTGGTGTAGGTGAAGGGAGCCACGGCCCATGATCATTCAGAAGGCGTATAGGTGGAGGGGGATTATAGCGGCGTAAAGTAAAAATCTTGTATTCAGTTTTCTGGGTATTAAGGGAGATCCACCAATTTTGACACCATCGAGTGAGGCAATCAATAGAGAGCTGTAAGGTTCCTACAGCAGAATGTAGATCGGAGTGAGAGTAAAATAAAACAGTGTCGTCAGCATACAGGGCAATTGAGGTTGGAGCCATGTCTGGAATATCAGAGGTGTAAATACTAAACACCGTTGGTGCCAGTATTGAACCTTGTGGAACGCCTGCTGTAATACGACGCTCTGTTGAAAGAGCTCCGACTGTTTGCCTACCTAGTAACACGCAAGGACAAACACCATCCCATTTGAAACACATAATAGTACGATGTTCTCCAATTCCGTCACTCGAAATTTAGAGAACAAATGCGTGCTCTAACAATTAGGCTTGCTTCCGCATTTGTGACGTCAGTGCCTTTCCTTGAATTATGCGCTTGTTTGCTTCTCTTGGCAGTAAACAGAAAAGGTAGTGAAATAGTACGACTCATCTTTATTTATCCGCGGAAGCCATCCGCCGTCGCCGTGACATAGCCCATTAACACTCCGAGACTTCCAGTTAAATTAACACATGTTCAAAATACTTCCATGTCAAGTGAAACGAATCTCTTCATTTTTCTAGGAATATTATCAGTAGTGCTCTGTTAAATATAGGAACAGATTAACATAAATCACGCAGTATACTTCAAATAGTTGCTTTTTTCTAATGTAAGCCATTTCCGACTTAAACCTTGTTGTATGTCTGGAAAACTCCGTTACTTTACTTTGCTCAAACAGGAATCCGTTACTCATTTATTTTATCTTTTGGATATACAAAAGGAATACAAAGACGCTACCTAAACAACCAGTTCTAAAACATTTGACTATCACTTGAAGTCTACTGTATTCCCATATTCACTTCTAACCACTAATAAGATAATGTTTATCCTTAAGGGTATGTATGACTGAAATTTTCAAATTCTGAACTAATAATGCTAGCTTTTTTAAATTTACACCATAGGTGTAGTATAATGTAAACATGTGACAACCTAAATTTAAACCATTTTTCTCCAGCACTTTAGAAATTATGATAAATTTTGTATGTTTTTTGTTACGTCACTAAAAAAGTCCCTTGCGACAAAATATTTTGAAGTTTGGTCTAATATTTTAACCATTTGTTCATAATACACACACTTTTTGAAATTGCTCTGGGTTTTTCTGTGTCTCCTTTAGTTTAGGTCACAAAAATTTTTTAACTTACAAATATTCTTCTTTTGTCTAAAAAAACTGTAAGTTTTGTGTTTGAAAATTAAAAATATATGCTTATATACATTTCACAATAAAACCTAGGGCAATTTCCATTCCTCATGATATTCTGAACCTGTGTAGGAAATTTCATGAATGTAGTACAAAAACTGCATCGCAAGGAGCACTTTACAGGAAGAAAAATGCTGAAAATATGAGCATTGAGAAAACAGCGATTAAAGATTTGATTGCATAACTCACATTAAAATCCACCAGGCTGATAGATTTCTTTTTCAGATTTCTTTTTCCTCTCCTCTGTTGCTGCTTTTTCCACCTTTTTCTTCTTTAGATGTTGCTTTTCTTCTGCACAACTTCGCTTCTTGCTTTGCAGGATACGAGTCTGATCTCGCTGCACTGAAGTTTTCCTTGCTGAGTCTACTACACTTTCACCTCTGATATTTTGCTGCAGCTCCAAATGACTTAAGACTACCCATGTTAAACTCACTGATGCTTTTAATAACAGCAAGATCCAATTTTTGTTCTGATATGAAAACTTCCTTTGGGCACTTATTCCATATGACATGATGCAAAGATTCATTGGCATTCTGTGTTTTTCCTGTTTGCACCTCTCTAGTAATGTTGTAGAAGCCAGTCTCTGATATATTGGCAACATTTTAGGAACTATTTTGTCTGAAAGCCTTATTTTTCTTTTCTTGAATTGAAAATTTAAGAACGGAAAACAGACAAAGAATGTGGATGTAGGCAAAAGAGGGCGTGACTCTGACAGAGTTTAAAGGCCACCGACATTTAAATAAGCATTTAAAAATGGCGTTCGGAGGCAAATGATGCATTTGTCACATTCGGGAATGTCTAAATTATTTTATAGAGTTAAAATAAAAAAGTCCTTATTTTCACGATTTTCACGAAATTTCAGTCATGCATACCCTTAAATAGATTAACTAATTTCTCTATTGGGAAAATATTTTGGCAAACCAACATGTGTGTATAAAATTTGTAGGATACACAGATGTTTTACTGTGATAGGGTTATACAAACTTGACAAGAGAATTTTCTCTACTTGACACTTGTCATTGTTACTACGTAAAGGTATTGATAGTTACAGTTTAATTATACAACATACTTCAAATACATCATTTATTACTCTACATCATTCAATTGTCACACGTATACCCTCTGACATATATCATCACTGAAGCAGCCGACAGCAGTCTTAGCAAAGGCATCATGAAACATGGGGAAAGTTCTGATTAGTTTACACAGATGCCTGTCATATTTAATGTATTACAGGCAAACATTAGCAGATATCAAGTTGCATAAAAATTCCAACAGAGAGATTTATCAAATTAAGCGAATACAAAACAAAACACGGGTAACATGATCTGTAGAATGTTTCCAATGAAGCATTTTGATAACACTCCACAAAAACAAATGAAGCTTAATTTAATTTCAATGTAATCCTATAAACATTTTGGCGGAGTCATAATCGGCTTTCTGATGTTTTTTCCACTTTAATACCTCCCGTTTATAAGCTTTACAGGCGTACCACCTGTCGGGAAAATAAAACAGCGCTCACTATGCTGATCCCACTTACTGTTGTTCTTTTTTCCTTATGATGACGTATCATCTAAAATTTCTACAGTATTTTTAGAGTCTTCTACGTGTCGGATTAAAGGTTCTCCTTCACTGGAATGTAAGGGAATATACAGTAGCACTAGTGACCTCTAGTCAAAGGTATATAGTGTTATCATAGACAGGAGCTTATCTGTGTGTCTATCCTTCATCATGAACGTGCTTTACCTTCACTGAACTGTACCACTAGTGACCTCTAGTAAATGGTATACAGTACTATGATAGACCAGAGCTTGCTTATCTGTATGCCTATCCTTCATCATAATCATGCTCTACCTTCTCTGGACTGTAACAAAATGTATAGTACCACTAGTGACCTCTAGTAAATTATAGACCAGATATGATAGTGTTAAATGATAGTGTTAAGATAGACCAGACCTGTGTGTCTATCCTTCATCGCGGTGCACCTTCACTGGACTGTAACAAAATGTATAGTATCACTAGTGACCCCTAGTAAATGGTATACATTGTTGTGATAGACCAGACCTTATCTGTATATCTAACCTTCATCATGATCATGGTCCACCTTCACTAGACTGTGACAAAAAGTATAGTAACACTAGTGACCTCTAGTAAGTGGTATACATTGTTATGATAAACAAGAGCTTATCGGTGTGTCTATCCTTCATCGCGGTGCACCTTCATTGGACTGTAACAAAATGTATAATATCACTAGTGACCTCTAGTAAATGGTATACAGTGTTGTGATAGACCAGACCTTATCTGTATATCTAACCTTCATCATGATCATGGTCCACCTTCACTGGACTGTAACAAAATTTATAGTACCACTAGTGAACTCTAGTAAATGGTATACAGTACTATAACAGACCATAGCTTATCTGAGTGTCTAGCCTTTATCCTGGTCATTGTGCGCCTTCAGTGGCCTGCAACAAGATGTATAGTACCACTAGTGAGCTCTAGTAAATGGTATACAGTGTTATGATAGATCAGAGCTTTTCTGTGTGTGTATTCTTCATCATGATCATGATCCACCTTCACTGGACTGGAACAAAATGTATAGTAGCACTAGTGACCTCTAGTAAATGGTATACAATACTATGATACACCAGAGCTTTTCTGTATGTCTATCCTTTAACCTGATCAAGGTCTTCCTTCACTGGACTGTAACAAAATGTATAATACCACTAGTAACCTCTAGTAAATGGTATACAGATTTATGATAGATCAGAGCTTATCTGTATGTCTATTCTTCATCATGATCGTGGTCCACCTTCACTGGACTGGAACAAAATATATAGTACCACTAGTGACCTCTAGTAAATGTTATACAGTACTATGATAGACCAGAGCTTATCTGTATATCTAACCTTAATCATGATCATGGTCCACCTTCACTGCACTGTAACAAAATGTATAGTACCACTAGTGACCTCTAGTAAATGGTATATAGTACCAGAATAGACCATAGCTTATCTGAATGTCTATCCTTTATCCTGGTCATGCTCCGTCTTCAGTGGCCTGTAACAAAATGTATTGTACCACTAGTGACCTCTAGTAAATGGTATACAGTGTTATGATAGACAAGAGCCTATCTGTGTGTCTATCCTTCATCGCGGTGCACCTTCACTGGACTGTAACAAAATGTATAGTACCACTAGTGACCTCCAGTAAATGGTATATAGTACTATGATAGACCTGAGCTTGCTTATCTGTATGCCTATACTTCACCATAATCATGCCCTACGTTCACAGGACTGTAACAAAATGTATAATGTCACTAGTAGCCTCTAGTAAATGGTATACAGTGTTGTGATAGATCGGAACTTATCTGTGTGTCTATCCTTCATCATGATCGTGGTCTACCTTTACTGGACTGAACAAAAAGTAAAGTACCACTAGTCACCTCTAGTAAAGGTAAACAGTGTTACGATAGACAGGAACTTATCTGTGTGTCTATCCTTCATCGCGGTGCACCTTCACTGGACTGTAACAAAATGAATAGTATCACTAGTGATCTCTAGTAAATGGTATACACTGTTGTGATAGACCAGACCTTATCTGTATATCTAACCTTCATCATGATCATGGTCCACCTTCACTGGACTGTAACAAAATGTATAGTACCACTAGTGACCTCTAGTAAATGGTATATAGTACTAGAATAGACCATAGCTTATCTGAATGTCTATCCTTTATCCTGGTCATGGTCCTCCTTCAGTGGCCTGTAACAAAATGTATTGTATCACTAGTGACCTCTAGTAAATGGAATACAGTGTTATTATAGTCCAGAGCCTATCTGTATGTCTATGCTTCATCATCATCATGGTCCACCTTCACTGGACTGTAACAAAATG